>CM052442.1:117639655-117678389 GCA_028533085.1 Varecia variegata | reverse complement strand
ACTTGGTAATTATATCTTGGATGAAAGAATGGACGAATGGACGAATGAATGAACAAGAGCTTTTCTTGCAAAGCTCCTTGCACGCTTTAATCTCTCCAGCATCTTGTGAAACACACCTACTTCTTTCTGATCTTCATTTTTTAAGTAGTTTTGAAATGAGAACTGATGGGGCTGCTTTGGCTTCTGGTACCCAAGTTCTCCGCTCACTCCCAGCACTCAGGGCTGTGCGGTCAGAGTCTCAGATCCGGAGCACGTGATGTGCGTGGGCCTGTGACTAATAGCCGCAGGGCACACGATGGCGGCAGCCTGGGAGGCCGACTGAGCAAGTAATTTCTGAAGAAGGGACCCACAAGGCAGAGAATGAGAGGCATGATGCAGGAGAAGGAGCATGCCGAGACAGCTCGATCTGGGTCTCAGCCTAGGATCTTGAGGTTATAAGCATCATGGCCTTGTATCTCCAAGCCTGAACATCCACACCTGAGATGAAAGACGGTCTCTTGGATGAATGTGATGCTGAAATAAAATGATAGAAAGAGAAAGTGCCTGGGGCCTACTAGGAACCCAACAGATATTATTTCCATCTTCCCCACTCTGGATCTCTCTCCTGCAACTACTATTTTAAATACTTTTTCCATGAGGCAAATGTTAGTGCTGATGTTGGCAGCACCTCCTTGCTGCCTGGTTCAGATGTGACAGTGGAGGGCAGTGGTCTGATAGCATCCACAGTGTGCATGCATGCCACCCCGCACCTGCCACGCCGTGTTCTTTTTCTCAGGCCCACCAAAAAGGAAAGAATTGGTTGAGACTAGATACCTCTTTTTTGTTCATTTTATTTCTTTGAATCTAGCATGTAAGTGTGAGCTCATCAGAGAAGTTTCCCCCAGCTTGGGACAATCAGGTTTCAACTGAGGCTCACACACACACACACACACACACACACACACACGTCAACACAGGCAACCTTTTTGCTGCCTCTGGGCAATTTCATCAGAGGCGTTATGTCACCTCTTTAGCCCCATCTGTGGCATCTCTGGTGCCCATACATCTCTGAATCAAGCGTTTGTGTTGAACCACTCATTTTGGCAAGACTTACTCAGACAGGAGAGCCCTGAGATATCTCTAAGGAGAAGGAGGGGAAGGATGCTGTTTGTCAGAAAGGTGTGGGCTCTTGAATTTCAATGGCCTCCCATGGGGAAGCAGAGGAACAGACATCCTTGTAGCATCCTCCAGAGGCCCTGAGACCCTCAGGTAATATTATTGCAATTTGCCTGATTCATTATGACCACAGAAGTTCCTGGGGTGGCCCTGTTTCTGTCCTGGCGCACCAAGCAAAGCACACACCAGAAACCGTAGATTAGCACCGTGAGCCTGTCCCTTTGCAGACCTCCTCTCTGCATATGGCCTTATTTGGGGGAATAGCTTTATTCGTTTTTCTCTGAGGGGCCTAATGTAACATTTTTACAGTTACAAGAGTGAAAGGGGTAAGGGGAGGGGATAGAAGAAGGAAAACAGTGAAAGCTGAGCCTTGAAGGAAGTGCCCAGAGGAAGGGGACCCCCAACAGGCCTGGGACCATCCACACAGCAGGGGCTCAGAGGGTGCCCACAAGCATGTGACCGTCCTGCAGGAGCCCCGTCCTGGCCCCCCAAACACACACTCCCATCTCACCCTCACCCTGCACTCCCTTCTGAGCAGAGTTCTTTCTGGAAAGCAGCAAACACACATAAAAGCAAGGAAACTACAGGAACACATTTTTTCCTATTTTTTTTTAAATTGAGACGAAACTCATGTGACATAAAATTAACCATTTCAAAGTGAACAATTGAGTGGCAGTTAGTACATTCCAATGGTGTACAACTACCACCTCTGTACAGTCCCAAAATACTTACATGGGCCAACAATAAAATCCTATACCCATTAAGCAGTTACTTACCGTTCCCTCTTCCCTCCAATCTGCTTTCTGTCTCTATAGATTTGACTGTTCTGGGTGTTTCATACAAACAGGCTCATACAATATGCATGTGGTCTTTGTGTCTGGCTTCTTCCACTCAGCTTAGTGTCCTCAAGGTCCGTCTCCATCACAGCATGTGTGAGTACCTCATTCTTTTTTATGGTTGAATAGTATTCCGCTGTCTATTAATATTTATATCACAATTCGTTTATCCATTCGTCCATCGATGGACATTTGGGTTGTTTCCACCTTTTGGCTCTTGTGAACAGTGCCGCCATGAACACTTATGTACGAGTGTGTGTTGGAGTACCTGTTTCCAGTTCTTTTGGGTGTATACCTAGGCGTGGAAGTGCTGGGTCCTGTGGTAATTCTGTTTAACTTTGTGAGGAAGTGTCGAATTCTTTTCCACAGTGGCTGCACCATCTTACATTCCCACCAGCAATGCAGAAGGGTTCCAATTTCTCCATATCCTCACCAACCCTGGCTGTTTTCTCAGGTGCACTTTCACCTCCCTGGCCCCTCCTCTCTCCCCCACATCTGTAAGCTGGTGCAGTGATGTCAGGAGAGGAGGAGCGGCATCCACCTTCATTAGCATCTGGTCCCCTTTGTGGCCAAGTCCCCTTGGTCCTACCTGCTCAGCACTTGTCTGTTTTATTCTCACGCAGATACAGGAGGTGTATCTCTCCCTCTGTAATACCACTTGGGGCTCATTTTGTCTTATGCTACATATATTATAGGTCCCCCCATTATAAAAAGAATTCAAATCAATATAGAACATTTGAAAAACACAAAGCAGAAAGCACACAGAAGTCAAACATGCCATCCACAGCCCTCCACCCAGAGATAACCCCTGTATTTAATTCATTTCCTTCTAATATTTGGGTTTTTTAAAAAATATCATGTTAGTTAGGTATTGGTTTGACTCCAGGTGAAAACTCCTATTACTAACATCTTCATCATCAACAACGAGATAGAAGCGTGCGTCTGTCTCAGGGTGAGTGGGTGGGGAGCTCCTCCATCAAGGGGCTCAGATGCTGTGGCCTCCATGTTGGGATCCGGCTCCTGCCTGGTCCGCTTTTGCTCAAGATTTGATTAGGAGAAGATCCACTTCCCAGAATCTCTTGGAGCTGGCTGGGGTTCCTGTGAGGGTTTTCTAGAGGTTCCCCCCAGCCCTGCAAAGAGAGGAGTCAAACAAGAGCTCCTACTGGTTGGGTTGAAAAGGTCTCATTGCTCAGACTTCACTAAGACAGAGCGGTGCCCATCTCTCAGAGCACGCGCAGTCGCGCCTGAGACACAAGATGCTGAAGAACCTATGAAGGTCCCCGGCAGCCCGAGGCTTACTTTTTTAGCCTAGAAAGTATTAATAGACTTAATAGATATTAATAAACATTAATAGACAATGTCCCCATAGGAAAACCACACTGCATTTACCCAAAGGATGTGATTGATAACTGGAGATCATTAATGTTTCAGGATCAATCAACATGTGGCCACCTTGTCCCCCAACTCCCACCCCAAGTGCATGCTGGACTGTAGTTATCCGTCACCTTTATAGGCATCTACGTTTTAAGTCTTCATTGTGAAGTAGGTTGCATTGGCTCCATTTTACAGAGGTAAAAACTGAGGCAGTTGGCCAAACATGGCTCATTTCCTTCTTGATTTCCACTTCTTTATTTTGAGTAAACACTTTCACTGTTAATTTTATTCCACCAATGTCCTTGGAATGGTTTTAATTCTCTTGGCTACAACCAAGCCTACACAATACCCCTTGAATTGGCATCTTCCACAGTCAAACTTGCATTTTCACAAGTAATTGTGCCGCAGTTAATTAAATTGATTGCCTGGCAATCCAGCCTCAATTAAAATACTAATAGTTTATTTATTTCGTCGTTCACAAAGCATTTGTTACCTTCCACCATTTCTCAGGATCCTATTTGCATATCCTGATGGTAGGAATGATAATAATGCAACTGATTATTATTATTATTAATATTAGGTACACAAACCACACGTGGCACTTCAAATCAGGATCAGAATTCTGACCTTGAAAGGGAGTGCAGATCGGCTCAGTTCTCCAAAGGGGACAGAAGTCTTGGTTTAGCAACTAAATTTGTTGCTTTTTGAATAAGTACTTTGCAAGGCTTAGTTTCATCATCTGAAAAGGAAGAGCAGGACAGGATTATCTTGAACATCCTCTCCAGTTTGAAGAGATTATGATTCTCTAATTCCCTAGGATTGGGCTTAGTGGGCAGTGTGTAGGAGTTTTGCTATCTCAGGTTTCTCTTGCCTTCAGAAATGTCCAGATAGAGTTATATAAAGTCCCAGGACTGGCCCCGCATCTTGGTTTTGGGTTTATGTATAGATCTGCGCTAAGGAGCTCTTTGCTTCTTCATCATGGGGGCATTCTGAATGTCATGCAGTAGTACTTTCCAGATCCTTGAAGCTTCATTCAGGTTCTTCCTGTGCAGTCACATGTCTTGGTGTTGAGCCAGGGTCCTAGCAGGGAGGGCCCTTGTGCTGCTGGACTTCCCTGAACTGCACATGGTCTCCACGATGTCCTGGCTGGGTTCGTTATCTGAAGTGGCTTCGTCTGCATCTCCCAACCCTGCTTTCTTGTGCCCTTTCTCTGTGCTTGCTATTCCTGCATCATTTAGTGATCTCTATGTGAATATCCAAAAATTCCAACTGAGCTCTTTCGAGCAGAGTGGAAAGAACAGGGACAGAGCAGGCAGCTGTCCCTGAAGCACCCACCACATTCAGGACGATGTACATATGAGCATCGTTTAAGCCCACAATAGCCCGTGAGGTAGATACAACTAGCTCTGTTTCCACGGGTGAGGAGCAGAGCAAAGAAGTGAAGACAGTTCCCTGAGCCACACTGAAGACCGGCCAATTTCAATGTCCTCCGTCCGTCCACCATGCAGGGTGCCTCCCAAAAAGTTAAATGACTCCTTCACACATCCTGAGGATTGGGATGCTACGGCTCTCTATTCTGCCGGAGAGACCCTCTGAGAACGTCAAGGGCCTCAGTGTTTTGACTGGCAGGATCTTGGTTTTAACATCTGTCTCCTAGGGCCCTGGGCCTGCACTGTGTGAAACATGTTCTCTGCAGGATTTGACCCCCTTGAGCCACGCTGGGGATGGGCTAAACTCTGTGGGATTCGTATTTCTTTTCCGTGGTTGCTCAGAGGAAGGGGGGAAGAAAAAAAAAGAAAAGAAACAACCAAAAACAGCTTCTTTTGTGCATCCGCCTAAGAAATAGGAATGTGCATTTGCATTCCTTCCAACTTGTGTGTTTGCAAAATACAGGCAAGTTTGAATCACTTTGACTTTGAAAGCATGATTTTGAGCAATTATCTGGGGAAAAAAAATACCTCGTCTTCACTAAATAAGTCTGTCAAAAAGAGTCCTAGTACAGCATGCCACTGCCGGAATACACGTGTGCACTGGTAAACCGGCCCCAACCAATTAAGTAGCGAAATGTCGACTGCATTCAGGCCCTTCCTGGTCCACAGACAGACTTGTGTAAGTTCATTTTCATAGTGGTGTGTATGTATCTTTCGACTTTAACTGACAGATTCCCACAGTGAATAGAGTAGGGAGTTATCAATTACATGGTTAGCTAGGCGCTGCCGTTGTATGCTCCGTGGCTTCTTGACAGAAGAGGCAGAGAAGGAGGGAAGGACTAATATTTCTGGTGCAGAAGGACTGTTAATATTTTAGACTGGGCTCCTCAAATATGTATGCTTATTTAGTTAGGAGAAAATGTGCATTTGAATCCTGCAAACCCTAAAGAAGTTTGCATTAATAAATAG
This sequence comes from Varecia variegata, assembly GCA_028533085.1. Taxonomy (NCBI): domain Eukaryota; kingdom Metazoa; phylum Chordata; class Mammalia; order Primates; family Lemuridae; genus Varecia; species Varecia variegata. Next base: position 117,672,625 of record CM052442.1, on the reverse strand, counting down.
TGATTACCAGAATATTCTCTTCTAAAATATATTTTATTTATCAAATGAATACCCTTCTGAGTGCCTCTTTATCCTTCCTGTGATGGCTAAATTAATTTCATCCAATTTTGATTTCTGCATGGCGATGTTGCGAACAGTGCCTGAAATAATAAAATTACCCCGAGCAGATTGCGTATAAAACCATTTGCAGTGGGAGAAGCTGTAACTGGGGCTATGGTTCCCTTTGGCTGCAGGGTAATATATTCCTTTGTTTTCCTTTGTGAAATATTTATTGTGGGTCTCCCGTAGCCTGAGTCTGATGTGGATGTGGACTTGTCTTTTGCTTTTGTGGGCTGAGATTGAGAATGACATCCTAAAATATATCTCCCATTAAGGCATCAATAGATCTCCACCATTAGAGATTCCTTCACAGAACCACAGAGTCAGAAAGAGCTGAATGATACACCATGAATGCCCCATCCATTTACCCTTAAATAAATGGAAAACCTAAGCTAAAGAATGGAAGTATTTGGCAAATAAGCTGGTGGGAGAGCAGGATCTGGAACCAGGGCCTCCTCACTCCCGATCTTGGGCTCCTTCCATGGCATCTTTTCTTGAAATGAGCATTACATTCTCCTCCCCTGGGATGAATATCCTCCTGGGAAGGATGGTACATTATGTGTTTATGAATAAGACTGAACATGTATTATGCGTGTGCCTTTTCTGATAGGAAAGACCATGATGCTACAGAAAGAGAGGAAGGAGAGGAGGGAAGGGGTGTGTTAGGATCTTGGAACGGATCATGTGGCTAAATGTTCAGCCTATCTCCCTTTTCTCCTGGCCAAACCACTAGATTATATTTCTAGACACTCTTGCTGTTACATCTGGCCATGCGACTGAGTTCTAGCCAATGGAATTAGCCCCAAGAGGGAACTAGTCTGGATCCCTGAATGACTGCATGGAGCAGACCTCCCTCTGGTCAGTAAGGTATCACAGGAGTGAAAGATAAATGTCCACTGCGTGAAGCCTCTGTGACTCTGAGATGTATCTGTTATGGCAGGTGGAGTTGTCTTCACTAACACAGAAAGATGGGACTGGTGAAGACTTGCATCTTTTCTGAGAATTGTCTTTTGTCTGTTTTTTCTCTGAGTCCAGTATAACCACATGCATGACACATGCCCTTGTGCCACATTTGCCCCAAGGCAAATGGCTGTATGGCAGAGCTAGGACTTCTCAGGAACTTTAACAGGTAACTGGAAGTCCCCCACCTCCAAGAAAGCACTCTCTAGGTCAGGAATCAGCAAACTTTTTCTACAAAGGGACAGATAGTTAATATTTTATGCTTTGTGGACCATATAGTCTCTGTTGCAATTATTGAACTCTGCTATTGCAGTGGGAAAGCCGCTATAGACAGTACACAAATGAACCATTGTGGCTGTGTGCCAATAAAACTTTATTTACAAAAGCAGGCAGCAGACTGGAATTGACCCACATTAGCAGAGAGTCCTGGCATCAACTTTTTTCAGAGAAGTGTGGACAAGTAGGTCAACATTTCTGTCTCAACTGTTTTATTTAATAACATATTAATACAGTCTGGCCCTGGGGATCCTTCTACCAAACTACCACATGAATCCTCGAGCCTGTGCACTAGCATGCAGTTAGAAGTGGTCAACTGTTCCTCTTTCTGTTTTCACAATTGCCACTGTGGTGTCTGCATCGCTACCTGGCATTTCAGGTAAGGAGCAAGTGCATGGCATGCCATAGAAAGAAGAAAGGGAAGAAAGGCCACATGGAGAGTGGAGGGGAAGGACTGACACTTTTCATTCAAGGTTCCAGAACTGATGTCTGGTTTTATTTGCCATTTTATTAGTAAGAGGATATGGACTGATATTTGGGCAAAAAGAAAGAACCCTGGACCCTAGCCCAGATCCCTGCCCCCCACCTCCACCACTCCATCAGGTGGCTCTGGCCACCTGTTTTATGGACTTTGTGACTGTTTCAGAACTGCTGACTTGCAAGTGGTGGCTTCAGCCCCAGCGGCAGAGGCTGCCGCGGCTTCAGCGCGTGATTCCTTCCAGGACTTAACTCTGGAGAGATCTCCATTTCCTGTTGATTGCGAAGGTTTTACGCGCACAAATGCTCTGTTCTGTCACTCTGTCACAGCGCATTATGTCAGGAAAGAGGAAACAGCTCAGCCTGTAAATCGATGTCACCAGCACGCAGGGTGTTGTGTTGTGTTGTCGCGAATGTGGCTTGTCAACACCACAGGGCTAATAGCAGTGTCAGGGTCCCCGTGCCACAAATCACTTCACATCTCTGGCTAGCGCAGACCTGTCACTCGTGAGAGTTGCCCAGACTGCATTCAGAGCAGGCACGGACGCTTTACCCGGATGCTCACATCGGAAGGCAGCAGGAGTACAGATGTTGCAGCTGATGCCTGCGTTCCAACGGGCTGCCTCCTCCGGTTCAATCAACCAGGACCCATCTGATAGAAAGACCTTGACTGGCTGAGGAATGCGGATGCTGTGTCAAAAGGTCATGGCTCAGAGCCAAAAATGCACCATGCTGACCTCCAGTTCTCCTTGAGGAGTGGAGGGGGGCGCGTCCCTGGATCAGAAGGATATTCGACACCAGCTCCTCCGAGATGGCATGGGAACATGGGGGAGTGTCAAGATTAACTGGGGCTCTGGGAGGCATTTACTGAAACAGAAGCACACACCCCCTCATCCCCCCACCCCACCTCCGTCAGCATTTCCCTAGGAGAGATGAGTCAAACATTTATATTTTTACATATGCAACATGCTTGCAATTTTCAACCGGGGGTGATAGAAAAACTTATTGAAAATAGTTAATCAATTTTACAAAGAAGCCATAGGTACAGGCATTTCTAGACCTACAGTTTTGAAAGTCGCCTAGAGGATACCAGTCTGACTCAGAGCTTTATGAAGGCATATTCCTAATAACCTCTCTGTGCTCCACGAAGAACAATTGGTTTGGACATGAACTGGTTTGGACAATTGCTTTCTGTTTTTAGACTCCAGGCCCACACTACCCTAAATAGATTGGGGCTGTGCTGATTTTACCGCTCTTTGGATTTTAGTGGATTTTCTTATGATGGTTTCAGATAAGTGACCCGCAGATGGTGAGGATAAGTAAGAACAAGAATGGCAAACCCACAGGCCACTTGATATCATTACCCAATTCCAGGTCCATAGCAGACATCATTAATTCATCAATATTCTCTTTTCCTCATTAGTACAACGTTCCAAGAGGCTGTTGCGCATTGCCCAGATTCCATGCACATGTTGAAACTTATTTGCCATTCCTTGATGTCTCCAGAAGAGATTTTAAAGTACTGCTATTTTGATGTTGTAATTTCTGAAAGATTAACTCCACAGAGATGTATCAGTCATCTCTTTGATAATGTGCATAATGCTAGGCATGGGAGTTTCAGGGTAAGCAAGAAACTCCCTCTGACCACAGATACTCTGTGAAACAAAGCATTTTAAGGTCATGCTACAAAAGGTTGTACAAGGAGAGTGGTCAGGAGACACAGGGAAGAAACGCTTATTCCAAACTGAGTGGAGAGGGTCAGAGGAGGTTTCCTGGGGAAATGTTTCCAGGACGCTCTTAAAGGACACACTGCCATAGTTAGGCAAGTACAGCTTTCAAAGAGAACAAACTTCCCAATTCGATCACAGTGTAGGACTCCAGTATTTACAATTTCTGTTTTCCTGAAGTACACAGAAGGTCTTTGAGATTTGATGTCTTCTTGCATCATAAATCAAATGATGAATAAATTTATAAGTGGGCTGTGCTTATTAACCTAGTCCTGGCTTTAATGATCATTTTAGGCACCATGATCTTTGACATGTGAGTGGTTTTGTTTTGGATTTTTTTTTTTTTTTTTTGGACAGTGATATTTTTCTACCTTATAGCAGGGATGGGTTGGAATGTGTTTGAAAATTAAAAATATTTTCCAAGCAAAGGCAAGATTTTTCAAGTTTGTTCACACTGGATTCCTTACAACTAACTTATTGCATCCCTTTTTTTCAAGCAAATCTTGAGAGGAGGAGACAAATGGATTGTGAAACTGGAGGGTATCTCATTTTTTAATCCATTGTTTTAGTGAGAGTTTAGAGCTTTCCTATAAAATATGTGGGTTGAGAAAAATTGGAAAAGACCTCTTCAAGGACTTTTGGATGTGCCCCCTCATGTTTCAAGACGCCTTTTACACGGTGGTGCATATGTCTTTATTTCCGTACAGGGCCCTCCACGTTCAGAGGCAAGGTAAAGTAAATTCATTTTGTGCTAATGAGAGAGTTGGGAGTATGTTGGCTCAAACTCTCTGTGTCCTTTTCTTCTTGGGATGACGAAGCCATCAACTTTTTACAAATGTACTGTCCAAAAATTCCCAGCAGGACTTTCCCTTTGCTATTTAAATAGTGTATCTGGCACTGTGGACTCCACTGCTTAGAGCCTGGTCCAAATGAAACCAGAGGCCTCATTCTGTCCCTTCTATATCCATGGTGGTCCTGGCAGGAAAGAGGTAGTATGTCCAAATTGAGTAATTTAAGGAAAATTTAATAATACAAAGACTATGAAGGTAAGGTTAGGTTGTAGAACCACCATAAGAGGTAGTGAATTTCCCAGGAGTAGAGATGGGGGTGGCTGTTACCTTCCTGGACCTGATCAAGCAAAGAGAGGGAGCAGCAGGTGCTGGCCACAGGTGGGGGTGTCTGCATGGAGAGGACTACCTGGCAGGAGCTGTAACCTTTGGTTGAGGAATTCAGCCCACCTGTGGTGATACCCCTCCTCTCCTGGGAAAGGTCCCAGGGGAATAAACATCCTTCCCCCCACCCCCAGCCATTGATCAAGCCCAGCTAGAAACGAGATGGTGAAAGGAACTCATTGATGTGGTTCGTATCGGTCAACGTTTTTGGCCAAGTACAGAAGGATGGAGAGAGTGGATTTGGATAGGGAAATGGAAGATTCCAGCATAGCTGTTGAGTTAGTTTTTTCCCAGAGATAAAAGCCACTGGCTCTATCTAGTCTATTCCCTACTCCTAGCCAAGAGAATTCCTGAGTTCCTGTAAAACCTGAGTTCCCTGTAAAAACAAGGAGGAAATTATCATACTGAGTTCGATGATTCACAAAATAAGTCACTTAATGTGTAGAGCTTTGGGACTAACAGTGATTCCCTTTTGGGGGAGTCTTAATTAATAAGATTACTGGTATATTTAAGTTCTGTAGATACTGGGTCCTCCTCACACCCCTCCAGAGTTTATAGCTAATTGGAAGTAGTGTTCCAGCTTGGACAACCCCAACCACTAACCCATCTTTCCTCCTGGAGTGGTTCTAAGAATTCTAATTAAATCGGAAGACCTTCTTTTTAGTTTGATTAGTTCAATATCATGAATGAAATACTTTAGCTTATACGTATGTCTGATAAATTCTTCTCTGTTTCCTAAGATTCTTGAGCTAGAATGAGCCTAATGCAATCAGACCACACTGCAGCATCTTAATAGCACCAAGATATTGCATCCAGCCAGCCGGCCCACACTTGCTCTTAGGCAAGGGGTCTCCGTCCACAGCATAGATGGTTCCACCACCAGTCAAGTTCAGTGAGGCTAGTAGTGGACTGCTGTGCTCTTTAGCTCTCAGGAATTTGAACTGAGAAACACAGAAAAAGACTACTGGTTTGGGGATAAATACTGAAACTGAGAAGTCTTGTGGTTTCAGGGATTGGGCATCCAACTGGGACCCCATGCAAAGAAGAATGATAGGGGAACAGAAACCATGACGAAGCAGGAAGCTTAGCTGGGCATAGTGACGCATGCCTGTAGTCCCAGGAAATCAGGAGTCCAAAGCAGGAGGATCCTTTGAGGCCAGGAGTTCGAGACCAGCCTGGGCAACATAGCAAGAGCCCCATCTTTACAAAAAAAAAATTACAAAATTATCCAGGCATGGTAGGCAAGGCTGAGGCAAGAGGATCACTTAAGCCCAGGAGTTTGAGGCTACAGTGAGCTATGATTGCCTGGGCGACAGAGTGAGACCGTGTCTCTTTAAAAAAAAAAAAAAATGCAGGAAGCTGGCAGTAGAGAGGAGAAGGGAACAGGTGTGTAGAGAGGAAGAAGAGATGATGTTGAGAGAGAGGAAATGAGAAGAAGCAAAGTGGGACACAGAGTATATTTGTGTGTGTGTGTGAGAGAGAGAGAAAGAGAGAGGTTCAGTCCAACTGACCAGTTTCTCAGACCAAGGGCCTCCATTCCTCCAACTTTCTAGTTCCTGGCTCTGTTTTCCATGAGACCTGATGCACTGTGGTTCTCGGTCATGAGCCCTGGCAGATCCTTCCATCTGCCTTGAGAAGGGCCCCGTCTGCAGCATAAGGCACCTCCCCTGGTCTGCACAACTTGGTTCTGGGCTGAGGAGGGCCCGTCCAGCTTCAGTGGATTTCAGAATCCTGAGCAGCAAAAGGTCAACAGCTGTGTTATTGCAAACTCTGTGGACTGCATTTCATCAGAGCCCAAGTGCACATCATGCTGACAAAAGGCCTTTGTTAACACTGGGGAGCCCCCGGAGCCCCAGGGTAATTCCATCACCACCCAAGTTGTAAGATGGTAGAATGAACAGGCTGGGATGCAATAAAATAAAATGAAAGAAAAAAAAGAATAAAGGAAAAAAGAGGAAGAAAGAGAGGAAGGAAGGTAGGCAGGCAGGAAAGAAGGAAGGAAGGAGAGAAGGAAGGAGAGGAGGGAACCAAGGGCCAGCACCATCTGGCTTCAAACCTTCCAAGATCCAGCCACTCTCTTAATGTAACTCTGCCTCAGTCTTTCAGGACCTTTCTCTCTCTGTTCACTTGGCATTTTTTAAAAAGAGACAAAACAGATGATGAACACAGTCTGAGTGATTTTCCCATAAGGGAGGGAGGTGTCATATGAGAAAGAAGAGAATATCTCCAGGGGAGTTTGTCTTGAGACCAAAAACCTGGGAAGGACAGCCTATTTGGATCTTGGTTTATTTCATTAGATTTAGAAAGTGCCTTTGAAAAGAGCAGGATGCTCTGGGGACAAGTCAAACCATGGCAGCCTTCAGCATCCCAAAGAGGAACAGTTGAGATGGCAAAGTGAAGGGGAGTACTGTACCGCGTCAGTGACAGCAGATTCAGCCCTTGAAGTCAAAGTCAAAGAAGAAATTTGGAGAAATTCTCATCACTGTGTTTAGGAGTCACCCTGAACTTTTTCCTGGATGGGTTTCCCACCCTCCACCCCCCCACTTCTGGTGACAAGGCAGTGAGCACGGGTCGTGAAGCCCACGTTAAATCCACCTACCCAAGGTGGGGCCTCAGGCAAGATTTTTCACCTCTCGGAACCTCAGTTTCCTTTTCTATACAACGTGAGCCATGAGGATAACACCTCTGAGTGTTGACGGGAGGAGCCAACAGAAAGGGGAAGATTTGAGCCTCCTGAAGAACCTAACACATTGTCTTGTCTGTGGAAGCTTCCAGTAGATCTTCGTTGTAGTTGTCATCTCTGTCTTCCTAATGATCCTCACCCACTTCAGGATCGTGTCCAGATGGGGCCCATGAGCCTCAGAAGCAACTCAGGAAATGTTCCTTCACCCAACATGATACCTGCCGCAAAATAATCCTTGACACATACTCGTTAATAGATGCGGGGGAAAAATCTGACAATCAGGAGATTCGGAGATTCATGTTAAAGGATCTTTTCCACTGTTTCCTCAGGCTCTCCTTTGCACCCATGCGTTCATTCATTCACTCATTCTTGAAACCCACATGCCAGTGTTGTGCTGGTTACTGAAGATTCCATGGTGAAGGAAAGTTAGTCCTATCCTGGAGGCATCTGCAGTTAAAGAAGCCTGCGTGGGATACTGGGCCGTGAACTCCAAGGATGTCGGTATTCTTCTCATCTCTGCAGGCCCTTGGTCTCCCTCTCCTGCAAGACCAGCTCCCTCGCCTGCCTGTGCAGTGTTGGATGAAGTGACAGTGGTCCACCACAGCTGTACAAGGTGTTTCCAGTTTTAGGATTCTCAGAGCAAGGGAGAAGCCTTCCTTTTCACCTTGCTAGCTCACTTATCTCCCTGTTACTCCCTCTCACCCTCCCCTCGAACCTTCTCCACTTCAGAAGTGAAACACAAGAGTCATGAGTCATCACAAGCCCCACCTGGCTCTCAAGGGTGGTCGACTACTTACATGTTTGTATCCTTGGTTTGGCTGCCATATGCCTTCCTGGGTTTTGCTATTCCATATTTCCACCTGCTGCTGTCAGTCCTTTCCTTAACCCTTGGCTGTGCTTCAACTTCTCACGGACCTTTGACCAAAGAAAGACCTTCTTTTCCCTGGGAAGGGGATGTTTGTACATGAAAGCATTTGCAAGTCCATTGAGTAAGGGGTGCTGGAAGGAGGGGACACCCCTCTAGCTGGCCTGGTCGAAGAGATCAACCCTAATGATCCCTAAGGCAAGGGAGATGGGAGCTAGAAAGCCTTCCCTGCTGCTCTGTTATTGGATCCCAGATTCCAAGCCCAAGGCTGCAAGCTCTAATAGCTGTCGTAGGCCTTAGCCTTCAACCAATTGAAACAAGATGATCTTAAGCTCATAGAACCAACACACTTGAACTTCCATCTCTGTCCACGTACATGGATCTGAAAACATGTGCACTTGTGAAGGGTGTGCTTATGGGAGGGGCGGTTAAAACCGATTTGGCTCAGATCAGCTCATTTTACATCTTATATGCCCATATGTGTGCATGTTGTACAGATATGTGGGTCTGTGTGGTTTTTATTTTTCCTCTGTCAGAATGAAAGATTTGATTAACATCAGCTCCCCATCTTTTCGCATTATTCCATCCCAGTGGCTGTTATGGAAGTTAGCCCGCAGCAGCCTCCAGCCTAACCAACCGGGGTCTGCACAGCGGAGAGATCACCTCCTAAAAATTAGCTGGAAGGTAGCAAGATGGAGCAGCCTGCTGGGGTCCCCGTCTCCCGGAGGGAAGCGTCCTCTGAGCCCTCCTTGTGGTATATAAATAGCCCCAGGAGTCACTGAATGCTAAGTTGGCTTTCTCCCCAAACCTTATACGCAGGCAATCAGAATTTAACGACACACAAATTTCCAATTTTTTAGTTGGTGAAAAAACATATATACATATAATTTTTACCTCAGTTAGAGACTCATCTTTAAAAAAAATATATATATTCAGTGACTTTCTCCCTCTCTTTCCGATGAGGAAAACCGGACTATTTATGGTGCATTTTAGGCTTTTTTTCATATATAATTTTTCATATAAATGCACATTTTCCCCTTCTTTCGGGGCGGAAATTTAACTTTTGTGGAAATGTGATGTGTGTTTAAATTACCAATTTCATAGGCAATATGTCCGATAATTGCAGAGAGATACTGAGTTAACTTGTAGCAATGAGTTTACGTGACAAAGGGAAATCAGTTTGTTTGCAGTAAGCAGAGGATAACGGGCGCCGAAACTTTACTATTTGGGGGTGGGGGGAGGATGGGGAAGGGAGGCCCTGAAATTGCTTTTTATAATTAAAAAGGGAATCTCAGATGTTTTATATCTTGAATATTTACAATAAAACCTTTAAGTGCTTGTCAAGAGGGTAATGTGTCATTAACTGGGGACTCTGCCTCGCCTCTCCTCTTGGACATGACAGTGCGGCAGGATAAGAGAAGAGTAATTATAGTTCAGCAGGGCTGCCAGGTGTGATAAATGACTAATCAGCACGCAGGAGCCTCCGTCCTCAAAGGAGGACTATTACAGTGTTATCAGCTGCAGGCCTGGGTGTACGGGGCCCCGAACAGGGATGGGGACAGGACCTTGCGCCGTGCGGCTTGGCATGCGGCTCGTGAGTGAGCCCGCGGCTGCCTCTTAGTTTTGTCACCGGCGGCTTTGTGCAGCTGCCACCAGGGGAAAGGAAACACACAGGGGCTCCAGCAATCTGCCTCGTGCTAATATTTATATAACACACTCGCCAGCCTCCCTGGCCCAAGTCCGGGGGTGGCTTTTCGGGGGGCAGCTTTGATGGCAGAAGAGCCTGCAAGAAGCCCATTCTCCCTGGTGGAGCCAGCTGCCTCTCCTATTCCTGTCCTGTCCGTTGGGCACAGGCGTTATTGACAATGTATTTGACCGCTTCCCACGTGGAAACAGTGCAGCATTGTTCTGGGCAAGCTGACAGCTCAGCCCTGTCCTGGAGAGCCCAGGAGCTACCATGGGGGCACTCTGCACCCTTGTCCTCAATGCGCTGTCACTGTGCTCAGTGACAGAGCACTCTTGGATTTGATTCATTTACTTATTATGATCAGGAAATGTTACCTATCAACATTGGATAAACCATCGGAGGGAAATTAATCAAAACCCCCTTCAGACAAACGGCATTACATCGATTCTTTCCCCCTGTTGTTTTTTTTCCCCCCACATGGCAAAGTATGGCATGGGAGTCACAATACCATTTTAAAAATAATTGTTAAAAAATGCACGTCAGGAAATAGACATCTGAAGATGAGGAGGTGCTTCATGTGAAAAAGAACATAATGTGCTTTAAAAAAAAATAGAGGAAGAAGAAGAAGGAGATAGAACGACACTTTTGATACGAAGGTTATTTTTATAATACCTGCATTTTTATCGGTTGACGTATTTTAACAGGGAGCCCTGACTGAAGTCACAAAAATTATGACTCCGGCACCGAGCTACTTATCTGACAAATGCAATGTGAATGGTCTTGTTCTTATCAATGAGATCAGATTTCAAAAATGAATGCGAAGACCGAGGCGTTGCTTTGTGCACAGATAACCTTGCAGGCACGAACTCCCAAACCAGAATAAAAGAATCCTCTATGAAATAATGGGCCAGGAAGCCCAATCGCGTCACACTGTAATAGACAGTAGGGGGTGGAATCAAAAGGGGGAAAAAACTCATTTCATCTCAGTTAATGGCAGGGAAACGAAGGCAGAGAAGGACTTTCTTTGGAGCGGAGCTGGTGCGACAAAGCCCGGGGTTTCGCCGTGTCATGCACCATTTGCCGTTGCACTAGGGCTCCTTTCAGGAGCTGTGAAGCCATTATTATAATGTGAAAAAGGTGGAAAGAAATACTCCCTTCTGGACACTGGAAGGGCAAATGAGGTGCAAGGCTTTTTTTTTCTTTCTTTCTTTTTTTCTTTTCTTTTCTTTTCTTCTTTTTTTCCCCTCCCAGTCTGTCTCCTTTCCCTTTATGCACAATGCTCTCAGAAAGGGTTCCCAGTGCCCCTGGTAAAAAGTCTACAAGATGCCAAGGAGTTCGCTGTGCCTTTAGATAAACAGTTTGTCTTGGCTCTGCTCACCTCCTTTTGTGACTTAGCTGGCTGGGAAGCAGCAAAAGTATGTTCCGAGTTCAGCTCCTCTCTGCTCACATTATTTTCAAATAAGAGATTCCAAAGCCCATGCCCAGTCCTTGCACTGAGTTTCTAGCAGGAAAGAGGGACAGAGGTATCTGGATGTATCTCAGCCAGGCTGCCTTCTGCCCAACTCCCTCTCCTGCCCAGAACGATCGCTGAGACCCGGGTGTGTGGACCGCTTTCTTCGGGGCAGGGTACGAAATGGGAAAGCCTTCCTTATTTTATTTATTTTTTTTCGTCTTCAGCTGTGATAAAAACTGGTTTCTTCACAGTACTGATTGGTAAAACCAAGTTCTTTGTAAATTATGGAACCCAAGTTGGGACTTGGACAGTCGTCTTCTAACTGAAAGATAAATATGGTCACTCCTGTCTTCTAAAAAAAATGACAGGAAGGAAAAAGAAAACTGCAGAAGTGCAAACTGGCTTGTTCTTATGTGGTTGATGAGGATAGCAAGCTTACAGATATAGCCAGCATTTGATTCTCAGGACTGGTAAAGTGTGAAGAACAGCAGTGACATTCTAGTCTTCAATAAATCACTATAAAAATGTTTATGAACCCTGCAATTTACTGTCTTTTAAATGCAAATTGAAAGGGGCACCATCGCAAGTGTAAAGGAGACCCGAGGTGGCCTGAAGGAATTGTAAAATGTTGCAATAGTTTTTGGAGATTGTGTGATCTTAAATGGGGCCATTTCCTAATGATTTTGCATTTATACATCTGTGACAGCTCCGTTAATTTATTAACGAGATTGTGGTGAGCTGTGGGGAGATGGAGGCCGGCATGGAGTTGAACAGTGGCTTTGAATGAAAGACACCTTCATTTCACCAAAGAAAGAGGGAAACTGGTCATTCCAAACCCAGATCCTAAAACTTGTTTTTGCAAAATGAAATCAGAACGTGGCCTCCTTCCATGAAAGTCAGCTCAGATGTAGATTTTTTTTTTTTTTTTGAAGAAACTCTAATCTTCCTTAAATAAAATCTCCATTTAGAAATTTTGAAGACTTGTGGATAGATAAAGTAACCTTGAAAAGGGCAGAAGTGAGCCAGACCCCTTTCTGGCAGGATGTGACCTGAAAGGTAGATCTTGCCTTGTGGATGTTTTTCTACCTTCACAGAAAGCACGAGGCAGGAGAGTGAAAGAGAAAGAGTGTGACACAATTCTTGACCCCCACCTTCCCCACCTGTAAAACGATTTGCTCTACGTTTGCAAGGAGCTGATGGCATATGGAAAGTACGCATCAGCTCCTTGCAAACTTAGAGGAAATAAAATACAATAAAGTACTTAGCACAGCGCCAGACCTCTGGGTATAGATCCATAATTATTAGCTCCATTCTCTCCCTTTAACTCTCTCTCCAAACCTTTCCATCCCTCCCAACTACTGTGGAGGGGGAAGAGGAGATTATAGTGAGAGATGGTGGACAGTTTACAGTCTAATTCTAATTCTAATCAGTATTTAGATTAGAATTAGGGTTATGTCCATTCAGGGAGACTCTAGTGTGCAGCACATCCCCCAAAATGCAGGGACAATATGGCAAATATGGACAGGTACAGTGAAAGAAAGTAAACAGCCCATGAAAACAGGTTGCTCTGCAATTCTCCCAACTGTTCCCTTCCCGCTTCCCACCTGCCTCGTATGGAAAACACCCAAAGTAGGCACTGTTTATAGAGCCATCGTTTGCAAAACATCTCCCCGGCCTCCAACATATGTGCCATAAATGCTGCAGAGCTGTGTCCTCACTTGCTGCTCCCGCAAAAAGCATTTTGCTTGTTTTCAAACACAAGCGTCGTCTCCCACGCCCGGGAGTGCGAGGTGCGGATCTGTTCGCCTTGGCAGTCCCTCGCTCAAATGTGCGTCTCTGGCAAGCCCTGTCTGCTGATAGCGCTGCCACAGAGCGGCTGTCAGATTCCAAAGGCATTATACCATCTGGTTTTCCAATCTCCTACTCTTCAGCGTAGACATATGTTCGAGTGGTTCGCATGTGCGCGTGGTGATGGGGGGGGTACTTTTTTTCTGGGGGAAGAGGAGGAGGAGGATGCCTACCTCCAAGACACACCAGACCAAAATGAAATGAAATTTTAAATGATACTGAAATGAATTTTATAGTATAAGGTCATCTCCTTACAACCTTCCGGATATCAGCTTCAAAGACAATGTACCTTTTATGTATGCAGATAATCAAGGAGATTTTTGGCTTGGGTCTGTTTTTATTTTTACCCTGGTGACATTCAAGAGAATTTTCTAAAAAATAGGTTTACTATTATCTCTGTATATTCACATGGACCCGACCTCCCTATTCCCTGGGCTTTCCACTCCAGATTTGTATTTTATTTTTATACTTCTGTAGTTCTTTGCTCTTTCTGACTTTCACATGAAGAATAGCGTGTACGTACAATGGTGCATACAAAATTCACTCTTGTGTCACTGATCATACCAAGAAGCCTAATGCATGGGGGGTGTGCATAGTACTTTTCCCTCCCCTCCCTCCCCTCCTCTCCCTTTCCCGCCTTTCCCTGCCCTCCTACCCCCCTCCCCATCTTTCTGTTATTCCCCTAGAAGGAAATATTCAAGCTGGCTAACAATTGTAAGGTCAACCGAGTATGGGATGGAGACCGGAATAGATTTTCTATGCAGATTTCACGCTGCCTTCCTGGGAATTTCTGAATGTTTAGCAGTCTAATGCTGAGCCTCCAAAATTCTTTAAGAAAACTGCACAATGTGAGTAAAATGGGGACAATTTTTCTCTTCTGCTTGTGCCCCATGACATGCTGAGATGCACATCACTTCACCCTCCTGATCTGGGAAGTTGGCTACTTCTCTGGCTTTTCCATCACACTCTGAGCTTCTTGAGCAAAGGGTTGATGGGTTTTTATGCTTTGTCCTCTAGCCCAAAGCAGAATCTGCTGCCTGCACAGAAGGTGCCCCACACATGTTTATAGAATGAACTTAGAGGTGCTCAGGGTTTCAAAGACTTTTTCAATGAGGGATTAAGACAGCCAGGTAGAGATGATTGAGCATACCTGAAGTCATTCTGAATTCAAAGCTTGGCTCTACCACATGTGATCTGGGTGTGGTCAGAGGAGTTAATTGATATAGTTAAGCCTTAGTTTCTTTTTTTTTTTTTTTTTTTTTTGAGACAGAGTCTCTCTCTGTTGCCTGGGCTAGAGTGCTGTGACGTCAGCCCAGCTCACAGCAACCTCAGACTCGTGGGCTCAAGCAATCCTTCTGCCTCAGCCTCCCGAGTAGCTGGGACTACAGGCATGTGCCACCATGCCCGGCTAATTTTTTCTATATATATTTTTAGCTGTCCATATAATTTCTTTCTATTTTTAGTAGAGACGGGGTCTCGCTTTTGCTCAGGCTGGTCTCAAACTCCTGAGCTCAAACCATCTGCCCGCCTCGGCTTCCCAGAGTGCTAGGATCACAGGCGTGAGCCACCGCACCCGGCCTAGCCTTAGTTTCTTAATGTGTACAAGGGGTACAACAATACCCACTTCACCCAGAATTTGTAGTGAGAATTAGATGCCTTGGATGTATGCAGGAAAGTGACTAGCACAGTGCTCAGCGTAAATGAAAGGCTCTTTCATTATTGTTCTTAATCAGTGCTTCTCAATTCCAAGTTGAAATGTGGGAACAAATCTTGCTTCCATTGAATGACCTTTTGAAAGCACCAATCTGATCGTTGACCTTCAGGTGCATCTCTGAAATTCTCTCATGTCAGCCTCCCCGAAACCTGAGCACATCTCAAAGTCCTCTTTCCCCTGGCAGAGCTTTGGTGTTGCCTATGCATTTATAAACATCGAAAGAGCCAGTGAGGAAACTTGCAGGATAAGTGTTGGCATCTTCCGAGAAAGTCCCAGAGATGATACCAGAGTGCTTAACCTTCTAGGAACTAAATGGCTGTTGGAGAGGAGGGCAGGGAGGTCTAGCAGCATTCCAGAAGTGGGACTCAGAAGTAGCTTTGCCCAACACAACTGCAGAGCTGGCTCGACAGCTCAGTTCCAGTGGCTTTTCCTTTCTTTATGGATTCCTCTAAGAAAGGCTGGGTCACCTATGCTCTTGGTGGTACAGAAAACAACGGTGTGTGGAGAAATGTGGACATCAGTGATTCAGAGTCAAAAAGTTATTCAGGGAAGAGGGACCCTTAATGTGAAGAAACTTCAGGAATGCCTTGACCATTTTTTCCCTCACTTATATTTTTTATTGTATGCACAAGAGGTATCCATGACAAAAATAGAGGTCTAATTAAGTCTAAAAGAGTTCTTGTGATAAGCAGAAAATAAAAATTCTGAGTGATAAGAAAGCATTGTGCCGTACTTTAACTGGCAGCATTTCCCCCCCTAAGGGACAAATAAAATAATGGCATCTGTAATCTTAGATTTAATAGAACACAGTTTCTTTTTCCCTGACTGAAATATGTAAAAGTTCTCTTCATGTTCTTGGGATAAAGCCCAGAATCTTTTATGTGGCTGACCAGGCTCCACAGTTGGTTTTTGGTCCTTTCTCCAGCCTCGTTTAGCACCGACTCCCTGCACCCCCAAGCTGGGCTCCCAGGCTGCATCCACATGGGCATATTGTTGACGGCTCTCCTCACAAACTTCCAGCTTGCCCTTGAGTGTTCTCCTTCTTCCTTCCTACTTTTTAGATCTCATCTATGGTGGACAGAATAAGGACCCCAAAGATGTCCACGATCTAATCCCCAGAACCTGCAAAGATGTTAGGTTCTGTGGCAAATGAGGAATTAATGTTGCAGGTGGAATTAAGGTTGCTAATCACTGATCTTAAAATTAGGAGATTATCCTGGATTATCTGAATGGGCCCAAGCTAGTAGCAAGTGGGGAAAAAGACAGGCAGAAGAGTCATAATCAGAGAGATGGCAGAGTAAAAAGGACGTGGCCTGATGCTACCAGCTTTGAAGACGGAGGAAGGGGGGGGCTGTGAGCCAAGGCATGCAGGCAGCCTCTAGGAGCTGAAAACTTCAGGACAACTGATTCTCCGTTAGGACCTCCAGAAAGGGACATACCCCTGCTGACACCTTGACTTCAGCACAGTGACACGCATTTTGGACTTCTGACCTTCAGAGCTGTAAGAAAATAAATTTGTTGTTTTAAGCCACTGAGTTTGGAGTAACTTATTACAGCAGCCATAGGGAGCTGATACCCGCTCTAAAGCCCCTTCCTCAAGGAGGAGTTCTCCACCTTCCCCCAAGGGCTCTCAGAGGACCACAGGCCTCTCCTCTAGCGCACTGCCATGGTCTGTCATGTTGCACTTAGTTGTGTGATGATTTAATTAATGCTCATGCCCCCATTAGACGTGGGCAGGAATAGTGTGTGTGGTTCCCAGAGCCCACCATTGCCCGGGGGCCCAAGAGAAGCTCAGTGGGTATGGGTGGAATGAGTGAATACATGAAAGAGTCAATGAATACATTAATTAATTAATCTGCAGGAGAAAGCAGGGCAAGACATTATCATCCTTAATTAAACAGGGATCCTGCATCCAGGTACCAGCCAGGGAGCAGCGGTTTCATTTGCTGCTGAACGCACTTTTGCATAAGGAGTCAAGAAGATGCAATCCCGAGGACGAGCCCAGCGTGGTTAGAGACAGGCTGGCAGCTTTGCCTTTTCTCTCCCAAGACAAAGGCCTCCCCGCCCCCCTAAATCCAGCACACAATCAGCTGCTCTCCCACCCCCCAGTCTCAGCGGGAGAGTCAGGCTGAATATTTCTTTAAGGGATGCTGTTGAGTTTCTTCTGGTGGAGCGAAGGATTTGTAGCAAAACCCAGCATGTAACTTGAGTGTTCTGTGAAGCCAGATATCGGTGCCAAGCTAAATTTGTGTGTGCAGCTTCTGTTTAAGGCAATTATATAGTGTGTAATACCCAGTAGAGAAATTAAGTCGAAGTACATTTTGCCCATAGAGATTATCCTCTCAGTTGGATTTATTTTAAACAAGTTTTGCCCCTTATACATTAAGGTGCGTGCAATAAATCACTTATGTAATAAACTACACTATATTACGTGGAAAAAAAAATGAGCCAGTGGTAGGGGAGAGACTTCCAATGGAGCCAGACCTCAGGCACGAAGGGAGGAGAGCGGGGGCGGGCAGTGCAAAGGGAGGGGGCGTCCGTGCAGCGGGAAGTTGGAAAGGGTACAAATGGAAGCCTCGCCTCAGCGAACCTCATGACTCTGCTGTGGAGAGATGCTTATGTAATAGCTGCAGCGGTGTCGCTTCAGAAAAAGTTACAGAGCTTGTCTTTCTAGAGCAACCTCTTGGCCTATCTTAATTACCAGCGGTCCATGGCGAGGCCGGAGGGGAGAAAAAAAGATGTATGATTTTATCAAAGATAAGAAAATCAGCACTGGGGTGGGGGAAAGGGTGTCATTAGGGGTCTTGGGTAACTGCAAACTGGGACAACAGGGATTTGTTGTCATTGTAAATAACCTTAATAATAATCTGGGAATGAAAACAGAACAAACGGTAAAACTTGAATCCCAGATGAATAGTGAATGATTTTTTTAGTGTAAGTATATCCCATGGAATATATGGTACGTGTTGTACTAACAAATCATTCCTTGTTTATCTGAAATTCAGATTTCACTGGGTGTCCTGTATTTTTATTTTGCTAAATCTGACAACCCTCATCGTAGCAGAACTAATATGCTGACTGTTTTTACAGCAGATACATTATTCTGAGCTCTGAATTTGTGCAGGGCCCTTTGTTACGTGTTTCACGTGCATGATCTAATTTAATCTTCACAAGCAAACTAGGAGAGAGGCACTGTGTTTATTCCCATTTCACAGAGGAGTAAACTGAGGTTTATAAAGGTTCAGTAATACACCCAAGTTCTCTCTCTCTGTAAGGAGAAGAGCTGGGGTTCACACTGAGGCCCGTCTGGCTCCAAAACCTGTGCTTGTAATCACTAAATCATACAACCTCTTCTAGAAGCTGATTTGAAAAATAACTTCATGATGAAACATGCCAAGGGAGACTGCCTGTTCTCCTTAATGCAGAAACGCATTAGAGCTCAAAAATCTATGCTGTTTAGGAAAGAAAAATGATATTGCTCAGAAAATCATTTGAAAACTTCCTGGTGAATGCAGCCGGCTCGCCAGTGCATGCCTGCCACGGGGCCTCGCAGCACACGTCAGGAGCAGGATGAGTCAGAGCCTGCCTTTCCCACTGAAGAACCCCGTTCCAGAACGCTCTTCCGCGGAGAGCGGAGAGAAGCCACTCCAATTCACTGTTTGTCATTCTCTAACTTTGAGAGCCCAATAAAACCAAGTGCTTAGTGCAAATCAGACGTGGATAAGCTGCTTGTAATTTATGATTTAATGCAGCATGGTGTAAAAATAGGCAATGAAACTGAAAGGCAATCAAACCCCATTGTCACAAGGAACGGGAGGAACAGGGATGTGATCTAACGTTCCCTGAGATCCCACTGTATACCGGGGACATTACATGTATGGTTTCATTTCATCCTCCCGTTGTCAGCGTGAGGCCTCTTCCATTTATCTATCGTTGAGTAACAAAGTGCCCCTCAATTTATTGGCGTAAAACAATGACTGTTTTCTTAGATCTCATGATTTTCAGGGTCAGGACTTTGGATAGGACTTGGCTGGTTGAGGCTCCTTTTGCAGTGGCCGTTGATGGAGGTCATTTAATGGTATTCAGGGATGGCCCCGGGGGGTCTGAGATGGCTTTTCTCACGTGTCCAGTGCCTTGTTGGGGTTGGCAGGGCAGGGCGGGCTCACCTGGGCTCATTGAGTGGCTGCTCCAGCACAGGAGTCTCAGGGTGGTCGGATCCCTATGGGGCAGTTGTCCCAGCAACACGGCAAAAGTTGCCTGACCTTTTCTGACTTAGCCTCTGAAGTCATAGTGTGTCCCTTCTACTGTGCCATTGGAGGAAGTATTCCCAAGCCCACCGGGATTAAAGGGTCTGAGAAGACATAGATGCCACCTCTTGATGAGAGGAGGAGGGAAAAATTTGTACCCAGACTTTGTATCTGTCGTGGGGCCTTGGCTCTTTGCTCTCTCTTTGCCAAAAAGTCCCCCCCCCCCGCCCCCACCAACTCTTTCTGCATTGCCGAACCCTCCTCCTCCTTCAGGTCTCTCTCAAGTAGTCACCATGTCAACACACTCTGGCTTCAGTGTCCCGTGTTACCGTTTGCACACTGCCAACCCGCACCCTGCCACTTTCGTGTTTATTTCCGTGTCTATCCTGTTGTCACCCATCTGCCTACATCAGACAGTTCCAAGAGACAAGGACCCCGGTTTTGTTTCACCTGCTCCAGGCTGTGTTCCAGGGCACGTGTAGCACCGCATCAAGTGTGTAGAAGGCTTTCCACGTGGAATTATCAAATGAATCAAAGTGCCTGGCAATACCAGATGGTGAGCCTGCACCGTGGATGTGACCTCCTCCAAGGAGAATTCCTGGGATAACAGAGCATCCATTCAGGTCTGCCAGGAAGACTTGAATCTTTCTCATTTTCCATTGGCCCTGGAGTGTAGGAACAGAGCCGAAAAGTACGTGAGGGCAGACAGAGCTGCGGTCAGAGGCAGACCCTGTTGGCGTTGGCCCCGTCCTCTGGGTCCTGCTGGTTTTTATTATAGCCTGGTGACCATGTGCCTGTGAGCACAGATCAGCATTCTGACCCCCCCTGGCCCTCGCGTTCCTCTTCCCTCTTAAATATGCTTTTGAAGCCCATACGTTGGGTCCACCCCAGCTTCTGTTTATACTGGTGCAAAGTGAGGGCTGCTCAGATTCTGGGAGTTTCACGGGAAGGTATTAAATGTGTTTTGAAAATACTTGAAAAGTCCAGCTGTGTATGCTTTAGTTTTATATTTAGCCTTAAATTAGAGACTCCATATACCTCAAGTAATAAAAAGGCACAGCGGGGACTTGGGTTTTCCTTAAGTTTGCTGGGGCCCTGCACCTATGTGAGATTTTATTATTTGTAATTTTTTTTTGGTTTACTTTCACAGCTTAATTCTGGCCTTTCTGCTTTTAGAGCTCCCCTCTTGTGTTTCAGAAAGGAGTTATTGTTGTTGTTTTCCCTTCACTTGGATTTAATAAAAGAAAAGGGAGGAGGGGAAAGGGGAAGGCGAAACAAACTCGCTAATCGTTGCACCAGCCCCTGTGCTGGGCGCGCTGATGCGGTCGGCCCGAGAAGGAGGAGGCCGAGTGTCAGTGCCTTTGCGGTGTGTAGCCGCATCATTCCAATCTCTGCCTCTGTCTTCACACGGCCACCTTCCCTGTCTGTGTACCTCTGTGTCCTCACGTGGTCTTCTTATAAGGATGCCAGTCATTGGATTTAGGGCCCACCTGAATCCAGTGTGATCTCATCTTAACTAAGTGCATCTGCAAAGACCCTATTTCCAAACAGGGTCACATTCTGAGATTCTACATAGACATGCACTTTGGGGGATCACTATTCCACCTACTGTATACGGGTTCAAGCAGGTAGAACATAGGTCAGGCCAAGAGAGAAACAAACCATGGCAAAGCCACGCAAGCTCGGAAGGCAGCCCTGGTCCCAGGAGGAAATCCATCTCCTCTCTCTGGTTACGCACTGGGCATTGCTGGGCCACGGGAAGATGTTTAGTCCCCTCTCTCAGCAAGCATTTGCTGTCACCTCTTGTGTGCTAGGCCTTGTGCTCAGTGCCAGGCAGACCTAGACCAACAAGGCACGGTCACTGCAGTAGAAAAGTCCCTGGTCCTGTGGGGTGGGGGCGGCAGGGGCTGGCAACAGAGGGAATGAGTGCTGAGATTGAACTGTAGTCACAATCCTACGGGAAGCAGAGGGGGGACCACAGCTTGGCCTGGGCAGGGGACACTTCCCAGTCTCAAAGGGTAAGTGGCATCTTACCATTGTCAAGTTCACAGGCCCCATCCACAGATGCTCTCACAATTTGGGTGTTGGGTTCTCCCAGGCCGAAAGAGACTCCCACACACTCTGAATCTCTCTCTTCACGGAGGGCCAGTCCCTTCCAAGGGCTCACTTGATTAGGTCAGGACCACTCAGATTCATCTCCCTTTTGATTCGTGCAAAGCCAACTGCTCACGGGCCTCAATTACATCTGCAAAATCCCTCCACCTGTGTTGGACAGCGTCACCCAATCATGGGAGCAAACTGTCCCATCCTATGCACAGGTGCTGCCCACACTCAAGAGGAGAGAACTGCACAGAGCATGTCTATCAGGAGGTAGGAGTCTGGGGCCATCTAGAATCCTGCCTGTCACAGTCTGTGACATGCCCAGAAGTTGAACACTGGGACGTGAGGCAGTATGCAACTCACCCAAGGCCACAGAAGGAAAGAGCTTGAATTGGGTTCTGGGCCCCTCAGACTCAGAAGCCCATGCACCCAACACCAGGCCACACCACTGTTCCTCTCCTCACCCCCCTCCCTCCCTCCAGCTCCTGGCCTTGACCTTCGCCTTCTCCTGGAGGTGCTGACCTTGCTGTTTGCTGCCTTCAGGCAGAAGTGCAGGTCACAGCACCTGTCCCAGGCTTTGTCCTCCAGCCCCACAAGCTTCCACCTGCAGTCGCAAACCAGAGGGCACTGGTCAGGTGCCAGGGCCTTTAAATGGAGCCACGTTTGCATAATGAGCAGCGCACACACAAAGGCGAGCTAAAAATGTCCCCAGCCTTCTAACTATGGGATGACTTGGCCAGGTACCACGTCAGCTTCGTGACGCTAATGCAATTATCCTGATTCAGGATCAGATTTATCCACCATTAAACATATTTTAACTTGATTGCAAACAAGCCTTGTGTTATTTAGAGGGATCGATGGGGGTGGCCGAGGGAGGCAGTGGTGTGAGCAGGCACCCTGCTCTTCCAGACTTAATAGATGATCATCTTAGCTGCTAAAAAGGCCTGTTCACTGCATGGACGATATGGAACTGTTTGATGAAAGCAGGAGTGTGATGTGAATGCCAGTTCACTGGAGTGTTATAAATGGTTTGAGCTCCGTAGCCTTCAAGTTTCTCTTGCTCTTTTCGGGTGAATAGGAGGTGGGAATCTTCGTGGCTGGGGCTGCCGTGCTATAGTGCTGTGGTTCCTGCTCTGAGTTGGCAAATGTGTACCGAGCTCTAGTTGGGTGCCAGGGACTGTGCTGGGGCTGGGGAGACAGTGATGAGCAAAAGGAAACTCCAGGCCTGCTTTCACTCCAGATGTCAATCAAATTTTCATACAAAGCAATGAACACTGCAACCACACTCACCAAGGAGGAGAGAGACATATGGGCTGTACCTAACACGCACGCAGTGTGGAGGGGTTTCAACCTCATCTGGGAAGGCGGTTGGAGAAAGTGAGGACTGAACTGAGATTTGGAATTTATCAGGTCAAGAGAAGAATTTGATAATTTGTCTATTAATGTGTGACCTTGGGCAAGTCATTGAGCCTCTCTGAACCTCAGTATCCTCTTCAGAAGACAAAGGAGGAATAATGGGGTCTTGAGCATGCTGAGCATTGAGCGAACTGTTATCCCTGAAAACGCCTCCGCCAGCCCCTCCCTCACCATCTCCCTTATGTTTCCTCTCTACCTTATTCATGCCTGGACTTTTACTTTTTAAAAATAATTGGTCCATGATGCAAGTGTTTGTTTACAAGGCTGGCTTCCCCAGGAGGCTTAACAAACGTTTGTTAAGCATCTGCTGTATGCCAGACAAGAGTGAAGCTCTGGGGACTCCTAGGGGAGCAGACCACAGGGACAGTCACATGAGATAGTGAGTGAACTGAGGGAAGGGGGCCCAAGGAGTTGGGGGACAGACGAGACGAGAACCGTTAACTTGGCCACGGAAACAGATCTGAGACCCCAGCACCCAAAGGACCCATGTTTGTAAGTCAGGTGACAGGGGGCTGGTCCTAAGCAGGGCTTCCCTGACCGATCGGAGGTGACTGAGGGACCACTCCAGGCCCTGGGCACCCCCCCAGGAACAAGCCAGATCAAAGCCCCTGCCCTGTGGGGCATGGCAAAGAATCAGACAATTTATATAATAAATATGCAATAAATAGCACACGGAAGATGGTGAATGTTACAAAGAAAAATAAGTCGGGGAGGGAGGAGGGGGAGACTGTGGAGAGGGCACTGGTTGTTTCACAAGGCGCTGGGGAAGTCGCCCTGGCGAGGGAGGTTTGCACCATGGCAGAAAGGGGTAGAGCTGGGGACTCTGCAGGTGCATGGGGCAGAGGGGACACCATGGCCCTGAGGGGGTGCATACCTGGGGGCTGGAGGGACTATCTATCTGGTGGCCAGTGTGGCAGGAGCAAGAGACTTGGGGAGGTTAGGGAGGACGCTGAGGAGAGGAGGGGCAGGATTGGGCTTGTGATGGCTTCTAACATCTTGCCATTTTTATCTCTCCCTACATGTATAATAAATATATCTTTATATATGATTTATATGGTTATTTATTCACACACACATTTCTTTTTTTGAACCATTGAAAACTTGCAGACATCGTGACATTTCACCCTGAAACTCCTCAACAGGCATCTCCTGAGAATAAGGACATTCTCCTACACAACCATTCCATCTCCACGGTACCATTATCGTACCTAAGAACTGCTTGTTACAGTGATGTCATCTAATATTCAGTCTATATTCAAATTTCCCCAACCGTCCGCAATATAAGTCCCTTATAGCTTTTGTTGCTGTTTGACCCAGAATCCAACTGAGAGTCATTTTGCGCTTGGTTTTCATGTCCCTATAGCCTCCCTAATCTGGAACTGTCACTTTGCTGTTGTTGTGTCCCTCACGGCCTTGGCATTTGTGAAGAGTCCGGCGATCCTTCTGGCTACCGTGTTGAGAATAAACCGTGGCAGCCCCGGCTGGAAGCGTGGACTCTGCTTAGGAGGCTTCTGCGGTGCTCTAGGCCAGCGCCGTCCAAGAGGACTTTCTGCGAGGATGGACATCTTCTATCTCCACACTGTGCAATACAGGAGCCACCAGCCACAGGCGCTGTGGAGTGCTTGGCATGGGACTAGGGTGACATCTGAATTTTTAATTTGATGTCATTGTCATCCATTTAAAGATCCACATGTGGCTATTCTACTGCGCTGGGCAGCTCCAGGAGCAGAGATCACGGTGATTAGTCAGTCAATGAGAATCGAATAACCAGGCAGAAGGAATGGTATATGCAAGGGGCTAGAAGTTCCACAAAGCAGGACATAACATGCATTTTTCCCTTGCCTGGTGCCAGCCAGCACCTGGAACACAGCAGGTATTCCTTGTTGGCTCCTGCCCCGCCAACATGGCCCATGGCAGATTGGGCTGCTCTTTGTAAGCCTGCCTGCAGAAAGGCACCATAAGAGAAATGCCACCAGCTGGCAGGAACTTGGGGGCCCTCCAAAAATGCCCTGTTGACTGTCTCTCACCACACTGATCCTCTCCTGCCCCTTCCTTAAGGGGCTTCTGCCTCTGGCAATACGCCCTGCCGCCCTGGGCGGGGATTAGGTGTGGGCTACCGCCTCGGCTCAGAGTGCAGGGAGAGGCCTTCCTCTCTGCATCCTTCCGCAGGGACGAGAGCGAATGCCTCTCCTTTAGAATAAAACACATCGCCTATCCTCCTGGACTGTGATTTGCAATCAGGTTCTGTTTGGGAGAGGAGAGTAGCGTAGTGATATACCTATCCCCAAAAGAACTGCCCCAATCCCTATCTTGTCTTTCCTCAGCTCTGATAACTCTTTTATCTTCCCTGGAGTTTTATTTCTTTTTCTTTCTTTCTCTTTTTCTGTGTGCTCTTCTTAGAGTAAAACGCAAGTCCCCCGGGAAGTCACTCAAAGCTCAGGCATCTGTGACAAGGGCAGCGTAGGTACGCACGTTGACAACCAGAGACACTGCTTATTACTGAGGTTTCTACACAGACACGCCACTCTCCGCTCACTCACCAAGGGTTAAGTCTTGTACCACCTGGGTCCGGGTCTCCCCGGAGCTAGGTTTGTATCACACGGATACATTAATCTACCCAAGTTGACTTGGAGAACCGATCTGAAATCAGATGGGAGCTCCCGGAAGCAAAGCAATTGCAGGTTCATTTGTTACTTTTATTATCTCATTTCTTCTTATTTTTTTTAGCCAAATTACCTACTACATGGGGAAGGTTGGGGGTCCTCCTGATTATTCTCTTCATTCTCGCTTCTGCCACCCTCCCAGGTGTTTGTAATCACATATTTTTCATTTGGTTTCCGGGTCCAATGACACGAACACCAGAAACACCTCCTCCCCAGAGGGCAAGAGAGGATGCTCCGCAGCCTGTAAGGATTCTTCCTCGCCTCCTTTTGTCAGCTGGCATGCGATACGCTTCCCAGGCAGTAATTTAGACACTGTCAATTCCTGAGAGCCGCCGGGGAGCTGAGCAATCTCCTGCATTTCCTCGCTGTAGCCTGAGTTGGGTCTTTGAGCTGGCAGAGAGCAAGCTCTTTTTCTGGGAAGGGACTGTCCTATTTAAGGAAGGCCCTGGGTTTCGTCAAGTTTGAAAGGTTTTCAACATCTTCCCGAGATGATGGTCGTGGGAGGGGTTGTTATGGATGTTATGACACATCGGGCTGGAGAGTGCTTGTGCCCGACTCGTGATTTATAGCGAAAGATACTTTTCCTGGGGAGGGTTCCGCTAACCGTCGGCCATTGACACGTTATTAATGTTTTCCTGTTTTCTGTTGTCCCTGAATGGAAAAACACTTTGGAGCCTTTAAAATTTCTCAAGATGTCTCTGTTTTCCTGGATCATCTCTCAATTTTCCAGGGTATGAAAAATGTAAATGTTGCTACATTTGGTTCAGGGAAACGCAGCAGTTGCTGCAGATCCTTTTAAGATTTCTAATTCCAGAGATGTTTTCATCTGGAGGGTCCCCAGACCTGGTGAAAACAGCCCAATTCCTAGGCCACTGCTTTTTGAGCAACTACTGAATTCCCGAGACTTCTCATACGTTATTGATCGTGCTTTGCAGCAGCAAAGGAGACATTACTGTCCTGATTGCAGAGACAGGAAAACCAAGGCACAGAAATGAAGTCGCTTTCTTAAGAACGCTTGATTAGTACGTGCATTCAGATTCAGTTTTGTCTGATTCCAAGGCTATGTATTATACTTTTGTTTCCTAATTTTGTTCAACATGCATTTATCTGATGCTCTTTTACAAGCTCTTAGTGAGTGTCAGCTGTTTCAATGAGCATTTATTTAGTGCATACCCAGCTTTACCCGGGAAGGGGTGGTAATGCTCTGTGACACGCAGGAGAAAGAGGTATCCACCAGGCAAAGGCACCTTCAAGTGATCAAAGATGGAAAGGCAGAAAACCAACGACTAAGTGTGACATGAAAGGGGCTTTTTTTTCACCTGCTGTCATCCTAAACCTCTGTCTCCCAAATTTGGACATATCAGAGGCCACCATTTGTGCATTTGTCTCTGATCCATGGGATCGGAGTGCTTTTCCCGAGGTTTCTACGCTGTTCTAGGTATGGTGCCATGCCTTGGAGACAGAACAGTGAATGAAGCACGTAAGGGGTCTGACTTCATGGGCCTAGCTCAGGGGAAAAAGCAAGACTTTGGAGACAGACAATATTCCAATGCTGCTGTTACTTCCAACTGTGCGATCTTCCCCAAGTTTTTTGATTTCTCTTGAACTTCCTTTCCCCTTATGTGCAAAATGGTAACAACATTTTCCTTCCAAGTGGTGGTGAGGATTCAAGAGTTAACCTGAGTGTCTGCTGCATAGTAGGTGCTCTATAAACAATAACCTCTTTATTTCTTTTCCTTCCAACGAGCAGTCGCTTTTCCCAGAGGAAAGCCACTTCCAGGAAGAAGCCTGGTTCAGTGTTCACATCTTCAGTCAGAGTTGGAAGTGCACCCCCGGATTTCCCCCATGCGTTCTCCAATTCCAGCCTGTCTTTGTAATCTTCTGATTAAGCTATCGGTTACATCTAAGAGGCCCTCGGTGTTTCAGAAAGAAAGGTTCTACTGGCAGGTCCTGCAGGTGTCTGTAATACCTGCTACCCCAGTGAGGTCTAATGGAATATCGTTAGAATTTCTTTCCTGCTCTTTGGATTGAAGCTGTAGTTTAACTTTCCTCCCACTGAGGAGAAGCAGAGATGCTGTCCCAGTTGGGTGCTCACTGCTCCTGGCAATGCTCTTCCCATTTCACGTTCACTCTCTTTGCTACGAGCAGGATCTCCTGCTGCTGATGTCATCCTCTTGCCAAGTCCCGAGCCCCACCCTGGCCCTCCCAGTCAGTCTTAGAAGATGACCTCACCTCCTATTTTTAAAGAAGATTCAGGTCATGTGAGCCGAGTTTCATGAATGTCACCAATCCCTGTCTCTGCATATTTTCTCATTCTCTCTTTAACTTTTTCTTCTCCAACATTGGCTTTCCCACCTCTGATCTTGATTTAGTCACCATTAGTTCCTCTCTATGACCACACTCATCAGGGAAGGATTTTTCCTGAAGTTTCGACATTTCCATTCACCTGCTTCCTTGTCTCCATCCACACCTGTGCCCCGTTCACCTCTCTCCCAAGGAATCCCTGTTTGGCCCGTGTCCGCTCTAGAGCCAGGGGCCTGTCACCTTCCCTTTGAGATTTGGAGTGACCAAAGCAGCTACCCTCAATACTCCGAAAATGGATCTGGTGGGTTGTGTATTTCTTCTGAAATGGCACTTTTTCTCAGAAGCGTGGAGTTGGGATCCTTTGGGCAGTATGAGTTTCCAAGTTCAATTAGGAAGAAGGTGAAGACTGACTTTAACCACAAGCTGGGTAGATACTTTGCCTCTGTGTTGTCCAGCTAGTTAGCTCCCCATCCATCCCATGTCTAGTCCACAGAAATTGTAGGCGGCCTAGAGCAGGGATCAGCAAACTGTTTTCTATAAAGGGCCAGAAAGTAAATATTTCAGGCTTAGCAGGGAATACAGTCTCCCTCACAGCTATTCAGTTCTACTCTTGCACTGTAGAAAAAGCCATAGACAATTCAGAAATTACTGGGCATGGCTGTGTTCTGATAAAACTTTATTCATGAGCACTCAAATTTGAATTTCATGTATCATGAAGTTATATTCTTTTGATTTCTTTTTTTTTTTTTTTTCCGGAAAACTCTTCTATAAAAGCCATGTAGTCTTTTGCCATCACAAGTTTTGATCTGTAATCTGGATATTTCCACCACCGTTATTTGCATAGCAAATCACAGATTGTACAAACACAAGCAGGCTATGCATAAACAGGCTGGTGGACCTGATTTGGCCTGTGGGCTGTAGTTTGCTGACACCTAACCTGGAGGGTGAATATGCAATGAGTTAGGAAAACATATGTAAAAATAAAAACCAAGCAAAACAGAGTAAAATATTTGCATGCCACAGTACCCAAAAAGGTTATGTTACTGGACTTAAGATTTGGCTCTGAGTTTCCTGGCAGTCAAAGCAAAAAGGTAAACACAATTAGTTGCAAAGTTTTTTAGCCACGAGGGCAAAAAGATGTCAATTTCTTATGGGAGGCAGAGGTATCATGACCTTCAGGAATCTTCTAGTTAAACATGATATGGAAATTTGATTTCATTGTCCATCATTGAGCCCCTACTTATTTTGCCCTCACCAAGGCTAGTTGCAGAGTATTTGTTCAACTGTGTAAAATCAACAATCAACCCTTTTCTGGTCATTGTAATGGTGTAAATTATATCTGACAGTTGTTAATTAAATACCTAGTCATGCTCTGGAGCCAAAGCCAAATAGTGCTCTGTAAACATTATGATTTGTCAGTAATCAATGTGATTTGTATAATTTGTGAGCAATCAGATACTTTATCCAAAAGCAGATTATTGACTTCTGTGCCTATCTTGGGAGAAATTGCCACTTGGTCTGTGTCTACACAGACCCAAGAGAAGAAGAGATTTGACAATGGTCTGACTAATTGAATCAGTGGTTTGGGGGAGTGGGCTGTCTGTATTGATCCAATTAAATAGATAATTGTCAGAATTGAGGTCATGTCTATAAGACACCACCATTTCAAAGCCAAAGAGATTGTTTCAAATATATAATGCTCACCCAATCAATGTGGGCTGCCTCTTCTACATGAAATCAACCAGAAAGTGATTGATTCCATAGAGCCGTAAACCGGGGTCTTTCCTATTTTCAGTGCATGGTTATGTGCTAAATACAGTGCTTTGAATTTTTTGTTCCCCACAGACCCAAAGACAGTGATTCATTATGCAAATAAAGGGGATAGAAATATCCAAATCAAAACTTGGAATGATGCAAGACTCGAAATAGTCATGTGTCACTTAACAACAGGGATATGTTCTGAGAAGTGCGTCCTTAGGCAATTTTGTCATTGTGCGAACATCATGGAGTGTACTTACACAAATCTCAATGGTGTAGCCTGCTACACACCTAGGCTATGTGGCATAGCCTATTGCTCCTAGGCTGCAAACCTGTACAGCATGTTGCTGTACTGAATACTGTAGGCAATTGAAATATGATAGTAAGTCATTTTTTGCATCGAAACATATTGAAACATAGAAAAGGTACAGTAAAAATGTGGTATTATAATCTTGTGGGACTGCTGTTGTGTATGCAGTCTGTTCTTGACTGAAACATCATTAAGTGGAGTGTGACTGTAGTACCTTTTAAGGGAAAAAAGAAGGCAAGTGGCACCCTCCATATCTGTGAGCTCAAGAAAGAGCTGCACGTGTGTATCGGATAAGCACGGAGCCTCTGGCCCTGTACTCTCTAGCAGACCTCTAGCTCTGTTAGCTGTCAAGTGGAAAGGGAAAAGTGCAAAGGGAGAAGGCTTGGGTTTAATTTCTGCATCAGCTTCAAAACCCAGTCCTGCCACTAACTAGCTGGTGATTTCAGGCAAGTTAGGCAACCTCTCTGATCCTCAATGTTCTCATCTGTCTAATGGGGGTAAATATACTTCATTCATTGGATCCACATCAAGTGCACAGCCAAGGTCAGTTCCTCCCACTTCTCCACTAACTCCCGCCAAGGGGAGGAGTCAGTCGCTCACATCTCACCTGACACGTGGCAATAATTCCTGCCTTTCTCACCTCATCTGCACTGTCGCAGTGGATGGTCACTGGACAATCAGTGAACTCCTGCCACGTGTTAGATCCATCTCTGGAGACCATGCTTTGTCTTTGCAGCAATCAAATGGGAAAGGAAGAAACGAGAGGCAGAAAAATTCTAATAGAGCAACACAGCCCTGTGAGAGAAATAAGGATACCACAGGGCCCAGCGTGGCGTGGAGAGGCCAGTGACTGGGGCAATCACGGAAGACTTCTCAGAGGGGTGACTTTTGAAGGGACTTCGTGGTTACAAATGGAGAGTCTTAAGTCCAGCTAGTGGGTGTGAATGCAGGCTCTGCCACTTCCTAGCTGCGTCCCAGTGAGCGATAGCTTAACCTCTGTGTAAAATGGGGATAATGATAATATCTGCCCCAGGGTAAATGCATCAACAATACAAGTACAGCATTGAAAGACAGGCCAGCGCATAGAACGTGATCTATAAATGTTAGCTCTTATTATATTATCATCCTTTTCATTAGTATATCATTGTTTCTACCCATTGCTGGGTAGAAAGAAGGAGATGGGGAGAAGGACATTCCAGGTAAATGAGTTAATAAAATCAATAGACTTGCCATGAGCGAGATAAAGCTACGTACAGAGGGGAGGCATTAATGCCAAGTTCCATGCATTTCCCTGCACGTCACGTGGGTTCTTTGTGTTCACCATTATGGAATCTCCTTGAAAACAAGTGGCCACTTTGGGGTTTGATGTGTCTAATTCTACCACAAAAGTATACAAAGCAGGCGGCCTGCTGTTTATAGATTTTTTTAAGTGAAGGAGGATGTTAATGAGCTTAGCTTGACAGGGAGCTAAGGGGATTCTTGACATCACACGGTAGGTAACTAAATAGGTCACCCCAAGTTGTTCAGCATGCATAGAAGACCAAGAGGACCCAGAGGCTTCAGAAAGGTGGTTTCAGGGAGGGCAGAAGACGTTTGT
Source organism: Varecia variegata (assembly GCA_028533085.1). NCBI lineage: Eukaryota > Metazoa > Chordata > Mammalia > Primates > Lemuridae > Varecia > Varecia variegata. The sequence goes on along the minus strand of CM052442.1, from coordinate 117,641,269 downwards.
CCCATTCAAAGTTGTGTCTCTAATGCCAGTCTAGTGCTTGGCAAATACTTGTTGAATGAATGGATAGATGAATGAATGAGTGAATGATATATCTACAAAGACAATAAAAATCCATTTTGCAGATCTATGTAGAATAAAATCATTTTTCCAGCACTTACGCCTTCGTTTGTTTGACATTTTTGGAATATTTGGGCTGCACGAGGCTCCAGGGTAAGGGATGTGGGATGCAGAGATGAGTGGGACGTGGTCCCTACTCTGGAGAAACTCACTTTATTCAGGGGTCTTCACCTTTTCTGTGTATCACGGACCCCTGGGGCATCTGGTGGAACCTTTAGACCCCTTTTCAGAGTAATGTTTTTAAATACATAAAATGCATAGGATCACAAAACAAACCAATTGTATTGAAATACACTTGTTAAAATATTAAAATGTGATCCAGTAATGAATGTTCTTCCTTATTAACCCATTAAATAACACATCTAGTGGTGGGTCCATTAACTACTAATCATCAAAGTATCGAAAACAATATTTTGAGATATCAGCTGCAACTCTCATGTGATATGAAAATATCCATGATTTCTATTGTGACAAACTTCCAGATGCATCTAATACCATAGCAAGTCATGGCCTCAATGAAGGAAACGCTAAATTCCGGTTACAGGTTAGTGAAAAACAGAGATGTAGTATTTTGACTGTTTTGGCTACACTGCCTGTCTCTGGAATTCCACCCACAGACTCTCAAGCTGAGGACTGTGCTCTAGTTTGTGCTTGTTCAATGATAATCAAGTGGTGGGAAAGACATAGGTGCCCGTTGGAAAGGGGCTGGAGAGGTTCTGGAGCCAGGATGGCCTGGTGCCAACACCAGTGCCTGCGTCACCCAGTTCTCTGGCAGTTAAAGTCGTCCATGCAGAGCTCTCTCCGCAGGCACGTAGTAGGGCTGCATGAATGATAGATAGCGATTTCTATTGCCCAGCTTTGACAACTGCACAGGGAAGGGACAGGCAAAGACAAAGAGGGCTGGGGGTGGCAGGTGTCCCCTGGGCAGAGGGCACCACGAGTGCAGAGACAGGCAGGCCTGAGACAAGCAGGGGGGCGACACGCCATTGGCTTCTGCTGGAGAATGAAGTAGGAGAGGGGAGAGTCGCGGGGCCGGGGTGGAGCTGTAGGCTGGGCCAGCGAGTGCCTGGGGCAGGTTGGCAGCTGTGCAAAGCCCCCTCTGATGCCCGAGTGGGGGGCAAATTTGGGGGCGACTTTCCAGCAATCTGCAGCAGGCAAAAAAAGTCCCAGTTGCTCTCAAGCCTATTGGCTTATCTATTATTTCTTGGACGTGCCCCAGTCACTAGTAAATAAAGCTGTCTACTTTAAATTTTGTCCCTGTGCCCTTTTACAGCCTTTTCTCTGAGGAGCTGAGTCCCATTATATTCCGAAAGCATATGTTCCCGATGATTGTTCATTCTCTTTCCAATAATATCTTTGCAGGACAAAGAGGAGTGGGGACGAGAACATACTTTCAGGATGTCAGTCCCAGTTTTAATTACAAGTGTTCGTGGCTGTGGTATTCATGTAATTGGGGGGCTGATTTATGCCAAATAATAAGCACTGATGTAAGGGACC
>CM052442.1:117595138-117633425 GCA_028533085.1 Varecia variegata | reverse complement strand
TCCGTGTTAATGTAACTTTTAAGAGTGTGAGATAAATCAGTCATCAAAGCCAAGAGGGAAGGGAAAGTTACAACCACCCTGTGGATGTGAATGCTAAATTCAATTTATCTGGGCACATGTGGGCTTTTTACCTTTGTTTTATCTTTATTTAGTTATTTACTTTAAAAATTGTGGTAAAATATACACAACATAAAGTTGACCATTTAACCATTTTCTGAATGGTTGAATTGTTGATGTATTTTTTTCTAGTTTTGTTCCATCTAATAGACTTTATTTTTATAGCAGTTTTAGGTTCATAGCATAACTGAGCAGAAGGTACAGAGATTTGCCATATTCCCCCTCTGCCCATGCATAGCCTCCCCCATCATCAACATTTTAACCATTTGTAGTCATTTTAACCCATAAGTCAGTAGCATTCAGCACCTTTACATTGTCGTGCCAACATCATGACCATTAGTCTCCGGAATGTTTTTCATCTTGCAAAATTAAAACTTTGCCCATTAAACACCGACTACCCATCATCCACACCCCAGCTCCTGGCAGCCATCATTCTACAGTTTTTCTGTCTCTACAAATTTCACTATTGTCGATACCTCGTGTAAGTAGAGTCATACAGTACGTGTCCCTGTGTGGCTGGCTTCTTCCATTTTCAGCCGTGTTGTAGGTTTTTACCTTGCACACCAGCGCCTCCAGATTTAGGGCTGTCCGTCCCACCATCAGACAGTCATGGCTGGGTGGCTGGCCTATTTCACAGAGACTCGGAAACTGGGCGGCAATGACTGGCCCAGCCAAGGGGCCACACAGGAGACCCCTGATTCATTCCCGGAGAAGGCATTCACGGCAGGAAAAATAGGCTGTGGCCCACAACTGTGCCCGTGTGGTCTGGTGGTGATGGGTGAGGACCCGAATGGAAGGCCTTTTACTATGCTCTCTTGACATGTTTCATATCCATCCTTCTCCTTCCCCATCTATAACATTTCCCACATGCTACACTAAAGAGACATTTTAAGCATTAATTCCCCTAAAAAGCCTCATGCCCAATGTAAAAATATTTCACTGTCTCAGAAAAAGGCACTCTACATAAATGAAAAGCACCATTATTAGTAATGACAATAATTTTCCTGACATCCATTTGGGCCATTCTATATGTTTTGATAGGATTACATAAATAATGGAATTGTATGCAAACTATCAGAATGCAAAAGGCATTTCCTCCAAGGTGTACGCTGCCCGGGCCTTGTACCGTGGCCTTTGTTTTTCTGGAGCAGCTGTGTGCTCTTTGAGCTCTGTCACGACACGCCACTATCTTTAGTATTCTGTCCCCTCACTGTGTGGTTGTGCGACTGGCTTCCCCGATGCCCTGGGCTTCATTCCCAGATATTTTTTTCTGTTATGGAATGATCATCCTTTCCTGGATGGTCCCAAAGGCATTTATCTTCTTCGTATCAAGAATCTTGAATACTTCTGGATCATTTTATTTTTTTTTTAAGAAAGAAATTTAATTACCTAAAAACAAAAATACTTCTCTGATCTGAGCATACCTACAGTGCTCAAAGCACTTGCGGACTGGAATGCCATAAATGACATGAAGGAATTATTCATTGTGCCACTAACTATACCTTCCATTCTCCTGAGCAGCCTATTAGGCTAAGTATAGACTTTTAAAATATTATTTTAAAAACAAAAGATAATGGAATTATAGCATTAAATACATTTCGTAAACGATCTTCTAGTCAGGTTATTGAAACATAATACAAAGAAGTAGAAATCTGAAGGAAAACCATTTTCCTACAAATCATCAATGAATAATTTTGTTGCTGATTAGTTTAACTTGTCAACATTTTCTACTTTATACATTTTACTCTAATATCCAGGAAACTAAAACAAACAAATAAGTAAACTTTTTTTTTTTTAAAAAAAAAAGAAATACCTGTGATCTCATTATCACATTGGTACTTTCATTTTTACATGTACCACATGAATTTCCCTAGGCAACGTCAGCCAGAGGCCACAATAAGCCTTCTAAAACAAAACTTTTCTAGAATCACTGGCCCTGGCTACACTCCTGGAAACCCAGTCCCTGCCTAATCCCTTTGGTTTCCAGTGGAAGGAAAATCCAGGAGCATTCTAGACTGCCTAGAATATGGCACCAGGAACAAAAGTGACCCCATTAGAAGGCGGCCAGGAGAAGCCAGCTCAAGTAGGGGCTGGGACGGGGCTAATGGCTTGTGATTTACTCATAGGTGGAGGGTTTGCACCGGCTGCTCCTTAATGTCTTATGATTGGGGAGGAGGGATATCTGGGGGCAGGAGGTCAGCTTCTTAAAGGAGCCACCTCGGGCTGTCCCAGGAGCCTAGAAGGCCACACACACAAGGCTCCAACATCCCCTGGCTTTTTGCTTGGCTTGATAATCTGTCTCCTCCCCACTCATCCCTCCCGCATGGTCAGCATCGTAGCCGGCGGCTTGCTTTCCACCCCTGCTGTTGCTCCATGCTCATTTTCCTGTCTTCCTGCTCTTCCCAGTTCTCCTTTGCCATGCCATGCAGCCCACTCTTTGTCCAGACTCCCACCAGGTAATGCCTATCAGACGACACTTCTTTTTTGCTGAACAATCCAGAAATCACCACCTCCCTGCATTAATCAGACAATGCCTATCATGTTCAACTTTGCAATTCAAGTCCCAGTCTTGCCCCAAAGAATTATTGCCAATTGATCTCCGTATAAATGTCTGGGTTTTCTGCATTATTAATGACATGCTAGGCTTTTGACAAGCCCTCCTGTGGTGCAGCTTGCTCTGAGCAGCATCTGTGGAAGTGCCAGGGTCAAGGCCTCCCTCTGCCTGAATTTCAGAGCCCCTAGTTTAATGGGGGAAAAGAGATGAATCATATACCTTGATCTTTCCTTCTACCAGAGCCTTACCAACTCTTAAATTGGCAGTGGCTTTCTGGAGCTTTGTTTGGGGAAGGGCTATGAGGCTGTCTTTGCACTTGATTAAAAGAGTGCTGGGATTGATTAGCAATGTCTGCAGTGGGTGGAGGATTAGGAAGAACAGACATGCATGCTGAGTATCTGCCGTCATGGTAAGTTTATCCTATTTCAGAAGAGATAACCTTGAACTGTACACTAAAGATGTTAGTGTCAGGTGATTTTAGGCACATGAAGAGAGGATCAGATTCAATGGAGGTGCCAAAGGGATTGTTCCATATGGGCAAGAAGTGGTTTTGAAGTTGCCTTTTCTCAATTTAATATCTTGGCTCCATTCAGCCACACAAAAGGAGTGAGCATCAGAACTTGTCCCTCAGGCTCATGTGTTAGCTGTATTTCTTGTTATTGCCTCTTGGGCACCCTGTTGAGAATGTAGGGCTCTTCTCCAGACTCAGGGCAGGGTCACCTCAATGGTTTTCAGTTTTTACTTCTCTCAAGGAAGTAAGAGGAACACAAGACTGTCCTGACAGCCAGGACCATCAGAAAAGCATGAGCAACCTCTGCCCCGGAATTGCCAACAACATTTTCTCTGGTTCTACTCTCAGCTCTAGGGGGACACTCCTTTTCCTACCCTGCCTGGCAAGTGCCAGGGCCTGGATGAGACCACACTGGTTTTGGTTCTCAAATCGACCATAGAGAGAAAGAATGGATATTCCCAGGGTCAGCTGATGGGAGGTGTTGGGGAACCTTATTGAAGATACTATATGCTGGGTGCTGGACTGGGAGTTCTTTATGTAAAAGCTGATATGTCTGTGGAATGGATGTTGGCATAGAAGGCTGGGACTCCGCAGCTGTCACCTGCCAAAGGTCACACCACTGATGAATGTGGCAGAGACCAAATTTAAATCTGTGTGTTTGCAAGGTCCACAACCACACCCTGCCACCTCCCAGAAGCTGAGGCAGGATGGACACATTGCCAAATCCTCCCAGCCTCCCGCAAGCTTGCTTGTTAGTGAAAGGTTATTAAATGGGCCCCCCAACCCCAAGCCAGGTAAACATGTCCTGGAGAGGTTGGCTTTGTGTTTCCGGTCAGGTTGTTTTATCCCCTGCAAGGTCATCTAGACATTTTTATCCCCAAGGTCAGTAGATATAGTTCCTTCTGCCAGAGGTTAGGATTCTGCCTGTCTCCTGCCTGCCCTGTGGGTGGCCGGCTGTGCCAACAGAAATGCCAGCTGCAGCTAAAGGACTAGCTCTCCATCCGAGAAAAGCACAAGCACCCGCGTTTCTTTTCTGGTATGTTCCTCCCCTCCGTAACGAGAAAAAGCTCATTAACACATGATGGCAACCGGGCTGCAGTATCTGCCAGTTCCCTTGTGCAGAATGCTCTTTAGCATTCTCTCAGCTTCCTCCTCGACAATTAATTCAGATTAGCAATTGAGAGAGTGCAGTATCCAGTTCGAAAGGATCTGTCCCCCGGTGAACCTCAGGGCAGGGTGAGAGGCCACCTGCACTCTTTTTTTGGTCACCTAGCACCCTATTGGCCCTTTGTAAATATTTGTCTTGCCTCATGCATGTGTTTATTCCTATAAAGACCCAGTAAGTTTTTTCCTGAAGACAAAATACATAAAAGGGCATTTCAAATTGCAGATACCCATTTTAATGAAAAATGAGAAAAAATGCATTTCGTAAACGATCTTCTAGTCAGGTTATTGAAACATAATACAAAGAAGTAGAAATCTGAAGGAAAACCATTTTCCTACAAATCATCAATGAATAATTTTGTTGCTGATTAGTTTAACTTGTCAACATTTTCTACTTTATACATTTTACTCTAATATCCAGGAAACTAAAACAAACAAATAAGTAAACAAGGTAGAAAATGAAGGCAGAAAAATCTTATGAGTCTAACTATGGAAAAAAATGCTAAAATATGTATTAACATGTCCTAGGCATGCACAGAAAAAAAAAAAAAGGCTGGGAGGAAATTTACTGAGATGTTATTAATCTGTGGGTGGTATAATTATGATTTTTTAAAAATATTTTATATTATCAGAGTTTTTCCAGCATAGAGATAACTTTTAAATCAGAAAAATATATTTTTTAAAAAGAGGTAAAACATGTAGAAAAGATAATTTACAAAGAGGCATTTCATGACCACATTTTTCTGTTGAGTTGCTTCTAGAATTATTTTCTTTTCAAAGCTACTACCTACCGCAAAGGGGATTTTTTTATGGTTTTTAATTAATATAACTTGGTATTTAGCCTCTGCATTGGTATTCTTGAATTTAACATGGATAAACTGAACTCAATTTGCTGCATAAAAAAAATTAAAGGAAATGAAAGTTCTGGCTGCTTCATTGCAGCTGGGGAATTCTTTTTCCAGGTGATGCTCGTATTACCATTTTGAACCCAGGACACCGTGCTGCAGTTTTGCTCAGGGGTGCAGAGTTCAGATCTGGCTTTGCAAGAATTGCTTTGTCTTTTTGGACAAGCCACTAACCTCTCTCGCCCTTGCATTTCCTCACCTTCTGCCAGCAGAAGCAAGTCACCTCCTCTGAACGGGAGTTTCATTGAGGACCAACTGAGAGGAGGCTACAAAGGAGCCCTCTCTGGCCCCACAGGAAGCCAAAAAACAGCCAAGCCCAGGAACAGGAGCAGCGGCTTCCTCCTGGGTGTGGCCATGCAGAACCAGAGGAGATGCATTTGCCCATAGTACAGGCAGATCAGAAATGACTGGGTCTCAGGCATGATCCGCCTGTCCCCTGCTGTGTCCAGGGTCAAGATGTCCAGTTTCATTGTTGCTAGACACCAGCACTGGTGAGGGTTTTGCCATCTAACACAGGCTTCTTGACTTGGCATGTGGGAAGGTACCTATTGGCCACTGTTGCTGGCACCATATTTCTTAGAAGAACACATGCGAGAGCAGGTGGATACTTGATTAAAACCAGACGAGCCTGAGGACCATGTTCCAGTGATCTGGCCTCAGTTTCCTCATCATGGACTCTCACTTCTCCATACCTTTGTTCATCCTCTGCTCTCTGCCTAAAATCCTCTTTTCTCCATCCATCACCTGACTCATGTCTACTGGTCAGGAGTCACTTCTTCAGGAAGCCGCAGCTGATGGACTGAGAGACTGGGCTGCCCCCACCCTGGGGTTCTCTCCAGCACATTCCGGGGGGTATAGTGTGTTGTAAATGTTTACGACCATGCTGGCCCACCAGAAAAGTTAGTGGTTCCATTCCCAGTTGCACGCCCTTGGGTGATCAGTGTCATCCTTCCCTTCCCCAATGTTCTCATCTGTAAACTGGGCGTAACAGCACCGTCGTGAAGATTGTTTGGGTCCCATCAGTAACGTACGTGGAGCAGAGCCTGGCATAAAAGGAGCACTTGGAAGATGTTAGTGCTCATCACTGTGATGACCGCCAAGTTCTTTGAACCTCAGAACAAAGTTTCCGATCTAAGTTACATTCCATTTAATTCTTTCTGAGTTGATATTTTGGGTCATTTATCTCTCACTTTTCTCATGCAAATCATTAATGTTTGGGTTTGTTTTACTTTTCACCCTCCCCCATCCCTCAATCCCCTGCAAAGGAGTCTCAGATCGTTGGTGTCCCCAGAACCCGTAGGTCCCCTTAGACATCTCAGGGAAGGAACTGAGTCTCTTAGAGCTTCTTCTAGGTGCTTTGACCCAGTCCAGAGAGCTCAGGGGATTTTTTTTTTGCTGATCACAGAAAGTAACTTAGCCAGTGGCTGCCCAGCAACTTTGTTGAGGAAGAGGCTGCTGGTGGGTTCCAGGTTGCATCCAAGGACCAGAGCATTGGCTTTGGGATCTGGGGGACAATGGTGCGGCTCTAGACCTCTCTAGTTGCCAGCAGGTTATCAAACTGTGCATTTTACCTTTCTGACCTCCCATGGCTTACCCATAGCAGAAATATGGCAAGAATGCAATGTGCTAATAATACACACAATAAGTTATATGTGTTGTAATGTAACATACCTACTAGCAGTCTATGACATGATATATATATATATATATATATATATATATATATATATATTGACCCCATGGTCTCGCTGCAACTTAAATGAAGGTAAAAACTGATACAAAGGAAGAAACCATCCTCACACTCAGGTGTGATGTCTCTTAATCCTTGGCTTTCTTCCTTTGTAAAGTTCATCATCTTCCTATCACACACCCCTCTTGTCCTCCAGTCTCTGTCCCCTTCTGACAGAGCTCACCCTCTCTGGAAAGACTTCCTTGCTGGAATGCCTATTCCAGATGGAAGGATTCTGCCCAGCACTCCTCTAGCAGTCCCCTGCCAGTGTCCTGTCCTGGTCAGACCCAAGCCCCATGGGTTCCAGTGTCTCATTAAGAACTTGGGTGATGGAGCAGGGGTCACACTCATTAATTCCAAAGACTTCATCTGCTGGTTAGAGGGGCCAGGGTGGGCTGGGGCCTGCAAGGGGGAAGGAGTCTGGCTGGCATCTGGGAGCACAGGATCAGAATCAGAAATGACTAGGGTTGAAAAACAGAGGCCACCAAGAGCCATCCCAGATCAGGAAGACAGACACCATCACTGCAAATGGCAAGAGCATGAAGAAATTCAAAACCAGACATTAGATTCAATCCATGGCTTGAGTTTTTCCACTTTTCACTTTTGTTTTTTCATTCCAAATACCTTTGCTCTAGTTTCCAGACAAAATTCAGTCAAATGTTCTAGAAGTGATAAATAACGTACTTCCAAGCTCTATTTCCTTTTCGTCTTCTCATGCTTGTTTAGAGAACCTGGAGGAGCCCAGTACTGTTTTCCCCTCTCTAAGAGTCTTGGTGATTTCTTTTATGGAAATGAATGCAAAACTTGCCCTGGTTCTTTCTGCAAAGTGGTTGTGAAATGTGAAACGTATACCTCTTCCATCCTGGCCTTTATGTTCCAGAAATTTTGGAAAGGAACTGATTCCCTCTCTAGCTACTGTGTGCCAGGCACCTTCACGTGCATCCTCTTGGTCAACCTGCACCCGCAGCTTCTCCACCTGTCTCCGAAACAGTCACAGGTGGGAGGCTCACACGCACATAGTGACCGAGGGCCAGAGCGGGGGTTGTAGCCTGTCCATGGATTGCAAAGCCCACTCTCTCTTACACTTTCCTAAAAGTTGGGGCTTCGCCACTGTGTTTTGCATCGTGTCATAGTTGGAAACATGTGTCCTGCCTGACCTTTTGGCTTGGAACATGGAAGTTCATTGACTTTATTGCCTCGCAGGGCCTAGCGCGGGCCCTCTTCCCTAATCAATGCATATCATTTTGCCAAGAGACAAAGCCTGCTGCCGGAGACATTGATTCCCTGGTTATTTATCTTCCTCTGCCCAGTGTAAATTGGTCAGCCTGATCCTATTCGCATGATAAAAATCATAATGTCTCAAATTACTTACTCAATAAAATGTGGGTTTGTCTATTATTAGTGATCATTAGGGTTATAATGCAGCATGGAAATTTGGAGCAAATTAACTACACATGCAAGCGGTTGGGCTCATGTGCAGTTAATCATATGCACACAGTTCCACTGGGCAGAAGGTTTTGCAAGAATCATTTCAGGAAGACTTTGTGGGAAGAGAACTGAATACCTACTTTTTATTTTTCCTTTGCTTTTCTCCCTTAATCTGAATTTCTCAAATGCACATTTTCTAATACACTATGGAACCATGCAAATACCAAAACAAAACAAAAACCCGAGAATTATAGCTCAAATTAAATTAAAATAGCTTTTAATTCCTGTGTCCCTGGGATTTTGCATGCTGCATTGGAATTCCATGACGAGCAAATGCCTATGGACACCCTCATTTGCTGTCTTGCTAAGATTCACTCTCAGTCTTTTCTTTTGAGCCCTTCTGCTCAGTGATGTAATGGGACAGCCTTGCTGTCATGAAGAGTTCCCATCACACCTGGGCACTGCCATTTCCTCTGTGGCAGATGCTTCCTGGACACGTGGGCAGGTGAGAGGTGCTGACTTTGCCTACTTGCATCTGAATATAAGAGAGAGGTAGCTTTGAATGGCAACATGAGTTTTTTTTAAAAAAGAAAAAAAAAAAAACCCTATGTATAACTTGTTTCCTGTGAGAGTACCAGGAAACTTTACAATGAGCTTTGTGAATTAAAGCTACCAGATGAATAGAGGTGGTGTCATGGTAGCAGACGTTAGGATTTTTTTTAATGGTTTTTGGGTTTACGAAAAGTTTTCTTCCAGGGAGTTTGACTTGTTCTTTGTGATTCTGAGGACAAAATGAAGACCAACAGTGAGGGTTAGAGCCAGGACTGAACACAACTCAAAATATATTTAGGGAGAAAAGGGAATGGGTCTTGGGAGTACCAGGCAGCAAATGTCCAGTGTTTGGGGAAGTGTCTTTAGGCCCACAACTCAGGCATTTAGAAAACACTTCTGCCATCGAAATCTGTTGTTGAAAGTTCTGAAGTTCCAGCTGGCATGGTATTCAGCAAGAATACCACGGTGGGGACTGATGTTGAGAAAGGAGACAGGACAGGGTGTCGACGATCTTGGACAGGTTTGACTTCAAGTCCCAGCACTGCCACTTACCAGTTCTGTGACCCTGTAAAGTCGCTCAGCCTCACTGAGCCCCTGCATCTTCCCACGTGTAAAAGGAGGCTGATAATAGTGCCTGTTTTGTAGCATCAATATGACGACCAAGGAGACAGTGTGTGTAAGGGTTGACATGCGTCATAACTGCTTGATAAGGGGTCGATGTTAAAATTAGCATCAGTGAGCTCTGGAACATGCTCAGCTCTGCTCCTATCAATGGGATTTTGCATGAAAAACTAACATTTGGGGAGATGTTCACCCCAAATTATGCATTAGCACCGAGTGCTTAGGTAGTGTCTGTACCTCATTTCAGCAGGAGCTTCTGTGGGTGCAGAATTAAACATGCAGCCTCTGAGACTCATTGGAAGCTCACTGGACATTTGACCTACATGGAGAGCAGGCTGGAGTTCCATTTTAATTGGCAAGGATCAGCCCACTTGCCCAGCTTGCAGCTTGGAGAGTGGCCCGGCTCACCCTCCAGAGAGATGTGCTTTATGATCTGCGTGGGTGAGAGGATTCTCTCAGGAAATGGGCAAAGTTGCCAGCTGACCTCTCCCAAAAGAGAGACTATTTTGTTAGTGTCCTTCACTTGCATGGGAACATTCTCCACTCCTAGTCTCAGTTTCCCAATAGGACACGGAGGCAGAGTTTAAAGCCACAAAATAAACTGGTGCACCTAATCCATCAGTGGAAAGGCCTGGCTTGGAGGCAGGGGCACCTGAGTTTCCTATGTTGGCTCAGTCACTTACTAGCTGTGTTACTGTGTGCAAGCAGTGGAACCTCTTGGGACCTCAGTTTTCTTTTCTATGGAGTGTGGATAATTATCCCCCCTCAAGGACTGTGCTTGGCACATAGCAATTGCTCATTGTATCATCATCGTGATGCATCACGTCCTTGTCCTTGTGTTTAGTTTGTCATCTCTGCCTTTTCCCACCTCCCTTTAACTCCCTCCCTTGAACTATAAAGCTCTAGCCCAGGAATATAGTAGCACCAGCAAATCGTAGATGATCAAGAAAAAGTAGTCCTTCTCTCCGGTTTACCCTCCTATGTTGTCTTAGTCAGTTCTGACTACTATAGCAAAATGTCACAGACTCGGTGGCTGAAACAACAAACGTTTATTTCTTGCCATTGTGGAGGCTGGGAAATTCAAAGTCAAGGTGCCAGAAGATTTGGTATCTATCAAAGGCTGGTTTCCAGGTTCAGAGATGGCTGGTCATCTTCCTGTGTCCTCACGTGGTGGAAAGAGGTTGCGAGAGCTCCCTCGAGCTGCTTTCATAGGGGCACTAACCCCATTCATGAGGGCTCCTCATGACCTAATCGCCTCCCAAAGGCCCCACCTCCTAATACCATCCCAGTGGGGGTGAAGATGTCAACATATGGAATTTGAGGGGACACAAACATTCAGTCCATTGCACCAGTGTCAATGGAAAGCAGCATCCTACGGCTCCTCGGGCCTGGAGAGTGGGGCACATTGAGTCAATTTTCCCTGATCCCAGCCCAGAAATGGACCCTGACATGAGGATTTGAGTGGATGTAGTTCACAGAGGGTATGATCCCGGGAAGCACCAAGAGAAGCGTGGGGAAGTGGATGGGGGAGGAGGAGGTGGCATGGTTATGAGCAGGTGACTGCTGTGGGCATCTCTGGGCCCTCAGGGAGGGAGGGAGCAGGCCTCAGGGTTGTCCCTTCAAGTGGGGAGGACACAGGGGTATGTACTCACCAACACTCACACGTTATTGGTTCAGGTCTCTCCAGGGTCATTGACATCTTGGTACTCCTGGCTCTCTGTTGCCTGAATGAGGTCTTGGTGTGAGCCAAAGCCCTTGGTCAGAGGCACAGGTGCTTGCAGAAGGAAGCCATTGGCCTGTAAGGGAACTGTGAGTCTGAAGGGATTTGAAGGGTAAACAAGAGTGTCTTCTACAAGCATTATACGTTTTGGGGAGTCAAATAAACATCAGAGCCCTGGATACCAGATGGCCATGCTGCCAATCGATGCCTTCAGTATCAGAGAGTGAACAAGAAGGAGCTGGGACTGGTCTTGGGCTTGCCAGTCCTAGAGGTCCTCAAGCAAGCCCCATCGAGCTCTGACTTGCTCAGGTTCTCTTCCTTCTCACCAGGTGATTCCACCTGTGAACAGAGCCCATGTGTAGAGCTGATCAGAGCTGGCCACATCCTGGGTCCCAGGCCTCAATGACCAGATTGAGTGGAGAGATGGAGTCTATTTAGGGGCTGGTGGTGCATTGTCAGCTCAGTTGCACCATCCAGGGTTTGACCAAGGGCCATGGCAGAGTCTTCCAAACTCCTCTTGACACTGTCCTCTGGGCCATGAACAATTAAATCACAGTTGACATCAGAAAAGGAGACTTACAAAAGAAACTGCTGGAAGATCTCAGAAGCTGTGGCAAAGAACTCAGTGCTCCATGATGGCACCCCGATATGTCATGGGAAGACTGGAGCTGCCTCCCATTCTACCTGCCCTATACCCAGACTGCCAGCCAGAAATATTTAGAGATCCCTGCTCCAGCAACACATGCAAATCGGGTCCCCTGGTGTCTGTGTTAGACCCTCCGTGATGATGGTGGGAATCTACATTTTTTAGGAGGTTGCTGATTGTATCTTCCAACCCACAGCTGATCTCCTCCCCAGACTTTGCTTGCCTTTTATTATTGAAAAGTGGAAACAGCCCTTCCTCTGATGACCGTGGCCTGCTGCTTGGTGCTACAGCTTCTGGAAGCAGTGGTGTGCTGGTGAGCATTTTAACAACCAGCTCTGCAGGGGAAAAAAGCTCTGATTTGTAGCATTTGCCAATTCCTATGTTGTACATATTCCCAGCATGGCTGATTTCAGGCTTGCAAAGTGACATCAACTGGTTTGCAAAAATTCTGAAAGTAAAACAAAACTCGTGAGCTGGTAGCATCTCGCTCTGTGTCAGGGGCAGAGGAGGAGAGGCAAGGAGGGGGGCTTCCTAAGATGTATAAAACATCTCTATGATCAAAAAGCCTCCTGTATAAGACTTTACATATTCTGTGAGCTCAATTTTCATGTCAAAATTTAAATAATATTAGCAAGCAAAAGTTCAGTATTAGAAATGGGCAGGCCTTTCTGCAAACAGGTTTTTTAACCCACATTTTTGGAGTCTATTTTTTTTAACTCTAAAACAATTAAGAGAATAAAAGATACTAAGATAAAATAAATCAGTTCTATTTTCTGTTGATTTTTCTTTATGGCATTTTTTTTCTAACTCAGAAACAGAGCTTTAAGATCCGATCCCATTGCTCGAAGCCTTGAGTCAGTCTGTACTCGGCACGTGGGCACTGTCTTTTGCAGAGGGGCCGCTTTCTGCCCTTGGATCCACCTGAACATGCACACAGTGATACATGGAAGAAAAAAGTGATTGGTCTTCAAGACTGCTCCATGGGGCACTCTGAGTGGTCATGACAAATAGCAGGGTGAGTAAAGAGGAAAAGAAAAAAGTTTAGGTGATCTATATTGAAATACTTAGTTTGATACAGGCAAAAGGAAGACACACATGCCTAGGAGCATGTCCCTCAGTTCCTCCCCAGGACACAGAATTACAAAGCTCTCCATCACCTAGGGGGACTCCATGGCCAGCATCGTCTGGCTCAGCCAAGCAGGAGATTGTGAACTGGCTCTGGCAGCCTCTACCGACCGCCATTCAGCTCCCATCTCTCTTTCACACAGAAATCCAGGCTGGGTGTGCGGGGGCACCTTCAGGCTCCGCTGTTTGGCCCAGGACTGCACTGCAACGAATGTCTCCTCCTGCCCTCTCCTGGTCCATTTCCATGCCTTCTCTTCTCTTGCCCTCCATCCTTCCCATTTTCCTAAAACTGTGGGTTACGCAAATTCTTGAACAGCTCACCACTCACCAGTCAGTTTTCCCTGATCCATTTAAAAGTAACTTCCAGCCTGGGCTACTAGGTTTAAAAGATAAAGCAACTGACCTGCCATCAGAAATTTGCAAAACCATCTAACTCTCAGATGCCCTAGGGATCAACAAATACTCCTTCTCCTTTCTACCAGCATGCCACCCTTCCAGCCATTCATGTATGCATTCATTTATTTATTCATTCTTTCATTTCTCCATTTGGTTAATAAATATGCATTGAGTATTAAACATGTGCTAGGCATTGAGGATGGAAGAGGGAACAAGACACACAAGGTTTCTATCTTCATGGATTTCACTTGCTTTACATAGATCGGAATAGTCATGTGGGAGGAAAGTCTTTGTAGTCTGAAATATTTTCTTCAATCGCCGTGAGCAGCAATGCTGTAAAGCTTATGGTGGTTTGATAATGCATTTGACAAGGCCAGATATAGACCAGATGAAGATAGATGCATTGGTTAATTGATTGGTTGATCAGTTGAGCAATGCCAGCCTGGGCTACTGGGGTTATGGAAGCCTGGCAGATGGAGGTGATGCAGTTAATACACAGACATCTCCATCCTCTCTTGAACCCTCTCTCAGACAGATCAGTGTATCAGCCTCCTATTGCTGCTATAAGAAATTACCACAAATTTAGTGGCTTAAAATAACACAGATTTATTCCCTTACAGATTTGGAGGTCAGAAGTCCTAAAATCTGGGTCAGCAGGGCTGGCTCCTCCTGGGAGCTGTAGGGGAGAACGCATTCCTTGCCTTTGCTAGGTTCTAGAGGGCACCGGCATTTCTTGGCTTGGGACCCGTTCTGCCAGCTTCAGAGCACATCACTCTGCCCCTGCTTCTGTTGTCATATTCCCTCTTTCTTCTCTTGCTTCTGTCACCATACAGCCTTCTCTGACTTTGGTCTTCCTTCTGCCCTCTAATGAAGACCCTTCCATTAGATCCTCCCAGAAAACCCAGAATAAGGTCTGTATCCCAAGATCCTTAAATTAATCACATCCGCACAGTCCTCCTTGCCATGTCAGGTGACAGAATCACAGGCTCTTGGGATTAGGGCATGGATGTCTTTTGGGAAGGCCATTGTTCTATCTACCATACCATCCTTATATCTAGAAATATTGACCCAGCTCATCTTACACATCTGCAAAGACCCTATTTCCAAATAAGATCACACTCTGAGGTTCTGGGAAGTACATGAATGTTGGGGGCTGGGGGGGACTCTATTCAACCCAATACAACCCAGACTGCCACGGACATGAATTCCCTTCACAATTTAGGAAACAAAAGGAAACAGAAATGAGAGACAGAACTTGGTAACTTTCTCCTAAGCCTGTCCCTATTTCTTTTTTGTGGACATAGATGGGGAGTGGAAGTAGCATCACACGGCAGCTGCACTCTGGGTACACAGTAATGTTTGGTTACAGTCTGAGGACTGGCTCACAGTATGACCATGGCATAAGCAGACCTGCAGTCCTACATAAATGAGGGAAAGAAAGAAATCTGACACAGGTTCAGATTCACAGGCCTGTATCTGGAGCCAGAATGTACCAGAACAATCACTTAGTTTAGCATCTCCTATCTACAGAGGAGGTGCAGACAGAGAACTCAGTATATTCTATATTACAGATGATCTAAAGCTTCAGTCCTGAAAACATCAGTCCTGTGGTTGGCATGGCTATAGACTGGCTTCTCTCTGCTCCCTAAAATGCCAGGAACTCATATCGTCAAGGATATCAGGTTAAGACACAGGCTAATGGGCCTCAGATCGCAGACATGGAAAAATCATTTTTTATTTCACGGAGCATAGAGAAGCTTCCTTGGAAAAGCTAGGCTTCAGCTTTCTATTTTTGAACTGGAGTGCAGGCCAGGAGGGAGCTGACCTGTCTAGAGCTTGGAGGTTGTGTTTTCAGCTGAGGAAAGTGATCCTGAACCTCTCCATCCTTGCAAAACCCAGATGGAAGCCCAGGGCTCCCAGCCCCTCCAGCCGCATGCACATGGCCATGCACCTGGACCGCCACTCTACCTGTTTACAAATTACCCCCATTTTCTGCTTGGTTCAGCAGCAACTGTTTACCCTCCCCCGTGATGTAATTAGGGCTTCAGAGTTCACGTGTGCCTATTATGAGCTCTCCTGTGTTTTGTCTTAGTACTTCGTTTCTGTAGCAGTAATCATATATATATATTAAAATTTGGTATCAATTGTTTGGCTAAATTATGCACAGTGGGCCATCCTCACCTGCCATTAACATAACGTATGCTAAACAATGTGGTGGTGTGGTTTTTTTTCTTTTTTTTTTTTTCTGATAATTATACTCTAAAGCATCAATTGCTTATTCGAGTAAATTAAACTTTGAGTTTTTCTCATTTCTTCAAACTTTCAAATCGTCTAGCCTGCAAGCAGATGCAGACCAAGCACTCCTTCTGCTGCCTGTGGAGATAGCCTTGTAATTTTCTTTCTGAGAAATGCAAGTGCCACATAGTGGCCAACAGCATTGTAGCTGGCCTGATGCTCTGGGCTGAGCAACAGTTTGACACATTGCTGCTGCTGTCCCCAAACCAAGGGACGCCCGGCCTTGGCATGGAGCTGGAAGTTAAACACACATGTCTGTTGGACTATAATTCATCCACTCCCTGGACAAATACACAATGAGCACCTCTAAGGGGCCGGCACTGTGCTAGATGCAGGTGATACGAAAGTGACCCAAAGTGACAAGGTTTCTGTCCTCTGACAGTTTATAATCTAACATAGGGGTCAGCGAACTGTTTCTGTAAATGGCTAGATGGTAAATATTTTAGGCTTTGTGACCCGTACTGTCTCTGTTATAACTACTCTGCCATAGTAACTTGAAAGCAGCCATGGACAATGCATAGGTGATGGGCATGGCTCTGTGCCAATAAAACTTTATTTACAAAAGCAGAAGGCTGGGCAGATTTTGCTGACCCTCAGTCAAGCAGGTTGAGGCAGAGAATATGGACAAATCATTTAGTTTTTTAAAGCCAAAGGATAATTTTAGTCCACGGCAAGTGATATGAAGGAAGTAAGCAAAGCAATGTAAGCAGCACCTGCCAACTTTTTCACACCAGGGCACACACAGAAAATATATTCAGCACAGTTGAGTTAAATAGATGAATCTGCTCCGGGCTGGCACCTGTAGGGTTCCAAACCCTGAGGGGCATCGGTATTTTGGCACGTCTTCAACCCATCTGTTCCACACTTGAGACATTCCACAGAGAGTGACCACGAAGTCTAAGCTTAGGCGGCATAATGTCAGAGGTTTCTCTTGAATTGCATGGAGAGTGAGTAGTAGATAGCCACGGGGAAGAGTGTGGAATGGCAAGAGTGTTCCAGTAAGGGAAGACGCATCTGCAAAGACTCCAGGGCAAGAAAAAGGGTGGCATGTTTGGAACTGAAGGGAGGCCAGCATGATTGGAAAGAGTAGAGAACACATAGGAGATGTGGAATGAGATGAATTTAAACAGGTCATTAGTGCTTAGAAAATGAATCATAGGCCAATGACTTGGTTACTACTGCTGTGTACAAACCATGCCCCAACTCAGTGGCTTATAGCAATCAATGTTTATTTCTCACATGTCTGTGGGGTTCAGCAGAACTAGGCTGGGCTTGGCTTCACTGTCCTGGTGGTCTTGCTGGTCTTGGTGGGGATTCCTCCTGTATCTGTGGGTCAGGCCAGCTGTTTTGCTCTTGTATCTTTGTATCAACTGGGGTTTCTGCCATAGGCTGGACATGAATGGGGCACTTTAGCAGGGGTGGTTCTCCTCCACGTGTCTCTCATCCTCCTGGGACCAGTAGGGATAGACCAGGTTTGACTTTTTCATGGAGAAGCACAAGACAGCAAGTTAAAACACATAAGGCCTCTAAGGTCTAGACTCAGAACTGGCAAATCCATCCCTCTGCCATATTCTGTTGCCCAACATAAGTTACATAGCTGAGCTTAACATTAGAGTGGGGAGGACACTGCAAAGTTACACAGCCACAGACATGGGTCCAGGGAGGGTGAAGAATGTGTCCCCCTTTCCAAGACTTTTTGCTTGTATTTGAATTGCATAAGAAGCTGTTGAAACATTTTAAGAACAGGAGTGATGTGATTTGCATTACAATTAAAAATATTAATCTAGCAAAATGTGTGTAGCAGAATAGGCTGGGGGGAGGAGGTCAGAGCGGGAGTGGGGAGAACAGGGTGAGCTGAACCTGTTGGAGTCCCAGAGCTTTGTTCTCTCGTGCTGCCTTTAGGAAGCACAAGATGAATTGTTCAACTTCTCGTGCTGGGCTTTACTAGGTGAGCTGACAGTTATCATCTGCATTCATCAATATAAGTCCCATAAAAAGCGAAGCAGTTGAGGAGAAATGAGAAATTACAGCCCAGATTAGCAGCCTTGAGTGCTCCTCACGAACACAGGACACTCACCCAAATCACACATCACAGCCCTTCACCCATTAAAGCTAATAGCAGGATTATTCCCAAGGAGCTGTAGCCAATATATTTGTTACCATCACAACAATAAAATAAATAGATGTGATTCCAGCCCTCCCCCTTGGGTTGTTTCATGCTGATCAGTTAAAATACGTGTGACTTGAAGTTTGAAGCTGTTGGGAGGAAAACTTATCTTCAGAGGACTAAATGTTGGCTTACCGAGGGAAAGAAAACTATGTCTCGGGAAACGGACTCACTAACAATGTTTGTATTGTGCACAGGAGACTGTAACAAAACCTAAGTGCACAATGTCTTAAATACAATAAAAGTTTGCTTTTCATTATCATAAAATACAAAACAGGTGCTCCAATCAGCAAGACACTCCTCCAAGTGGTGATTTGGGGACCCAGGCTCCTTCCAGTCTGCAGCTTCACCCTGACCAACAAAGACCTTCTGAAGGTGGCCACATTCTTCAGCCCAATGAAGCTTGTGAGCATCTTTGGCCCAGGCTTGAAGTGGCTTCTGCTCATATTTCATTGGCTGAGACTCAGTCATATGACCATACCTAACTGCAAGGGAGACTGGGAAATGTAGTTCAGTGTGCTCATGGGTGGAGGACTAGTGAACAGCCAGCCAGTCTCTGCCTCAATTCCTTTAGTGCCATCCTCTCATTCCAGCAACTGAATGACTTGTGCTGTTTCTCAACCATAACAAGAGTTACTATTTAATTGAGTGCTTTTCATGTACTAGGTGCCAAATGTATATTACCTCAAACCTCTAAGCAGCTATGAAAAAATATGGTGTATTCCCATTTTACAGATGAGGAAGTAGAGGTTTAGAGAGCTTGATTTTCTTTTATCATCTATAAAGTGGGGAAGATAGGAAGATAATCGTCCCTATTATCAGGTATTAGTTCTGAGAAGCTATATCAGTTAGGACAGGCTAGGTTTGATAAGGTAACAAATAACTCCCCAAATCATGGCAACTTAAAAACCACAGAGCTTAATTTCTTGCTCATGCTCTATGTCCATGGTGGGTCTTTTTTAGGCCAGGACTTAGGTCTCTGGAAGAGTCACTTTCTGGAATGTTACTGGTTTCTGTGGCAGAGGAAAAAGAGGACTTGACAAAGTATATACTGTTTCTTAAAGCGTCTGCCTGGAAGAAACCATTGTCACTTCCACTCACATATTACCGGCCAGAGAGAGTTAGATGGTCACTTTAAGTTGACAGGAAATGAACTCCTACAACGTGCCTGGAAAGACAGAGCTGAAATATTGAGGCATTTTTTAATGACAACCAGTCCACCCTAATAATCCAGGAGAACAGCATAGTGCTGGGAATATAGGAAGTGCCTAAATATTATAAGTGCCATCCAATTGCATAAGAACTGGATGGCAAGAAGAGAATGACTAATGTATCTGGAATTGATCTGAAATCTACATGGTTGATCCAACTGATTCAGGGAGATCTTGAGAGGATGTTTGTGTATGTCGGGTTGGGGAGATGGGGAAGGTGCCAAGAAGCAGGTGGGGATAGAGTTACAGAGCAAAGTAATTATTAATAGATGCCCTTAGTTAGGGATCATGAAAAGATGATGAAACCTTCTGATTATGTTCTCTGCAATACAAGGAGAAAACATGAACTCAAAGCTTTTGGGAAGAAACAATTAGATTGCTTTCTCTAGTTTATCTTCAACAACTGAAAGGGAAGGTTGGGGTGTATTTTATTATTGCACACATACATAACTACAAAGTCTTTGGTTTTTTTCCCTACATAAATTAATGTTGAGATTTAATTTCCACCAATTAGAACCCAAATGAAGCCATTCTAATATGATTCCTACATCACAGCAACGTGGCCCTACTCCTCAGTGCACACATAAGGAAACAATATTGGAGTGAATTTTAAGTACCTAAAGTTGTGTTAGACTGTGAATGAATATCCAATTCAATTTGTAGGAAACTTTAGATTAATTAGGTTTATAATTTGCACAGTAAGGTAATGTAAATGTGTTGCTACTGCTTGACTTTTTGCTTAATCCTCTGAGTGGATATTTAATCTTTTTAATATTAGAATTAAAGCAACTTGGAAGATATGAATATTAATCTAATTATATTCCGATCACTTTAATTTCTTTAATGTTTTAAATAACAAAACAACTTTACAAATTGGTTTAGGTTGGGGAACGCTTTTAGTGGATTTTGCATCTCATCAGTAAGTGCAATTTAGAGGATGCAGGCTTGGGAAGCGCTACCTTAAGTTTATAGTTATGCAAATGAAAACCATTAATCCTGGTGCCTCTGACTTGCAAGGTGTGCTTCAGGAATTTGCAGCTTCTATTTAGGTAGGACGAGTTTGCCAGCCTGAAAACTCAAGTAAGCAAACAGCTTTATAGCACCCCAGCCATACAAAGTGAGAGCTTTCGAAGAATCAGTGATAAGTTAGAACTAAGAGGATTTTTCTTCCTTTTTCTGCTGTTATTATCTCAAGGAGAGAAAAGGAAAAATCAGAGCAGGACATGAACAGTGCTTGCAAATTTTATTACCTCATTATAATTGATACCTGCTCTCTGAGCCAATAAAAGAAGCTGTATTCAGCACTAGCTGTATAAAATCTTTAATGTTTTAGGCTGTCAATGTTGGCTGTGGTTAGGCTGACATAATTATGAGCTGCATGTACCAATAGATAGCTCTTTACTCACAAAAGTGTGCTGCAATGGGGAATCTTTCAGAGATAATAAAAGGATTCATCAAGTGTCTATATGATAGCTACTTAAATCGCTATTGTTTTAGTTAGGCCTGCAAAACCTATCCCCTGGCTATCCCAGTTCCTTCTCTTTCTTAGTTGGCATTTCAGGAATTTCAGGCTTCTGTACAGATTGTTCAGTTGCTTTCTAAAGGAGGAAAATTCATTTGGGGTGATTTCCCTTTCAAAGTGACAATATGGAGAATCCTTTCCCAAAGATGCATGCTGGAATTTCAGATTTGATAAGCAGAGTACATTATTTTCTGGAACTAATTACAGATGTTTTTAAAGGGTGATGGAAAAATAACCAAAGAAATTATGTTATAAAATGCAGTGGTAAGTTCTAGCATTAGAAACAATTTCAACAAATACCAGGTGAGATTCTCTGTATTTTGAGAGTTTATGTGTACAACGGTTTTCCACTTACCTATCAAGCTGATGAAACACCCTGAAAATGGCTTCCCTGGGGAGTTTATATATTTCATCAGGACCTTAAATGGCATAAATGTTCAATATTAGCCAGTGAATGTGACACTGAAAAATCAGTATGAGACCAAACAGGTACAAGAAGAAAAATAAAATCCTCCTCAGCTGTGTGCCATTTGATTCAATAAAGCAAACAGTAACAAAGATTACCAGGACGCTGGCTATTTTCTGTTATTTTGGTTTATGCTGTCTATTTAGCCAGCCTTTCTGGGTTAACACCTTACATTAGCTGAGTTAACATTGTGATAACGATGAATGCAAATTCTTTGCTACTCTTTCCATTGAAAGGTAGAGTTTAATTAATCTCCCCTTGGATCTAGGCTGCATTTAATGGCTTCTTGACCAATAGAACGTGGCTAAGCAATTTTGTAAAATGCCTGACTACTCTGAGGCTGCCATGTTGAAGGAAGCTCAACTAGTCATGTTGAGGGGCCTTGTGTGAAAGGAGGCCAGCCTCCTCGTGGAGGCCTGCCTCCATCCAGTAGAAGTCGTCCTAGTTGAAACTCCTGATATTGGGGAGCAGAGATAAGTCCCTCCCCATCCCCCATCCCAAGGCCCTGTCCAAACTGCAAATCCATGGGCAAAATAAACAATTGCCATTGTTTCAGGACACTATGTTTTGGGTTGTTTTTTAGAGAACAACAAATAATCAGAGCAAACACCATCAGGGGCAAGTAATTATGAATAGTGACTTTCATTTTTCTATGTGGCCTATGGAATTCGTCTCTTTATTTTATGGCAGTAGCAAGTATATGTAGCAACCTAAAGATTTCTCATTTCCTAAAACTCAAAGTGAGTCAAACTCCTTAGGTTTGTGGATGTTGAGGACTAAGCTTTACTCTTTATCTTCTCTTTATGGATTTCCCTTTGGAAGCAGGGATAAGAAGAGGGAAGTCTCCCAGATGTAAATTTCTCATAAATATTTGAGCTCCATTTCAGTAATTCTTTCATTCTCTGATCTGTTGCCTAATCTTCTATTTAGCAAGTACTTTCCATGAAATAGAAGGCTTTAATTGGTAGAATTACTAATTTGAATAGCTTAGCACAGCTCAGCTTGTAAAAAACCCACTATCCCCATTAAATTCTCATCTTGTAAAACCACCCATCAGCACCTACCCATCTTTTTCCCAAAGTTTTTCTTCTTTCATCTTTTATTGCTAAACAATGAGACTCTCACTAGACAAAAAGAATCAGCAATTCTTTGCATTGGAGGTTACCCCAGAACTTTCAGACTTAGGAGTGGGAAGTGGGATTTCCGAGAGAAAACCAAATTCTCCTGAAAATTAGTATATTCACTGAAGAATGTCTGTAATGCAGGGAGAAGCCACCTTGGACCCATTCGAGAATAGCAGCATGAATGAGGTCTGTGCCCTGTCCTGTGGTTGAAGAGTAGGTAAATTTCATACGGGGCAGAGGGTTACATGGGACAGCAGTTACTATTATAAGTATGAAATGTTTGATTTCTTTATACGTTTGACAGTTGATATCTCTGACATTTCACTTTGACACTTCTTGTTTTATTTTTATTGTGAAAGTACATGCTAAGTCTTCCAAACGCATATTTTGGCTTGTGATTATCTTTCAAAAATTTTTTTAGAGCAATTTTTGTGAAACCATAGATAAGTCAAAAATTCGTGTTATTTTCAAATATGAGCTCCATCACAGAACCCAGTGGTCCCTAACTCTTTTGGCACCAGGGACTGATTTCATGGAAGACAAATTTTCCAAGGCCTGGAGGTGGAGGGGAAGGTTTCAGGATGATTCAAATGCATTACGTTATTGCGCAGTTAAACCTCTCAGCTAACGATAATCTGTATTTGCAGCCACTCCCCAGCGCTAGCATCACCGCCTCAGCTCTACCTCAGATCATCAAGCATTAAGTTCTCATAAGGAGCGCACAACCTAGACCCCTCACGTGCACAGTTTATAGTAGGGTTTGCATTCCTGTGAAAATCTAATGCCACCACTGATCTGACAGGAAGCGGAGCTTATGTGCTGATGCCAGCCATGGGGAGTGGCTATAAATAGCTTCATTTGCTTACCCACCACTCCCTTCCTGCTGTGCAGCCCTGTTCCTAACAGGGCCCAGGAGTTGGGGACCACAGGTGGAACCAATGCAGCACAGATAGTTTGAAATATCAACGAAGTGTCTGGGAAGGATGTGGCTAATGAATCCACTGTACGTCGATGGTTTGAGAAGTTCCATTTTAGTGATTTTAATCTTGAAAAGGAGCCATGTGGGCGATCTGAGACCAAGGTGGATAATGATGAGCTGAAAGCTGTAGTGGAAGCAAATTCATCTCAACCCACCCATAAATGAACAACAAGGTTTGACATTACTGTTCCAACAATATTGGACGATGTGAAACAAATTAGCAAGGTAAAGAAGCTGGGTAGATGGGTTCCGCATGAATTAAACATGCATCGGAAGAGAAATCGTCTCGAAACTTGCCTTTCTTTCCTGTCATTACATAAAGGTGAATCATTTCTACACCATATTGTTACATGTGATGAGAAATGGATTCTTTTTGACAATTACAAGCATTCAGCACAATGGTTGGATAAAGATGAAGTGCCAAAACACAGTCCTAAATTGAATATTTATCTAAGAAAGCTAATGGTGTCTGTTCGGTGGTCCAGTGCTGGTATTATCCACTACAGCTCCATGAAACCTGGTCAATGTCTACTGCAACCAAATGGATGAAATGATGAGGATGCTTGTGATTAAGCAGCTGAGATTGGCCAAAAGAGACAGGCCGATCCTCTTGCAAGACAACACTCGACCACATGTCACACAAACAACGCTGCCCAAACTACAGCAGCTGGACTTGGAAATTCTGTCATCCACCGTATTCACCAGACCTTGCACCAACTGCCTACCACTTCTTCCAGGCTTCGGCCACTTCTTGCAAGGAAAAATATTCAATTCTCAACAAGCTGTGGAAAATGCCATTTGTGATTTCATTGCCACTTGCTCTCTAGGTTTCTTCACTGCTGGCATAAACTAGCACTGTTAAGATGGCAAAACCGCATTGATAGTTTAGGCACATACTTTGATTAATTGTGCTGCTTCTTGTTTGAGATAAAATAAACTACACTTTTGATTCGAAATCGGACATTTCATATTTAATGACCTATGTAAGCTTATTCGGTTAACTTCAGTTCAGAGTTTCTCATCTTTGGCACTGTTAATACCAACATTTGGGGCTAGATAATTCTTTGTGGTGGGATCTGTGCTGTGCATTGTAGGATATTTAGCAGCACCCCTGGCCTCTACCCACTAGATGCCAGTAGCACCCCCTCCCCTAGTTGTGGCAACCAAAAATATTTGCAAACATTGCCAGATCTCCATCCCTTGAGAATCGTGCCTCTTGGCAGTGGTAACCCTTCTCCACCCTGTCCCTTTGACTCAAACAATCCTTCCTGCTAAGTTTATATGATCCTGAAAATGTGGGGAAATTGAACTTGATTTTCTTTAAGGAAAAAATATCTGCTTCTTCCAAATTGCCATAGGAATAGTTCAAAGCTAAAGACAGCCTTTCAGGTGTGCTGAGCACTTCCAACCCACAAAATCTGGTGCTAAAATTAAGGAGAGTACAGTAGTGTGTTTACAGCGATCAGATGTTGATTGTCTGTCACTTTTGAAAATGTCGTCAGTGTCATTGTTCACCATGACAAATATGAAGGAGTTCTAGAGAATGCCGGAAGTGATTTTGCAGCTATGGGGCTGAATTGAAGAGCTTAACCCACTAATCTGTTATGACTGCCCAGGGAGTGCTAGTACAGGTTCTCTAAGGCTGAGAGTACTTGGGAGGTTTGTTTGAAGCAGCATTATAGTTCTGGTTTTAACGGTTGAGGCAAGAATTGCTGGGACCTCTTTCTCAGTACACCACCGGTCTTCCAATGGCAAACTTATGTTTATGCCAGCCGGCTCACCTCAGCATGAGGGCATGAATTGGAGTGGAAATCAATGGACTAGCATTTGGATGCAATTGCCCCAAATTATCAACGAGAAAAGAAGACGACTGTAATTCACCGGCCATAGCATTTTTACCAACTGTTTTTGCTAAGCATTAGTTTAGTGTGATAGGTTCAATTCCCGGGCCCCTTCTCATCAGAGTTTTCCTGTAAACACCATTATTATTGCTGTTGTGTTTCCTGTGGCTGAGCTAACCGAATTTGGAGATTTGATTCGCATTAACTCCCTCCTTGCCTTCGGGTAGTTGGTTAGTCATGGGGGCACCAGTGAAAAGTCCTGTGATCCTTGGGAGACAATTGAGATTTTTCCCAAGTTTCTGCTAAATGGGAACCAGAGGAACCAGCCTGCTGAGGTATCGCAGGCTAATCCATGTTTTGCATTCCCAGAGAGCTCAGAACAGACAAGGGAGCAGATATGGGTGGTCAAGAATTTAGATTCAGAAAGACCTATCCTGGAATCCCAGCTCTGCCCCATCACAGCTCTGCCATTTTGCCAAGGTCCGCTAAGCCTCCTCAGCTCACCTGTTGTATTGTCTGAATTCTTTTCATGTCCCTATGTGGCATGGATATCGCTCCATGCTATTAAAAATACAGATATATCATCATTATAATTGTTCGGATCATTCAAATCACTGTTTGCATCTTCTCAGCTCTTACTCATTTTCATGATGCTATTCTCATAGTGATCGCAAATCTCACTCTGCATAAAAATGACTTTTGAAAACATCTCACTTTCCCACCCTAATCCATGAGCTTAGCCAGGGTAAGAAATGTGCCTTATTCATTTTTTTTTTATTCCTCCGTCTTCATTCGTTGCAGTTCCAGAATAGAGTATATCTGTGGATATGGTAGAGAGTTAGACAGACATGGGTGCCACCCCCTTTACCTGCTGTGTGATGCTGGGCTACTTTCTTTGCCTCTCTGAGCTTCTGTTTTCTCTATATAAAATGGGAGAAAAAAATTACTCCTAGATACAGAGTTGCTATGAGGATAAAACAAGTTGGTTTTAGTATGTTAGTATGTCTGGCATGTAGTAAATTCTTGATAAATGTAGACTCATGAATTGTATGATTATTGTTATGTTTATTGTTCATTGGAAGTGAGTGATGAGTGTAATGAGAAAAGGATGGAAGGAAGGAAAGAAGGAAGGAAGGAAGGAAAGGAGGGAGGGAGGGAAGAAGTAAGTTAGTTTATCAGCCTTGATATATGGAAGTGAAAAGAAATTCACATCTCTTTGTGGTGAATGAAAATAAGTTGACCTTTATGAAGCTGGCCATATCTCTGGAAGGAAGAAGGTTTCCTTGGGCATATGATTTATGTAATCAGTCAACTAGTCCTTATTTTGGTTGTGCTAAACTCCCATCTCAGGGTTTGCCCACCAGTATCTGTGGGCATACTAGCAATGTCTGGGGTATACTTATATTAAAAATTATTTTATTCTGTACTAAAAAAATTTGTTGTATATCTGAAATTCAAATTTCAATGGTGATCCTGTATTTTTATTGGCTAGCTCTGGAAGTTCTATTTAACAACCAGAAAAGGGCTTATTCTTCTCCACACACTTTGGACACGTCCAAATCTAGAAACTTTGGTCAGTAAAAATAGCACATAGCACCTTCACTCTGCTTTACAGTAAAAAAATGACTGTTGTACAGATTTATGGCTTTTTGTCAAGAATACTCTGATTTCTGGAGATTGTTATCAGTGTTGAGCTTTATAGGAAACGTCTCCTTTTGAAAATGACATTTTAAATTAATGTGAAATTGTGTTTTAATTTAACTCACAGGGAGTCATAAACAGGTGGGAGAATTATGTAACAATAATTGTGTTTGCAAGAAATTGATTTCATCCTAAAATTACATGAATATGCTATTACAGTTTGTTGTCATCCTGAAATGCACTGTTTAACCATAAAATACAGCATAAAAGACACCCACATGTTGAAGTCCTTAATCTAGTGTGTAATTGCTTAAGTAAGTACATTAACTATATTGTCAACTACCTGTTCTCAAATACCTTAACTACCAGATCACCAATATGAGTTTGATCTTGACGTTGAGATGCAGAGCTTGGTACATGCAATATACAGAGTAGAAAATCAATAGTGTTTGAGAATTTTTCTGTTGTATACTAATCTTTATTTAGTGCAGATTTGGAGACAGAGACCTTGAAAAATGAGTAAGCACGAAACTTTCTAAAAAGTTGTTCTCTTAATAATCCTACCACATTTACTAAAGACAACATTACCTTTTTGCTACTTAAAAATACTTTGGACTTGTTCACACACACAAAAATAGCTTTATTAACAACTTCAGTAATTCATCCTGTTCAGTTTCTTTTTTTCCCAGAAATGTTCCTTTTGGTACACTGAGAGTTCATTCATTTAAAGTTTGTTCTTGGCAATTCTTTATTGAACAGCTTCCATTTTATTTTAATTTTTTTAATACAAACCTGATAAATAACTGAGACCAAACAGGCTCAAACTGATTATACTCCTGGATACAAACCAGATGTGTAGTTAATCCATCATTGTTCCTGTGTCAACTAACTACCCTTGTCCTCACCTATACTTGGAAAAAAAAATGGCAAGCCTGATTTTTCTGCTGGTTCATTTCCTTGAACTTGGTGCAATTGTGTCTGCAATATTTGCAAAAATTGTTTTGGAAAATGCAGAGTACTACAGTGCTATGCTGCCGGCTAGGTTGTGAGGACAGCGTGGCATGCGTTTTACAGCCCATTCCCCTCTCTGATGAGACTGTTGGCCACTAGCTGTAGATTGGTGAGAATCTTGCAAACTAAAGCGATGGTATCAGATGCGATGCCCGCGCTTTCTGCTGCCATTGCAGGCGGATGGCAGGCTCAACTCACGGCTGGCGCAGCCTGGATTTTTTTCAATTTGTGCTCAGTAGAACCTTAGTATATCTGACCAGCACTGCCTGGTAATAAATAGCAGGATTACTCCCTTCTAAGGGCTTGGCAAACCAAAAAGAAAGCAGTGAAATTTATCTTATCTCTTCAAAAGTGACTGGGCACTTGAGAAGTATTTCCTGGTCTCGTTTTGTAACCTAAATTACCAACTGAGCTACAATCTCATCTTTGTTTAACGTAACCAGTGAGGCCATTGACACTGTGTAGAGAGTCGTTTTAGTCCCTGTTCTTTCTGTTTATAGAGATTCTCAGTTTCTCTGTAGGTACCTTCAAAGTGTTAGATGTGTGCTGGGATTTGAGGAATAGAGGCCAATACTTATTGAAACTAACAGGTTCATCAAAGCTTTTTGTGTGCCACGGACCATCCCAAGAACTTCTATCCACTCAAAAGCAACTTGAATAGATGCTAGTATTTTACTGATGAGAAAACAAGCACAGAGAGGCTCAGGAATATGCTGTTGGTCACATAGCTAGTAAATGGCAGAACATTCAGACTGGAATTCAGACATGTGCACTGTTATGCCATACCGCCTCTTGGTTACAAGGGAAATACATTGAGTGGCATGGTCCTTAGAACCTCTCATTCCCTTAGGTTAAAGCAGAAATGATAATCAGATTTCATTTTGTGTGCCAAACCCAAAGTTTGCCTTGACTGCTCAAAGTGTCAAGAAGGACTCTGGGAGTCCTGTCTGGATTCCGAAGGATCGAGTCCCATGATCTATTTGGAATGTCTGCAGTGAGTTTGGGAGGGGGTGTAGTGGGATACGTACCAAGCATTTGTATCCTAGGTATAAAGCATTCGAATCTCTGGCAAAATGCAAATGTTACCTGTGGGGATACACATTCAACAACTAGCAGCTGCCAGTGCTTAGACGAGAGTTAGTTTATTTAGAAAGCAAGACTCAGAGACATCGGGACAGAGCACAGGTCAGTTCTGAGGCCATGTGGGTACCAATCCATGACAGCTTTGGTTCCTGGGGGACAGGGATGCACAATGGGAGAAAAGAAACAGAAAATGAAAGTTAGAGCCACACTGAAAATAAACTGCCCACATCCTAATTTTGCTCAGGGCTGTTTCTCTTAGGATCGTTATAGTTTTGAACATATTAACAGCAGTATTGATCATAGCTAATATACCTGCCTGGCAGGCACTGCACTGGGCTCTGTAGGTATGTTCACCCCCTCTGCCAAGTTCAGAGCATCCTTACTCGGTAGATATTGCTATTCCCATCACATCCACGGGCTGTACAGTAACTGAGGGTCACTATGATATTGGCAAATCTAGAATTCAGATGCTGGTCTCTCCCCTCAATGCCCACATTTTTTTCAAAGCCCCTCCCTGCCTCAGAGTCATTTTCTCCAAGGGGGAATGTGGTTTGCGATGCCCTTACAACCACAGCCACAGCTACAAGGTGCAAAGGTGAACTAAACCTCCCTGCCCCCATGTGATCTGCAAGCAGGGGATGGCTGAATGCCCCAAGCTGAAGGTGGGGGAGAATGGCAGGGAGAAAGCAAGCAGGAAGCATAAGCGTATCTTACGGTTTAACACCATAATGGAACATATCATTTCCTTGGTTCTGCATTTATTAATAAAATGCCCAATACCTTCTGGCGTGTGCTTTGAACTGCTTTTAATTATCTTCAGTTGGATAGAGAGAAGGTAATGGGGACCTCATAATAGTCGTGGAGGGACTACTGGAATTTTATTTCCATGGGGAAGGCAGGGACTGTTTGCCAGGGAACCAAGGCCTTTCAAAGTTGAGGACACTTCCCGGTGCTGCACGGTGTAAATCACAGTGCAAACTATGCGATTATCCCCTGCAGAGGAATCGAGTGTGGCTTTATGGGATTCTTCACCAAGCACTTAGGAATAATCTGATATAAAACAGCAGGGGTGGAGAGTAATGACAACTTCAAATTAGTTTAATGAATGTTTACATTTTGAAAAAAAGGCTTTTCTGCAAACCTGAAAATAGGAAGTGACAGCTTCCTTTCCTATTTCTCCTGCAAGAGGCACCTCCTGGTTTTCAGCCCGAGGAGGAAGGTGGCTTTCCTTAACTCCTTCAGCCCCGGAACAACACCAGGGCCCTTCTTTGTTCAGTCTGGGTTCGAATAGTCCCTTGAACAGTGCTCGATAGTATTTCCATTATACATGTCAAATCGGCGTTGGGGGAACATCTGTTTTAAGTCAACTTAGACTCAATCCAGGAAAAAATAAATTTCTGGCTCTCCACCTGCTCCAAAGGTCAATTACCCACCCAAATCAGCCAGAGATGGCTGATGGGCTGCAGATGCCGAGGATATTTTTAGCCTTATTTTGGCAGGTACCCTGCTTGTTGAGTGCAGCAAGGAAGGGGGAGGTTGATAAACCATTATACTGTTTTAAACTTGGTGCAGCACCAAAGCCCCCACCAAGGCTATATGGCGCTTCCGGGCTATTTCTCTACTTCTGATGAAGAAGGATTCGTTTCGGCAAAGGGAGCAGGATAGGAAATGTTCACGTTGCTTGCACTATGTGCAGTAGACCTCAAGGTATTTTGGATAAGAAACAACCTTTGCGTTTCAGATAGAGTTACCCCAGCCCAGGCTGCCTCTGCTCTTTATAGCAGTGTTTTCAAAGTGTTCTTATTTTTTGTTCCAAAACCTGAATATTTCCTAGAGTGTGTGTGTGTGTGTGTGTCTTGGCCCCTCACATAAATCACATCAGGCTGAATTCTGTCTATAGTTTGCCAATCTGGATGTGGAATATTAGTCAAATTATACAAATTAACTTGGTCTCCGCTATAGGAAGGACAATAACTGCAAAACAATAGGAAGAAATAAAACCAAACAAAAGCCTGAAGTGTTTGGGCCCTCTCGGGGACATCTGGAAAACCAAATGGAGAATTCCAAGAATTCATTATTTAGACACAAGCTTGGGTCTACTTTGGCCTTTAAGCTGTCACTAGAAAACCCGAAACTTGCCCACTAGAGTGGTGTTTTTCCTTCCATCCTGTCCTGACATGCCAGCACCTCAAAAAACCTTTGTGAAAAATCCACAGGTCTTCAAGAGCCAGAAAGAAAAGGAATAAAAATAGCTCTCCCACAGAGCACAACTTTCATTTCTGTGGGAGCTAAGGAGTTGGAAAACCCAAACAGCCAGAAGATGAGGGTTGCCGCTTCACATGCTGAAATCCATGTTTAAGTAGGATTTGTCACAGATGATGAGACCAGGACGGACCCCAAAAATTGGCCATTTTAAGTTAACCAGAATGTTGCATAAATCAGAACCCCAGATTTTCCTGGAGATTATTATAGCCAGGCTGTTTGAGGACAAAGTTGCCAAATATTTGTGTATTTTAGAAGTCTCGGAAGCGTGCAGAATTTTCTAGTTCTCAACAAGGCACTACCACAACATGTCTAGTGTTTATGTAAATGATCTTTATAAAATCCTCTAGCTGATAAGAGTTTTCGTTCATCAGAGGCACAGTACAGGTTTGGATGAAGTTTATAAAAGATTCTCATACAGGAGTGGGATCCATTCACTGACATATACCAAGTGTTCTCATACAAGGCAAAAAAAAAAATGGTTGAGAAACATTCGAAGATGCTTTTTAGGGCACAGTTTGGAGGAATTTGGTGGGTTCCACTCTAAGTCTCAGCCTTCTCCCCTGTGAAAATAGGAATAAAGGTTGTTTTGCAGACTAAATGAGATAATGAGTGAAAAGCATTTGACTTGGCACCTGCAGAGGTGATGCTGTCATTGTCATCACCTTTGCTGGCAGACCTGAGGTGTGCCTTGGAACCCAAATGTGGAGACACCTGGAACATCTTCAGGAGCTGTTGCCACTAATTCTTGTGTGGCTTGTCATGCACAGGAAATACTTTTCCTGGAAAGATGTTGAGCGAAGCAGTTATTTAGCCATCTCTGTGGCACTGCCAACCTCTTCATGTTCCTGGGAGGATTAAATGAGAGAAGGTAACAGCGGAAAGTCAGCCCTGAGCGCAGAGGGCGCGATTCATGGGCTACTGTTATGTGTAAGTGGTCAGGAAACGCCTAAGGTATTCACAGCAGCCGGCGTAGAGGCAGGATAAAAGAAACTTTAACTTATTTATGAATTGTCAACCCTGGAATGGAACTCTAATTTTACTTTGGAAGAGAGACAAGAATATGCCAAGAGGATATTAGTTTATAATGAAGGGCAGGATCATGAGGTTCTCATGGCCAGTGCACATGGCTCCTGGGATCTGTGTTCATACAGGTGGAGGAGGTGCGCCGTGTATGTGACGTGTGCGTGCCGTGTGTACATGTGTGTGAAGGGCGAATGGGTTGCCGGAAGTTGGCGGGTTGTTCAGGCGGGCACTTAGGTGTGTCCCTGTGTGTGTCCCTGTGTCTCTCTCCCTAGTTGCCACCTTTGTTTTCATCAGTGCTCCTGTTTCTCTTTGCTTTGGGGAAACGCAGAGGAACAGCAGAAGACTGATGGAATGACAAAGGTTCCAGAATCTTCCTGAGTTCTCATGACCATTGTTCCTGAGCATTGTTCTTGAATCCCTCAGAAGGTTTTGTTAGCTCATGTCTCTCCCCTGTGTACCACCTTCCAACATTTCCCCGCTGCACTGGACATTAAACTCCAAATCCAATCTCTCCGTCATGATCAGTGGAGCCTGTGATACTCCGTCCCGGCTTCCCCTGCAGGCCTGACTCGATCTCCTGCCTTTTCTTTGTGTGGACTGGCCAAGACGCCTTTCATCAACTAACCTCTCTTCCTAACCCACCCCCAGGGCTCCATGTGGCTGGTTCCCTCCCAAGAGGCCTGGCAGTGCCCATCTGCCACACCTCCCCTGGTTGGTGTCAATCGCTGGACCTTGTTTCTCGGTCACACTTAGCAAAGCCAGTGCCTATTTTACTTACAGACTTGTTTATCATCTGTGTCACCCAGGACAACATAGGCTCTGTCAGGGCCAGGAAGGAATCTGCCTTGGTCACCGTTGTAACATCATCATCACCGCTTTATCCATGGGGCATGCAGTTGAGCTCAGCATAGGAACTGTGGAAGGAAGCAAGGGAGGGGGGAGGAAGGAAGGGGGCGAATGACTTCCAGGAAGCCTCATTGGCTATATTTCCCCTTATTCCGCAAGGCTTACCTCTTTGCAGCTGCCCAGGCCAGCAGAGCTGAACAATAGAGCCGGATTAGCAAGCATTCAGGTGCCCACTTAATTCAATAGGGGAATTTGCATTCCTTGGGCTCCATGCCATAGGAGCCTGCTGCCTCAAGGGACCACCTGCCTGCCACCAGAAGGACTTTTCTCCTCCGAGAATTTCCCTCTGGAAACAGTCCAGGTCAAACAAGGCACCCTACAAACACAGCTTGTCGCCATTTTCCAGTTTAACTGCCCCAAGTCTTTGCTGCTTTGATGAGATTTTGGACTCAGCGTCAGCTGAAGAGATAGTCCTCGCTGTAACCCAGGTCACTGGCAGATGGGACTGGCTTGTTGGCAGAGATGACAGGTCTACATCCATGACAATCTCAGGAAGGCTCTTCCGTATGCCACAGCTGAGCGTTCTGGTGAAGGAAGTCTACAGAAAGTCGCATCAGGAAAGTGAATAAGAAGGTGGCTATTAGGACAGCCTCCCGGAAAGGAGCCTTGATAGGAAGCGATCCTTGGAGCCTCTGCCCCTGCAGACTTTGCACATACCTTCACGGCCCGGCAAGATCATCGTAACACAGTAGAAAAGCAAACACTCAGGATGGAGGTTCTCTCTTCCTTTTTAAGAAGTCAGAAGCTGGTCACCTATTGTATAAGGAGCATCCTTTCAAAAGTACTGACCATCGGTCCATGACTTGACTCACCCCTTCAACAAATACTCATTAAGCGCCAGTTCTGTGTCACACACAGTGCGGGGAGCTTGGGTTTATAGTCTAGCAGAGGAACAGCTAGTAAGAGCAGAAACACATACATTTAAAATTTGTTTCCAATTTACTAGCTGTGTGACCTTGAATAATCACTTAACTTCTCTGTGCCTCAATATTTTTTCTTGTCTGTAAAATAGGATAACTTTAGTACCAATCCTATGGGACTGTTGTCAGCATGACAGCATGCCCCTGTCTCCTCCCCTCCTCCTCTCCTGAACTCACTCCAATCAGCCTTTTGTCCTGCCCCTTCTCCCTCCTGCATGGGTCACCCTGACCCACACTGTTCAACCCAACGGTCAATCCAATGTCCTCATCCAACTGAGACCATCCATAGTATTTGATGCCACTGAACCCTCCCTCTCAGAAACGCTTTTTCCATTTGCCTTTTGGGATATCACTGTGCTACCTCACTTTGCTGACTCGTTCCTATCCACCTGAACTCCACACACTGGGATGCCCTGGGGCCCTTTGCCTCCACCTCTGCCTACTTTCCTTCTCTCTGTCTAATTCCTGGGTGATCCCATCCAGCCTTGTGGCTGATGCTGTCAATATGCTGATAAATCCCCAATAGAGTCTTCCATCCCAGACCTCTCCTGAACTCCAGGATTGTATATCCATCCATCTATTTAGTCTCTTTATTTACTTGCCCAGTAAGCTTCCCAAACCCACCATGTGCAAAAGCAAACTCTTCATCTGAAGCCCCTGCCCCTCCCCTCAACTCTCTCCCATTTTCCCTCTTTCCTGTCTCAATGAATGGCAGCCATTCCTCCCAGGTGCTCATGCCAATGCCCTTGGAGTCATCCTCTTTCTTTCTCCCCCCTTCACCCCATATCCAGTTCAACAGCAATTTCTGTTGATTTCTTCTTTCAAAATATATCCAGTATCTGAGTGTTTATTGTCACTTTCACTGCCACCGCCCGGGGCCAGGCTCCAGTGGTCAACTGCAGTCTTCGGCGGTCTGGACACCATGCTGCTGCCTTGGCCACCTAGAGTCCATTCTCCCTGCATTGACCAGAGTAAATCTTCTAAAGTAGCGGTTCTCCAGCATTGGTGGGCGTCAGGATCATCTGAGGAACTTTGTAAGAGTACAAAGGGGCAGGCTCTACCCAAGAAGGCATGGCCTCGATCTTTGCTCCAGGTGGCTCTGATGTTCACTGCGGAGAACCATTGGTTTAAAATGTAAGTCAAATCAAAGCTTTCTAAACTCAGAGAACAAGCTAACACCCTCCGCCAGGTCCTGCACAACTGGAGTCCCTGCTACCCCAGTGGCCTTATCTGCTGTTGTCTGCCTGCTCCCTCTCTCTGTGCTTCAGCCACTGTCACCTCTGTCACCTCCGTGGGATTTCTTAAACACCTTGAGAAAGCTCCGTCTTTTCACTTGCTTCTGCCTGAGAGACTCTTCTCCTTGGCTGCCCCCTGACGCCTTGGAGTTTCTGCCCAGATATCTCATACCGAGAGACCTTCCCTGACCACCGCCCTATGAAGTAGCCCTTCTGCTTTCTGTCTGCCTCCCTGGTTTTTGATTTTTTTTTTCTTCCTCGTACTTGCCACCACCTGACGTATTGTATTTATGTTTATTTAGGGTTGGTCTTCCGCACTAGACGGTAAACTCACTTGCAGCTGTTTTCTCTGTGCCTAAAACAGTGCCTGGCAAACGCACAGGAGTGCGAATTATCAAAGACTTTGTTGGTCAAATGGAAGGGGTGTGCTGCTGACAGAGTTGCAGGTCTTCTGCAAATGAAAAGTTGTTCCTTCTCCTCCTTTCGGGTACTTTGCAAGGAAGCCAGCCTCATCAGCTGGCCTCTCCTGGGAGTCCCTGTGATCCAGGCAAACGACCCTAAGTGAGCCAACAAATAATGAGCCCGGAGACAGAAACCTCCACAAAAGCAGAATTCACAGATTTTCTAATTGCTCTTCCTGCCTTTGCATTGGCCACGGTCAGTCACTGGGGCTCTGATCTGCAAGTGCAAGTGCCCAGGGGATCGGGAGGTGGTGGAAGATTCCTAACCCAGTGTAGACACACCGTTAGCGTTAGTGGGATCTGGTAAGAGTGACCGGGGAAAGAGCAGCAGGTGAATGACTCTGCAATCCTTATAAAAATAGTAGCAATGGTAGCCAATGACATTTATGAACTGCCTAAGAATGCCGTGGCTGTGCCAAGTGCTTCCCATAACTTAGCTCATGTGAAGCCCATAACCATCTTGGGGGTGAGGACAATTATGTCCCATCATGATGTGTATGGGGAAACTGAGGCACATGTTGTGTGTCTGTATTTTTTGGAGTCCGTCAGTGATAAGCTGCAAAGTCAGAACTTAAAACAAATCCCAGGTTCCTGAGAGTAGCTCTGCGCTGCCTCCCCATTCCCTCCTCCTAAATGCGGAGTTGTGTGGTCACACGCCCCACATGGTCCTAACAAAGCAAGGGGGGGGGGGGAGACGGGGAACGATGCTGCAAAGTGGTTCTTTGGGGCACACACATGCCCACACCTAAGCCATTCCTGCCCAAACACTTCACAGCTGCTTTACTCACCTGCGTAAGATGTGTGTCTATCTCGGCGTGCACCCGAGAAGTAGTCATGTACAGATTCACAACTCGAGTTGGTAGATTTCAGAGTCATTTGATCGGTAAAGGGCAGAGCCGATGAAGTACTACCCAGAAAGAAACGGCGCCCGAAGCCCCCAGGTGTGACATCGCACTCCAGGGAAAGGTGGGCTCGCCGCGCTGCACTCGGCGAAGGTGAATGCAGCCAGGTGTCCCCACGACCTGGAATGGGGGAGAAGAAAGCAAACTTCAGCGTGCAGCACGTGCCTGATGGTGGGCGTGATGAATGCCGTCTGGAGTTGCCAGTTCTCGTGCGCGCTCGGCGAAGGCCACGCGCTTCGCATTAATCACCACCAGGCAAACACGGGCTTCCAGCAAAAGAGCCAAATGATTGGGAACAAATTCAAAACAGCTTTATTTCATTGACAGACAGGACCTTTTTGTTAAACTCTGGTTTAAAAACCTTTTACATCTCTGTCTCGTTCACATGTTACCGTAGTCATTCATATTTATGTAAACCTAGGAACTTAGAGCTGGCTTATTTATCACAACCTATTGGCAGGAAAAGGGTCACATAAAAAAAGAATCTTTATTTGTAGGGTTTTTTTTCTTTATTTTTTTTGAAAGCTATTAAACAGAGCTAATGGGAATTATGCCTTTATCTACCATTATTGAAGTAAATGGGCTTCTCAACTGAAAAAATAAAATAAAATAAAACTTCTGTCAATGTGCAAACAGAAAACAGCAGTTAATTAAACCAGGCGGTGTGTGGTCAGCAACGATGGCCAATGTCTGTGCTATTGGAAAGAACAGAAGGCAGGAAAGAGGAGGCAGTGTCTGGGGTTAACCTGCATTTTGATAACTGTTGAGAGTCTTATATAAGAGCTATATGTAACCCAGCTTTGGCCCAAATTGCCAGGTTGACTCATTGAAAAATCTTCTCATTTCTAGGTTTTTTTCCCCTGTGTGACCAAAAAGTTACTCAAACCTTTGTGCCACATATTCAAGCATATTCAAGGCAATCAATGAGTATTCAAGCATCTAGAATTATCTTGAAACATCTTCTGTGGAAAAGAATCTGGTTCCTATCCTAAAATGAATGCATCATGTTCCTGAACGATTTTGATTGCCCCTCCTAAAGAAATTATCATTCCAAGGTTGAGCAAGTTGACTCCAAAGAGAAAAGTTAAGCTCTTTCCCTAATGCCAAAGCAGTGGGGGTGAGCTGCAGTGCCTAGGGTTTATAAAACTCATGAACGTTGAAGCCCACACTTGCTCCGAGAGAACACCGTGCTCCAATTTGTTCTTAGGAATGTATATCTGGTTTTGTTTTTTGTTTTTGTTTTTTTCCAAAAACCGACTGAGAAGGGCTCTAAGTTAGGATAACTTCTGAGAAGCAAACTGTGCTTATAAAATGTCCTCCAGTAAAACGGTTTCTTGGCTCTCTGTGGAAATGACCTATCAGTCCAGATGCTTTTAATGGGTGATCTCTTGAGGGACTGCTAAGATTTTTACTTAGCACCAGTAGAAAATGCCCATAGTCTGGAAGGGTGGTGCTTCTGGGGTTGGACACAGATGAGCAAAGCTCCTTGGCACATGAGTGAGGCCGGCGCACACAGGTGAGTTTGGACTAGTGCAGCAGTAAGGCCACAGCGGGGGGCAGAAGGAAGAGGCAGAGAAGTTCAGGGCATGATAGGTCAGGCCAAGGAAATCGATAATCCAGGAGCCGGCTTACTGCTGTAGTCAATGGTGCAACATTTAAAATGATCGTTCAAACCCATCACTTTAAAAACCTTTCCTTTGAAGTTTGATTTGTTTCTTTAAAGCAGCCCGAATCAAGTTTTTCTCTTCTTGTTAAGCCAGTGATTCT
>CM052442.1:117558409-117595038 GCA_028533085.1 Varecia variegata | reverse complement strand
GCGCTTCCGGGGCAGGTTATTGCTCATGGTGCCTCCCCACCCGCCCACCTTGGGACCCAGAATGCAGGGAGTGTATGCTCGAGGGCTGCGTCCCGTACGGGAATGTGCGGAGGCAGCAAATGAGGTTGAGAACCACCGGCCCTTTCTTTTTATGACTCCCATTTATTTCATAGGCTGTCAAATATGCATATACATTTCCAGGCTAATAGTTTTTAATCAAATGTATGCTCGCTCTGTTCTGATGCACATGGTCAAGGGGCTTTGCTATCTGGATAAGTCTTACAATGTGCTCGTCCCCTAAATGCATTTATTATTACTTGCTACATACGTTTTTGACAGCCTGACAATGACTCTTTCTTCTTAATTTGGACAAAATGTATTTTTAGGTTTTTAAGTTGGTGTACTTATTAAAGGATGCCAGAAAACGATTCCAACCATTTGAGAGGGTGTAAAAAACAGAGGAGGGTATGCATTTCTTTCCCCTCACCTCTTAGAGCCCTGTTGCCTATGAGGGTTCCCCAGTTACCCAAACCAAGTTTCATTTTGTTTTCTCTCTAGTTTGAAAACTGGGGTTTTTATTGCTCCAACTCCCCTTGTCTATGCCAAGCAAGCTGTTTCGGGTTTTTCAAGTCCTAAGAAGGGCCTCGCTGGCTCTCTGCCAGCCTCCTGTCCCCCTGCAGCCTCAGGCTTGTGGTCAGTGACTCTCTGCTGGTTTTCCTGCATCACTCCTGGGTCCTTCTTGGCCTCCAGCCCCGAGTTCCCCTTCACGTTTAAACTTAGCTCTTTAAGTTGGTCCCTTGATTGCGTCAACTAATCTATCTGTTGGCCTAAAAAGTAGTGATTCTGTTTCAGAGGTACGAGTTAAACCAGATTCTGCCCAGAGACAAGTGTGTCGGTGGGAAGCCTGCTTCTCTGGAGACGGTGGTCAGCAGTATTGCAACCAAATCCATGTCCGGTGCACCAAACGGTCTCGTTGGGTGGTAGGGTGGCCAAGCCTCATCTGAGCTGCTTCATTTGCTCATTCATTCATTCACTGACTCATTCATTCTTTTCTTACCTTGAAAACACTTATCATGTACATTCCCACTCTGTCAAGGTCCTGGGTTGTATTTCCCACAAAGTCCCTCTGCCGTAGAAACAAGGCTTCTGCCTGGAGAGAATTCTATGGGTGTGCACCTTGCTGTTGCTATATTGCAACATAGACTTCAAGATTCAGAAAGAGAATATGGTAAGAGTCCTTTCTAGACAGAGAAAAGCTACACTGTCCATGTAGATCTCATTAATCTGCAGTGATTTTGACATGCTTTTCTGCAGTTGACCTTTTTCTTATTAAAGTGCTTTTCAAATATTCAGTATCATTATTGAAGCTATAATTATCAATGATAAAAATTATCAGTGCTTTTGTGAACCATCATCATCATCAACATCAGGGCAATAACAGCCTCTCTTTTTTCCCTCTTAAGTCTTCCAGCAATTCTTCGAGTCTGTCTGTATATTTATCATACAACATAATCCTAGTATTTAGGACATGCTGAGTCTTTGATTTCTTGTCTTCAAATGCATGTATTTAGAACCAGAATATGTGTAGCTGTTTTATGGCATGAATTAAGGCTGAGATGATGGGATGGCTAGATGCCACCTCCAGCTCAGTGTAAGCCAGCACACACCTAAGGATAGTGGGAGCCTCTAATCCAGCATAAGAAAAATACAAACCCCTCAACCACCACCACCATCTTTAAATATCCATCCATCTTACGCTTCTTAATGAAAAGCAAAACCAAAATAATTTGGGAAGGTGTTTTTTTTTCCCTATGACCACAGAAAGGAGAGACCTGTGATCAAGAATATATTTTCCCCTTTTGTCCTTCAGGTAATTTACTAGCAATATTACTGTTTTTAATTGAAATGTGCACCCATGGGCTGTTCATTAAGACAACCATATCTAGACATGTGCTAGCCTCAGTGAGAGTTATAGAATCTGTGTAATTTTTCTTTGTCTGGAAATTCTTATTATGGTACACAAAAGAGCTTTCCATTGCTTCTTTACATTATAGTAGTTATTAGTTACCATTATGGAATTATATGGATCTATCAATGTATGTGGAGATTTGAGTTCATTTCTCCTAGAGATGACCACAGACTTTGTTTCGTTTGCTGTGTGTCTTGAAATATCTGTTCTCCCTTTTTTGCTTTCTGATAAAACACCTAATTTTTAACAGCCTGGGATGAGACTACAATTCCCTGACTCTCTTGCAGCTAGAGTGATCATTTGGTGAAGTTCTGGCCAATGGGACATAAGTAGAGTTGTCATATATCAGGGCTTCTATACAGTTT
Source organism: Varecia variegata (assembly GCA_028533085.1). Classification (NCBI taxonomy): domain Eukaryota; kingdom Metazoa; phylum Chordata; class Mammalia; order Primates; family Lemuridae; genus Varecia; species Varecia variegata. Next base: position 117,592,704 of record CM052442.1, on the reverse strand, counting down.
GTTACTGATCTACTAAGAGATAATTTCAGAGTTTGAGAGTTAGCCTTTGTAGCTATTTTTCAGAATTAAGTTCACGTCTGTTCAATTTAATACTTAGAAAATGGACTTGCATTTTGTACGTCCTTTTTAATTTCCTTTTTTCTAATAAATTTCAAATTTTCTATCTCTTTTGGGGGAGGATATCCTTCACCAAATTATTGGTCAATGATCTGAGAAAAAAAGTCTTTCACCGTAGATAGTGTGAGAAGCACTGTGATTTAATACTTCTGCTAAGAGTGTCTGAAGGGGGAGGATGGGTCCATCTTTGTCCTTATCTTTTGCCTTCTGGCTGGAATGCTGACTTTAAAGCAGTCAGAGTTTGAACAAGCCACTCGGACCCCAAGTTGGGGCTGTGTGTTGAAGATGGAAGAGCAGAAATGTAGACAGAGCCTGGGTTCCTAATGATTGTTGGCTATCTCCCCCATCTTCCACACTTTAAGTCAGAGAAATAGCCTACCTGAAACATCACCAGTCCATTTTTTCATATTTTCTCCATTTGGAGAGCTGACCAGTCAATGGGCAGAGTGGGAAAATGGAAATCTCTAGGATTTTGGAGACAGAAGTGACCAAGGCTAAATCTCTACTGTGCCACTTCCTAAGGGAATAACACTTTGCATCTCAGTGTCTCCTTTTATAAAACAGGAACACTAAGAACTTAGAGAGTGTCCATGAGGATTAGATGAAGTCCTGTTTATGAAGGATCTGGGACAGAAGAAGTTGATCAGCAAATGTTATTTTATCCTCCTCTTCCCTCTACAAAGATAACCAAGCTGAGATAGTCTAACTCCCCCAGTTCAGAAAATAGCAAGTTATATGCAAAAATCAAATGCTGATGTAACTATTTCCATTCTGAACTCAGAAAATAGTTAAATGGTTTTTAAAGTTTTTGATTTTGGTTTTTAGATGCAGAACCCTTTAAAAAAAAAGCCTGAATATTTTGACAAAATCTAATATATACAATAGATATGAGTGAAGGGCATTGTTTTAAGTGGGAAACTTGAACCCTCTTGACTTGTATACATTTCACTCTTCTCTGTCTCTCAGCAACCCCCAAGACTCCAGAGAAAGTCCAAATGAAAAATCATTATGTAAGTGCAATAGTCATTACTTCGTTTGCAATTCACTATAAACCAGCGTTTCTCAATATGCAGTTCCTGAGTCACTTAGGAGGTTACAACCCACTGATTAGACACTCTGTGGTCCCATCCTAGGAATCTGCATTTGTATAAACCATCCCAGGTGGTTCACTTCAACCCTAAAGCTTGAGAACTATTAGGGGGTAGAGATATGTATTCTTATTTACTTTTGCCCAATTTAAAAAATAATAGATGTACATCCAAGACATTAGCAAATAATAGGAAGGTACCACCTATATCTAGAAACTTTTAAGACTTTAAAGTATTTCCTTTCAACCTGCCCCCCCCCCCCCCGCCACCCATACCTAAGTTTTTATTTATACTGTAGTTTTTAGCCATCATCATTGTCATTGTTGTTTATACATGTTAAGTAATTTCATCTTCATAACAACCCTGTGTGATGGCTATTCTTAGGCACATTTTGCAAGTAAGGAAATTGAAGCAAGAAGAGGTTTTCATACACAGTTTACACATACCTTGGTAGCCTGTTTCCTTCCTTTATAACTGTATCAAAGGACATATTATTTTTTATAATCATGTTTTTTTTCCTGTTGCTTTGGACTGTAAATGGCAGACTTTAGTTAACTTCAGCTCTAATGTTGGATAATATGTGGAGTTCCTAGTTTTTAATACTATAAATAAAATATTCATTGAAGTGTTTTTTCTTTCTATATAGCCTATGCAGAACTACTTCATTGAAAATATTTCTTAAAAGTTAAATCCTTAGTCCAAAGATTTGGGCCAATGATACATTGCTGAGATTTATAAGAGTACCACCAACCTATGTTAAGTACAATTTTCTCAAAGGAATATTATGAAGCACATCCCAACTTCATATTAGGGGACAAACTGTCACATTTTAGTGAAATCTGTGGGTTATGTGTGACCACGCACAGTATTGTGTTTGCTCCCTTTACAGAAATCTAAGTAAAAGAATCACTTTTTCCTAGTAACTGGATGACTTGGTTTCTCACCATCTTGTGGGCCTTCTTGGAAACCCTGAAATGTAGCCTTTTCATCTTAATTCACAAAGTGTTCGTTCTCACCCTTTCTCTGCATCAGAATTCCATGAAGCTGTCGTGAATCTATGGAAGACCCAAGATAATATCTTTTTCAGAGAATTCAAAAAAAAAAAAAAAAAAAAACATGCAACTGGGTCTGGCTGTGCAGTCCACCTTCCACGCCAGTCCCCACTGTCCTAGAACCATCTAGGCTAACTCTCCAATGTCCTCTGGCCTCTCTCTAGACCCAGGCCTGCCCAGGCCCCTGCATGACCTTAGTCACCGTGATTCTGTCTACACCTACGACGAGTTTGGTGGCATGGAAAGACCACAAACTTTAGAGTCAGGAAAATCAGACTTATCCTTTAGCTTTACCACGTGTGTGTTGTGTGGTCAAGTTAGCGGTAACCTCTTCTTGCTTCGGTTTCCTAACCTACAAAATGGTCATAAGAATGCCCTTCACACAGGGTTGTGACAAAGATGAAATGATTTAGCATATGTCAATAACAATAGCAATAGCTAACATGTATTAGGGGCTTATATACCAAGCTCAGTGTTTATCATTTTATATCTATTATCCTATTTCATCCTCATCATTATAGTAAGTGAAAGGTGGTATTATTATTCTCATTGTGCACATGAGGCTTAAAGAGGTGAACTATTAAAATACTAGGTGGAACCATATAAAATTACCGTTTTTGCAAAATACTAGACTATCATCAATTTCGTATGGTTCAACCTAATAATTTGCCCAGGTTTCATAGCAAAAAGGTGGCAGGACCAGGATTTTAACCCACTGCTCTCCAACACCTAAACCCATGCTTTTCAGTATTAAACTGAACTCTAAAGTACTTGGCACTGTGCCTGGCACCAGTCGCGGACTTAAAACCTATTAAGTTCCTTTTGTTTCATTTTTGCCCTCCCTTGCCCACTGTTAAAATGTACCCAAGTCCTAAGATCAAACAGAGCCCCTGAGTTTTGACAAACATCAGAATTCTGAATTTCAGCGTGGAGCAGGGTACCCAGAGCGAACACAATGGAGAAAATTGCTGTGGCCGGTCCCGACAATGTGTGGATTGAAAAAACGCACGCATGCACAGAGACCTGATTTGAATGGTATTTCTGAGTGGAAGCTAAGTAGGAGCTGAAAATGGCCTTTTAAAATACAGAACATAAGGATGCAATTCACAGAGATGGTCTAAACTGTAAACATGCAGCTGTTGGGTTTGGGAGGCTCAATGCTTTCATACCGACAGCATACAAATTGTCAAGTACTTAAAGTTCCATTGTTGCTGAAAGGGCCTCACCCAATGTCCTTAAATGGTCCCATTTTTTTTTTTTCAAACCACAGGATTCTTATCTCTCAGAGCATATAATGAAATACCAACAAGAATAGTTGTAATAAATAATGATTTTTCCAAATTCTTTTGTTTTATTATCATTTGCTAATAGAGTTCTCAAAAAAAAAAAAAAATCCAAAGATTGAAGTTTGTACTCTCCTAAACTGCAAAGAAGCCTTTTGCAAGGGTGGTTTACTAGGGTTCTGGACCCTTCTCCTTACCAGGTTCTCTTGAGTAGTGTTGTGGACATCGATGGGGTTGTTTTCCAGCCCCCTACGCCCCACTTCCCACTCCCTTCTCCTGGAAACTCTGTTACTATTTGCTCTCTCTGCGACCATCTTGGGAGGTGCCGTTTTTATCTGATTAGTCCATGGTTAAGTGCCTACCCACAAGCTCAGCCCCCAAAAGCCCCTCCCCAGATTTTTAGAACTGGGAAGTTTCAGTCTCCTTCCACTGGTGGAAGCTGGAAGCTCTAGGATTGAAAACTTGGGAGCTGTCAGCTGCCCACGATGTGTGGAGGTCACACATCAGACATTCAGTCAGTTAAGTCCCGGGCTCCAGTGTTCATCTAGGTCTTGCTCTCTCCATGAGGTTTTTGTAGTTTGGTTACACAACTCTTTCTCGAATTCCGTAGATTGACAAATTCCTCCTTAGTTTGGGATGGGCTTTTGTCACTTGCAAACTAACCATTATAGGTCTGTTCCTGGCTATGCATGGCTTCAGAATCACTTCTCTGACTCTCACAGCTCAGAAAGGAGAGTGTGCACATGTGCACCATGGGTATGTTTATGGCAGAGTGGTGGGAGTTGGGAAGAAAATTCCATGAATGCCACCCAACATTTCTTCCTCTCTGCTCCCTCAGCATACTGTCCAAAGCATTTTTAACCTTAACTGCATAGAATCATGTATGTGCATCAACCAACTCATGCCATGGAAGACTCTGAGTTCCTTGGAAGGTAAGGATTTGCCCTGTCAAGAAGTAAATCCTCAGCATTTAGCATAGTTCTTGGCCTTAAGTAAAAATTGTATAAGCATTTGTTGGAATGAGCTGAATTTGCTGAAAGTATGTAAAGGTCTTGATGTATGAAAGGGGGATTTAACAGTGTATAGCCCAGATGGACCCAACTGGGATGATTCCTGGTCCATCTCTTAGAATCAAACTTCCAGTTTGGCACTGTCAGCCAACATGGAAGTCTTACTTTCTGCTTCAGCCGTGTCCTCTAAACTTCCATCACTAAGCTGCAATACTCAGCAAGTTGTTCAACTTCTCTTAGCCTTCCTTTCCCCGAATGGTGATGACAAGCCCAACTTCTAATGGTTATTGTCAGTATTAAATGATATGGTCCATGCAAAGTGCTTAATCTCAATGCTAGGCACATAAAAAGTGCTCAGTAAATACTTTCATTATTTTTCTCTTAGGTCTCCCCCAACCAGAGATCAAAGAGAGTTGGCCCTAGCATTATTTTTTCCCTGAAAATTTGACAGAGAAATTAGTGGAGATGCTCAAATATTACACATTCGACTTGCCTTGGTCAAGGTAGGCTAACTGCTATAACAACAACAAAAAAATCAGTGTCTTAACATAAGATAAGATTATTTCTTGTTCACACAATGTCCAAGGTAGCTGTGCCTAGTTGGGAGGCTCTCTTCCACATGGACATTTAGGAACCCAGGCTCTTCTGTCTTCTATCACCACCATCTTTATTTCTGGCATTCATGGTGTTAGCAACAGTAGAAGGAAAGAAGAGAGACAGTGGATATTTCATCACCTCAGCCCAGAAGTGACCCACATCATTTCTGATTACCATATGTGACCAGAATTAGGTATGTGATACGTGGGGCTAAGAAACGTACACCCTGGTTGGGAAATGATATCCCAGCAATACCACTAGCCTACGGAAGAGGAGCCTGTGTCCTTGTCAGTCCACTAGCCATCTTTGACAGAGGTGTAATAGTAACTTTTTTTTTTTTTTAAAAACAGAGTAGTTCCTTTCTTTCTCCACAGAAGTCTTGGTGGTCACAAAGCCACCAATCTTGCAGACACATTAAATTTTTTCCATGAGATACTCTTTGATTATACCAAGCATTTTGTGATTATGGGCCTATAAATCCAGAGAAGTGCTATAAGATGTGTCTGAATAGTCGTCATCCTCTAGCACATGTCATTTGACTCCCATCATGAGACCCTCCTACCAGCAGCATAACCCGACCGGCTTCCATCTATCAGTGTAGATAATTGCTTTGTGCCAATCTAATTGGTACATGTCTGTTTTTCTTGGGTTGTCCAAGAAAATATGACAGACATATTACCCATTGACTCATCCATCCATCTAGCCAGCCAGCCACTATATCCATCCATCCATCCCCCCCTCCATCCATCCGTCTATACCCGGCGACTCATCCCTGTGGCCCTTGGAGACAGTCTTTCTCTCTCTAGGTTGTTTGCCCCTTCCCCTCCCCATGTACCTACATTCTATAATCACATGGTCCCCATTGTTCCTGCTTCCTTGGTGCTTCAATTTTTTCCTGTAATCATCTTGAGATTTTCCTTAAATGCTCAGCCTTGACCTCTTATTCACTTACTCTTTCACCATCCTTCACTCTTCTTACTTCTTTCTTCTGTGGCATTTCATAAATTTAGTGATTGTAATTGTGATTACAACATAATTCTTTCTGTCTACCACAACCTTTGCAATGGGGAGCTATATCATTATTTTGCAGACACAACAAATTCTGCAAGCATGTGTCTTTGGAATGAGGGAGGAGGGGTTGGACACAAATGTGATTACAACATATGCCTCTCTGGGCATAGCTTTGCCCCATTGCACGAATACAGAAAATTTGGCAGGCTGAAAATAAGCGGAAAGAGATCCTCAAGCTGTTCCTTCCACCCCCTGGGATGTTGATTAAGTTAAGAATCCTGATTTTATTTAGTTCACAGGTATTTGTTGAGTATTTGTGCCTTACTGTACTAGGCACTGTTCTGGGCACTCGAGATACAGCAGGATACAGAACAGAAAAATCATTGCTCTCATGGATTCTGTCAGTTGTGACTAATAGAAGCCTTTCAAGCTAACTTAAGAAAAGAGATTTGGGGGGTGTGAATGGAGGAAGAGAAGGTATCAGGGTACAGGAGAGTCCCATGGAATCCCACAGTGACACAGCCAGGCCTTAGGAGGAATGACACTAGGACTAGGAGCAGCATAAGGATCCCACAAGACACACCCTTTCTCTTTATTTCACCTGTGCTTTTCCCTGTCCATCTGGCTTATTAATTCTTTTCTTGCCATTAATCAGCTCTTTCTGCTCCTCTGCACACATAGCAGAAAATCAGGAACTTGCAAATTATACTCATAACCATACTTAGAGCCAAATTGTCCAGCACTGGACCTCAGTCCCAAATTCTTGGGAGAGAGAATCTGAAAGGCTCAGCCTGGACCAGGTGTCCACCTTTGGTCCTGTCATCTCTGTCCGGCATCAGGGTCTTGTTGAAAAATCTTGGCTTTTATTTTAAGAGAAAAAGGGTTTTGTGAATTGTACAGATATCCCAGAAGATGGCATCACCAACTGCCTTTAATTAAGATAATTTAGTTGGCAAGTGAACTCTTCCAGTGTAGTTATATAGCGATGAAAAGATTTTTGCACCTCCAAACACATACATACATACACACACACACACACACACACAAAGCTTTTCTTTATTTCTCACTCATAGATTTTAAAACAACTATTATATCATAGTTTATTGGTACGCTTCCCAGGTGTCTTTTTTCCCATCCCCTGTGTGGGGATGAGAAAGTTAAGACACAGAGGAGTGCTCAGTAGGACTAGGCTACCTTTTCTAAGTTAATTATCATCATTAATAGTCATTTTCATGATGATGTGGTGCAATCGAACATTCCCAACTCTGCTATCTGCTCTTCGTGGGGCCCTGGACAAAAGTCTTAATTTCTCTGAGGCTTGATGTCCTCACTGGCCAGGGATTTTCTCACTACGTTACATTTGAATGGGACCTCTATCAATGGATTGAGATTCTCAGAAACCCAGTGCCAGGAACAGCCAGTAGACTAAGCTACAGGAATTCAGACCCTGCCACGTATAGACCGTAGGCAGCAAGGGCTCTGCTCTCACGCTACATTCTCTTGTCATCTGGCTGCCTCTGACCCACGGCAGAAGCCTTGCTGTGCTTGAGTGACAAAGCAGATTGCTTCCTCCCATTTCTGTGGGTTAGGACCCCTTTTTCTATCCTAGTTTCAGTCTGATTGGCAAGTGCACTCAGAGTGAAACCTTAGCAAAACCTCAAGGCTTGGCTTAACCGGGTTGATATCAGATTCATACCCCAGAAGCAGAAGACCACTCGTGAGAAATTCCGTAAGCACAGGAATGTGGTTAATGTCAAAATCAGTCTGTTGGAATGGAGCCACTCGGTGCCAGGCGAAGTGACAGCATCACCAACTGCATCCTCAGGCCTAGGAACCTCTTAGCTCAGCACCAGTGAGGGGGTTTAACACTGGGGAGGTTCTGACAAATCCGATTCCCTGACAGTCATCTGAAACAACACTAAGCAAAACTAAAAGCAATATTAAAGTATGTCACCTCAGGAAATGGGAGGCAGAGGAGTGGAATAGAAAATAGTCAGATGGACTTTAGTTGCAGACCCATTTCTGCTTCCTCCTTGGGGGGTGGCCTCAGCTGAGTTCCAGAGCCTCCACCTCCTTATTTGTAAATTGCAAGAAATACCAACTGCATGGATTTGCTAAGAGAATTAAGTCAAGTGTCTGAGGTCCCCCTGCACAGGGCTGGGGGGAGCAGGTGCCAAGGAATGGCTACTTCTCTGGCCATGTTAGAGGCCTATGGAGAAGTTGAAGATAGCCCACAGGAACCGTGTGCCTGGCACCCTGGCCTGTCTTCATAGGTCACGTTACTATGGTTCAACTGGAAAGGCCCCCGTCTTTTGATTTTGTTGCATAACTATAGGCACAGGCCATTGAAGATCCACAGTCTGGTCTTTCAGGGTTCTGCCAGCACATTCAGACACCTCTGCAGTCAATTTAACAAGTGCAGACTTGTTCATAGGATGCAAACTTTTGAGAAGGGACATGTGGTGAAAATGGGAAGGGGGTGATATTTTCGAGTGTTTTCTTTGTACTTTCAGTTTTGTAACTTATCTTCCTTACAGAGGTCATGCATTGCCCAGGGTTACATATATAACTGGTGGCAGATGTGCAGAATAAGTTCAGGAGGGACTCAGTTTTGGGAGAGCAGGGACACTAGAGGACACCTCTAAAATTTTGAAATTTCCATCAGAGAGTGGTGTGAGTGGCTCAGGAAATGCCTACCTCACACTTCTGCCAGGGACAGAACACTGGAATCTGGGGCCTGTGGCTTTTGGCCATCTCCGTCTTTGTTATGAGTCTAGACAAGATAATGTATGAGGCACCTGACACACGTTAGCCACTCCATAGTGGGGAGTCCCATGTGGTCATTATGGCTGGTCTCAAATGAGGTTCCACTACTTGAAGGTACAGGTATAGGCAGTTCCCTCTTTCCTTTGACAACAGACATCACCACGTGATTTGCTTTGGCCGGTAAAATGTGAGTGACAGAGATGTGTGTTACTTCTGGAAGGAAATTTTAAGAGCCAGTGTGTGGTTCACCCCGACCCCCTCCCTTGCAATCAAGGAAGTAATGTCCAGAAAGGGCCTCTGTCCTGCTCTGTCCCGGAGTGACCACAGTCAACAGAGCTTCCCTACTGACCCTAAACATGTGTAAGAAACAAACCTTGGTTGTGTTAAGTCGATAAGCTTTCAGAGATATTGGTTTTTGCAGTGGAACCTAGCCTATCTTGCCCGACACAAACCTTTTCTTCCTCACAAAACTCTACACCAGTGTTGTTTGATTCATCTGCTTATGCATGCTTACGACTCGAACCTCCTTCCAAATGTGTGACAGGCTCTAATGCACGATAAGACAATTAGGTTTGAAGCACAACAAAGACAATTGCATGGCACAGAGGGAATATACTGCTACAGTAAACCGATCACTAACACCCGGCCTTGAATTTATTTGCTCAAAGTTTTTACTAAGGCACAAAGGGAACCGAATAGAGCTCTGCAGTTCTCATCTGAGGTCTCGTCTAATTCCTTGGGGAACTTTTCTGTGTTTGTATAGGAGGGTCTTTTGCCAGATGGTTGAAATGTTCATCCTCCTCTTTTGCGTTAGTGCAAACTGGGTTTCTTTTTTATGAGGTCGTGCTTTGCATTTTCATAGAAAGAATTTCTGACTCCACCCTTGCAGTTTCTGTGGGGGCTGTTTTGGTTAACCACTCGCATTGGTTTTAAGGCACCACAGGCAGAAACAGACCATCATGAACTTCTTGATTTACACGGCGGTGGAGAGTGTCTGAGAAGCCAGAGAGAAACAGGAAGGAGCTGATTTAGGAGCCCAAAGGAGGCCTGGGCCACAGCTCTGGGGTGCTCTTGGCGTTCAACGGGCCATCTTAAAGAAAGATGCGCACATTGGCAAATGGGTTTCCTGTTCCTAATGAAGGGCTTAGGAAGGACACTATATCCTAGAGCTGTACAGACAGAGGTAGAAATCTAAATATAGATAATATGTAAACATCATAAATAATACCAAAAATAAGTCATAAAAATACTACATAATGACAAGAATAATTAATAAAAATAAAATAAATATACTTCCAAAAACAAATGGTGATACCAATTCACATCAAGTAATTTGTAAATGTTATCTCTTTTAATCCTCAGCAATAACCCCATGAGTTAGGGTTTGCTTCATGTGATACAAAAAAGAAAGGATATTTTAAGTGATATAAAGTCAAACATGTATTCATTTATTCTTTCAGCCATTTGTTTGGATACTAATAGGTACATACATCTGGATGTACACGTTTAAGAACGAAAGCACAGAAGTACCATGTCTCTCTCGGCTCTGTTGGGAACTGTGTTGGTTGTCGTCTCATTCAAGACCACCTTCTGCGGGTCTCTCTGATCTTCCCGTTGACCAAGGAACTACTAAATAGGTCATCACAGCGGTGACAGTGGCAAGAAGGGGAGGTGAGGTTGAAGAGAACCTCAGTACTTGGTGGACAAATGGTGCTTTTCACTGTTCTGGAAGGTTCCCATTGGGTGGTCTTCTTTGCTGAGCTTTGAGAAGAGCTTCGCTGCTTCCCAGTTCCCTGGGCAGATGTGGGCACAACCTAAGGTTTTGTGTTTTTCTCCTCTGCCTCCTTACCACATGGGCAACTGACTAGCCAAAAAAAAAATTCCACTGGAAATGCAGTTTTCTCAATAAGTTGAGGGCACTCAAAGACTAGCAAGTAAAAGTGATCAACATAGACTCATTTCTTCTCCATTTTGATTTTAAAATTATATCATCTTTATAATAACTGATTATACCTAGAAAAATGTATAATATCCTACATTTTATGACTTAATAATAACAGTTGCCCAACAGTCAAATGGGATTGAGAACTGTCAGCAGAAATATAGTCAGTAATAAAGAAAACAAACTAACATACCATATTGTGGCTGTTCTAAAAGTCCTTTCAACTGATCACATTGCCACCTTATTTTTTTCTTTGAGAATGTGAAAATTCCTAGCACCTAATAGATAGATGCTCAATAAACGTTAATGCCCTTGTCTGAGAAGTTAAGACAACTTTCCACTCTTCCAGTTTTAGAACTAAATAGCAAACATGCAAGTTTTGGTTTCTTATCATAAATTATTGTTTTCATTTGAATGGTATACAAAGGTCAAATTTGCACAAGGCAACAGCAAGCTTAGAGATAAGAAGGAATGTCTTCCACTGGTGTGTTTCTTGACATGTTCTGAGGGTATGGAGCTCAAATTTACCTAAGTTCACTTTCTGAAAGAAAGTTAACTTATAATTTGTAGCTGAAGCAGGACATGTTGTCGGTACAGAACTATCCAAATTCGAAACTAATGAATGCATCTCTTCCCTGGGGGTAGGGACTTGACTTTAGGGTGTGGATAAAGAGTTTATGTGTCCCGTAAAAGCAATAGACACATTCAGAGCACTGGAAGGCCTCAAGTCTAAAGGGATATGGCGAGAGAAGCAGCCAAGGGAAGGTGTGATGCAGGGCTGGGCTGCCCACCTGTTCCCTACAGATAGCTTATGAGGCTCCGAGACCCTCTACCAGGCATTGGATGGAGTGGGGAGGCAGGTTGCATTGTTAGGAGTGAATTTGTGAGATTTATACAACAGTTGGGGGGAAAATTCCATGATTCCAAGCCCTTCCACTGAATCTTCCAGAGTGACATGGGCTAGTGCTTTTCTGTTTTCTACCAGTGGCATGTAGACAGCTGGAATGTTCTCAGAAAAAGCTTGGTTCTTCCTAGGTTGGGCAGAGAAGAAGCTAGCATGGACAGGGGAGACGAAAGCAAGTTCCATATCAAAAGATGCTTATTTCGGTAAACGTCGCTGTGTTTGAGAGTCAGACAGGATGGCTTGGAGGTGGCTGTCCATTTGCAGAGCCAGTCAGGCCAGACCTGGAATAACTTGTCTAAGATTCCTCATCTCACCCCTGTGCTGGAAGAACAAGTTTGGAGGAAGTTGACCAAGAGGCAGGAAGAAATCCTGAGTGATGAGGATTTGACTTCGTGTTGGGTGCAGAGAGCAATCACCTGCAGGTAGCTGTCGGCCCAGGGCAGGGCCTACAGGGCCTCGCATTTATGCTCCTGCTGAAAGGGGAGACTTCGGTTACTGGTTCCTGCAGCACGTTTTCTGGAATTTGGCAATTTCTCTGCTCTTTTAGTAGGAACTCACTCAAGTTCGCTCACATAATATAGGTCCACATGCTCGAGAGGACCAGCAAACGCTGAACAGCCAGGTCCCAGGAAGGACAGCAAGTAGAGGGACATTCTACCCTCAAGGAGGCCTGGGGTCCCTCACCAGGAGGTGTCTACGGACCTTTAGTCCACAGTGTGACCCAGCCCTCTCCTCCATTCTAGCTCCTTGTGCTTATTCATGGCATCTGCTTCCCCTTAGATTTGGCACTGACTCCCCATGATTCCTGAAAGAGAAAAATCTGATGGAACTAGCTCATCTCCCCAGGCCGTGTTGTTGGTCCCCAACCCACTAGCTGGGCTCGATCCACGAGGTGGCCTCCGAGCAGCCTACGCTTGCATTTAAGCATAGCCTGTGGGTGGGACGTTTTAGGGTAAGGAGGCAGCAGGCCGCTGCAGTCCACGGGCTGTTTTCTCTAGCACAGTCACACAGAATCCGTACAGCGGCAGGAATTCTACAGCTGGGGTCACTCCTCTGAACCTCGGATCAAAGACAAGATTTGTAGAGCACCATGGGTCTGGCCTGAGCTGTGGGCAGTGTGGATGAGCTGCCCAACCTTCCACCAGGGAATGGTGCAAAGGCTAACTAACCTCACTGTCATGAGCAAGTATTATCTGGCCTACGGCAGGTCCAACAGAGCCAGAAAAACAACAACATACACGCAGTGCTGTCTTTGGGGGTTTCTTTTTGAAACTAAAAGGGATTTTCTAACCTAACCCCGTGGAGACCACTTTAGTTTCCATTTTTCTCAGATGATAACATCTACAGAGGGGCTTCCCTTCCACTTCCACTGTGGGTACATCATGTCTCAAATATGTGGTCCCTGTTTAGAACCGCACTATACTTACCTATCATCACAGTCAGCACTTAGGGTGGGCTGCTAAGACTACCTCAGATGTACTCCAGGTAGTCAAAGAGAATTCATCATCTACCAATAGCAGTGTCAACAGAAGCCCAGGATGTGTCCTGACCTCCCTCCTTTAAAGCTGAGTGGACGTACCGATCCCTTCTTTCCCAAAAGATACTTCCTATTGGAGTGGACTTTTAAAAATCTATTTATTTTTTACCCTAGTGTTTAGTGCAATGAGGGAAGGATATGATGAATTTGATGTACCTGGAATATAGCTGTCATCAGGAATGAAGCCAATTGCATTTAACCCGAATTAAGGCGTCCTTTCTTTTACACAATTCACACTGCCAACGTGCCCCATACCAAGGGTGTGAATGCAGGTTTTCATCAGTAAGGCCACGTGTGGTGGGTGCAGAGGCTAGCTCTGCCATTTTATAGCTGCATAACCTCTTTATTAGCCTTTTTCTGAGTCTCTTTATTCATGTTTTATACAGAGAGGTTAGTTATTGATCTTACAACATTTTTGTAAATGATTAGAAATATTTGTAAAGTTTCTGGCAAACGGTCGATAATAAATTATCGTCACTAATATTCAAGGTACTGATCTTTGTGCTTAAAACAGGAGTCACTTCTTCGAATCAGTGCACTAAATAAATGTTTTCCAATCCCTCAAGTTCTCAGGCCTGGTAAACAGATTACCATTTAGTGGCCCAGACCTTGCAAAACTTCATCGTGTTTGCTTGTTTTCCTTCGGAAGGATGTTTTGAGAAGGAACCTTTTCACACTGTTGGGGTGATTATTTGTTCCTTGGCTCTTGTTGTCACACTGGATATGGGGGCGGTTCAGTGGGGGCTTGAGTGCCTGAGAAAAAGAGTGAAAAACCCAACTGAGAAAACCCAAGAGAAACCGAAAGACTGAACTCTGGAACAAAAAAGAAAAAAAAAAGGGGGGTCGGCGAGCCTCAGGACCGAAGCGGTTAAGGAGCCGGCTTCCACAGGAAGTGGGCAGGAGGCTGTTTTCACTATGCTCATGGGAACTGCGCTGGAAAGTGCTGTGGTGAGTGTGTGTGGAAAAAAGGGCTTTAATCAAGCTATAAATAGCTGTTTCTTTGAAGTTTTATGACCAACAATTAATGTTACTGGAAGGCACATAAAGAGCTGTTTCTTGACTTGGTGGGTCTGAGTGGGCCAGGGTCAGGTTCAGATCCCAGCCTCGTGGGATGCTGTCCTCGCCGATTCCGCTGTGTGTGTGTGTGAGCGTGTGTGTGGGGTGGTGAGGAGGGGCTCTAACGTGTGCACAGGTGTCTACAGGCATCCTTGGTATGTAGTCATACGGTTCATCCGTTGGTTCATGCAGTGAACTTGTTTATCGAGGGCCCTCTATGTGCAATTCCTGGTGGTGCGGCGGTGACCAAACAAGTGAAACCCCTGCCCTCAGGGAGCTTCCATTCTAGCCGGGGAAAGACACAGGAGAGGTGAAGCGCTGTAAAGATGATCCATCCCTGTGAAGAGGGCAGAGGGCAGGATGACAAGGCTGTGTGGCTATAGAGAGGGTTCTCTGCTGAGCCGCCTGTGTACAGAGACATGAAGAGGTGGAAAGCACCAGGGAGGAGGGAGTAGCAGGTGCCAATGTCCTGAGGCAGGTGCGTGCTCAGCAGGGCCCAGGAGTGCCATGGAGGCCAGTGGGAGAGACCGAGGCACCCTGGGCCAGGCCCTGCCTTGTGTGCCTTGGGGAGGATTGTGGATTTGACTCTGATTGAGACCGGGAGGCTCTCGCAGGTTTCCCTGGGTTCTGCCAAATGACCAATTCTATAACATCCTTCCCCCAAATTCTCTTCTTCCTATAAAACAAAACAATACAAAAAACAAAGGCAAAAACAAAAACTCCCCTGTAAGTAGTAGACAGGGCTTTTTTTTTTTTTTTTTTTTTGCTCACCTCCTACTCTATGCTGACCTCAAAATAGAAATTTTTTTGTAATCTCATTCCTGCTTTGAAGCCCTTCCGTGGCTTTTGTCAGCATAAATGAACCTGAAGGCTGGCAGGCAGTAGCAAACATATATCTGCTTCCCCACAGGGTGCCCATGCTACCCGGTCTTCACTAATGTGGACTCAAGGAATTTGGAATTTAGGATCCTTCCGATGCAGATCTTGGCTTGAGGTTTACCTGTGCACCCACCTTGGAGAAAGGGTTTACTAAGCAAAGAATACTCCAGAACAATCTGGAGAAATTCTCCCTTTGCAAGAGGGTAGTTTTAAAGTATCCTCGGGCATTTTAAAAGCACTTACTTACTCCAGGCTGTTTTTACCTATTTGTTTAAGCAGCTCACCTAAGGACTTTGCGAGATAGAAGTTTGTTTTCTGAAGAGGGTTTCTGCACACACTTGACAGTATTAAAAAAAAAAAAAAAAAAGAAATGCATAATTCAGATCAGCTTGACTTCCAAGTAATATTCTGAATTCGGGAGTGTTGTCTGTGGGCAATAGAGGGTTTTCCTCATTCATTTTCTTAGGTGCAGGGAGCTATTTATGACTAATAGGATTCATTACATGTGTGTTTAGCCTACCTCTTATTAAGGCTTTAACAATAATAAAACTTAAACAGATAACAGAGAAGAAGCCTTTGGGACCAGGACTCAATTATGTTGGCTTGCCTAAAAATGGGGCAGCAAAATGGCAGCTGCCTAGCCCGTGGTCTTCATTTAGCCTTAACAAAGCCAG
Source organism: Varecia variegata (assembly GCA_028533085.1). NCBI lineage: Eukaryota > Metazoa > Chordata > Mammalia > Primates > Lemuridae > Varecia > Varecia variegata. The sequence goes on along the minus strand of CM052442.1, from coordinate 117,576,788 downwards.
AGGCAACAGCACTTAGTTGTTCTGAAATGGTTGGTTCATCATGGATGCGAACTTCTGTTCATCAAAATCTCACCACCACGTAGACCCTATACCTCTTCTGGGAGTCCAGCTCTCTTTCCTCTGGAACTGGTTCTATGAGTTTCAGCTATAGTTCGGGACGAGGCCGGCTGCTACATTACTGTTTTTTCTAATTCATCCTTAGCTTGATCTAATTCAATCAGGCGATGTCCTTTTTCCAGTAAAAGAAATGATCGACAGGGAATGAATTGCGATGGCAACAGAGACAAAATTATGTACTTTTCGGGGACATAATTTCCCCAGGACTGGACACAGAGATGGGGGTTTTTGGAGATCTCTCTGGAATCAATGTAAATGTTATTGAAAACATATTCTTCAATGGTGCCCCACAAACTCTAGGCCACCCTGAGCACTGGCTTCCCCTCAAGGCCCCTGGGCGTGGAGTCTGGATTTCAGCCTGGTGCAGCTCCCATTACTCACTGAGAGACATTTAACTTTTAATCTATAAAGTATGATGCTACCTTCTACTTTCTACTTAGCGATTCACCAGCTGTAAAGAAAGATGCTAAGATACTAGTTAAATAACTGTAATATAGCCATTCAGTAGATTATTCTGTATCAATGAAAAGAGTGACCCTTCTAAAGAAAAAAATCTGGGCCCCAAATTTTGCATCTGTATCTATGTTAAAAACAAAATAAACATCATGGCATGGTTGGGAGAAGGTGGGGAGAGAGGCAGATATTGGAGGGGGAAAAATACAAAAACACTAACTACCAGTTTATTTACAATAGTAATGTTTGAGGGATGGGGCTCTGGATTTGTTTTTCTTTGTATTTGTTTTCTTTGTGTTCCCTGACTTTAAAAATTGAGTACTTCCAGTTATGAGATCAAAAAGAAGTGTTCAGTGGCTTATATCTGACCCAATTTTTTTCTGTTTAATTTACATGGAGCTTTTATTTGCATAAAAATTGTACTTACAATGTATGTGATGAATTTTTTTTTTTTTTTTTAATGAAAAGGAGTCATTTTCCAATCACAGCAGCTTAGCCACCACCCTCCTGCCAGGCAGCAGGCCTGGGCCTTCTTCCCAATGGGCCTCCAGCGCCCAGCACCACGGTGGCCTGTCCGCACCCACAACAAACATCACGACATCAGTTTTACCACTGACTTCCTGTCAGAAGCGAGGCAGAGGGACGTCAGCTTATTTGGTAACTTGAAAGAATGTCAAAAGGATAATCAGATATTAGTTAGTCCTGTTCCTCCTTCTCCGACCATAGACATTTTCCTCTCCTGCCTCTCCTCCCCGTGCAGTTTGACAGAGTGAAAGGCTTGCAGGAGAAGGGGAAGAAGAAAATCGGACTCGCTCAGCCAAGAGCGGGCCTCACCACAGCTTCCTGGCCGCGCTGCTAGCTCTCTCCTTCCAAGGGAGAAAGGGCAGGAAGCCCAGAGCGTTCTAGCACTCAGTACTGTGTTATGCAGAACTCCAGCAAATGCTGCGGCAGGCATCAGTGAATGTATGAATGAATGAATGCCCAAAGGGTCACTCAGAGGTAGTGGCATAATTTAGACAGCTAACTTACCCACCCACAACTCATCCTATATCCTCACTCCTGTGAAAGCAGAAGTTAGGTTTCCTCATTTACAAGAAAGCTCGCCAGTGGGGTTGCTTTAAAACATGAGTTGCATTAGTGTTGGTATTCTCTGATCATGTTGCCCGGGGTCTGATCTGTATTCCCCGAATTCCAAAGAGCACACAACAAAATCAAACTAGCAGCAACACACCACATTAGAGTATCCCTCTCAAAAACCCATGTAAGGTATTATTTTAAAAATAAGTTAACATTTTCTAGAAGTTTTGGTACACAATAGGTACCAAGGTAAATGTATAAACGCAGTGACCATCTGAAAATATACCTCGACTAAGGAATCTCGAGGATCTCTCTCATTTAAAGGAGTCTTAAAGAGAAAATAGGGAGGCAATAAGAGGAGAATGATAGTGTTTCTTTCATTAAAAGGAGCCCGATATTTATTGATCCGGCAGGTTTACACTGTGTCAACCCGAGAATGTCATCAGCCCAAACCGGATCGGTGTCCTGGGCAATCTTTTCACATTACTGCCGAGGAGATTTGCCAGGTCGCCTCGTCAGCTCCTGGATTCTTTGGGTGCACGGGAGGGGCAACCTAGTTCTGACTTATGTCTAAGCCCCTTTGAGGCAATTTCTGGTCCCCAAATTGAGGCAAAATAATCCTCCCAATTTCTTGGACATTTTCTGCCTTCCACCGCTTTCTATGGCAAAGGAAGTTCCTCTAAGAGCCTCCGTGATGCTGTAGAATCTGCTTAAAATGATCCTTGCAGAGGAAAGTCCTGTTGCCTTTGTCTACCTTTCGCTTTCCTTTAGACCCCAACAGGACTTTTTTTCCCCTCTGGCAGTTTTATTTATCGGGAGAGGAGCGAAGAGATGGAAAAATGGACCCCTATTTTATAGCTGTTTCTTCAAGGCACTCAAACCGCTTTCAGGCATGTCCTTATTACCTCATTAATCCTCATAATGTTCCCTCGGCAGAATTATTCTTATTTTCAGGATGGAGAAATTGAGGCACAGACAAAATAAATGGCAGGTACAAGGTCAGAGAGCCAGGCGGCGGAAGAGGTGGCGGGAGAGGGGGGATGTCGGGCTTTTGGCGGCTGCCCTGGGCCATTGGTCAGACTGTCCTCTCCAAATCAGGGGGGTGGGGGGTGGAGGGGCAGACAGGAAGGCTCAGATTACACAGATAATACAACAAATGGAGCCAGGCTTAGCTATCACTCATCCGGCAGAAGTCGATCTTGGTGAACGAGTAGACTGTTACCTGCCAGGTTTTTCAAAACAGAACTGCTATGTGTGACATGCACCCTGTGTGCCAGGGACCGTGCTCGGCTCTGGGGACACAGCAGTTAACAAGACAGACCTGAGGCTTTTCTCAATGACATTTACAAGTGGATGGAGCCAGTGACAACCGTCAGCAAGAAGAACACAGACCTAAGAAAGCCTGGCTCTGCCTCACCGCCTCTCCCACCTGGGTCACTGCTCTGTGCCCATGCTAAAGGGCCTCTTGGCACCCACCCAACCCCTCACCCTGTTCGGTTCATTCTCAACAGAGGAGCTGAATCACTTTTGAGAATATAAGTTAGATCACATCTTTCCCCTGCTTAGAAACTTCTAAGGGCTTCCCCTCTGAGTAAGAGGGGAAGCCACAGTCTTGGAGTGGCCGTGGGGTCCTGCACGCCCTCCCCTCCCCCAAGTCCTCTGTTCTCACCTCCTAGGCTCTCCTGCTCGCTCGCTCTGTTCCAGCCACACCAGCCTCCGTGCTGTTCCAGGAACCAGGTTCGCTCCCCTCAAGGCCTCTCCTGTTCTGGTCACCTCTGCTCAGAATGCTGTCCATCCATCCCAGGGCTGTCTCCCCTTCTCGCTCTCACCTGCGGAGGAGGCCTTCTCTAGATTTCATATTTCCAGTTACCATCTGCCTTCTCTGTCCCCTGAGAACCTCTGACCCCCTCACTGGCTTTCTCTTTCTCCACATCCTCATTGCCATCGAACAGAGCATATCTCACACTTTTCTTCCCCATTTTGCCTTCTCTCCCCTCCCAAGAGAAGACCAACTCCAGAAAAGCAGGTATCTCACCTGGTTTGTTTACGTGTGCACCCCACCACCCCTAGAGGTACCTAACAAATATTTAATCTTTTTAAAGCCGAACTTGGCTCTCACAGAATAATGAGAAGGAGGCTGAAGCAAAGATTTATGCCCAGAAGATTTCACTGGATTCTGTCTGTAATCTGGGGAGAAGAAAGGATTGGGGTGAGGTGGGGACATCTGTAGGCGTATTTGGGGGGCACCAGAGAGAAGCCTGGACCAGGACTGGTACCCTTTGTGGGTTTTGCACTTCCTCTGGCATAGAAGGCACAGAAGGGTCTCTTCATTTAGAGGGTCAGGTTGGATTTTTTTTTAACTTCAGCACCAGTTACCCGGCTTGGTTCTGTCATACCCTGGAGGTACCCATTAGAGCAGGGGATATATGGAGGGTGGAGGCTGCCCTGGGTCGGTGGATTCACAGAGAAGTCAGAATTCTCTTTTATAAAGAGCCTGCTTTTCTCAATAATTGCATAATGACGTCTTTGATTCCCGGGCCCTCATCCCCAGCTGTTTCCTTAGGCATTTATTCAAGATCCGAGATGCCATTCACAATCCAGCAGGATGCATGTTTGTATCTGGCTCCAAAAAAAAAATTTTTTTTTTTGTTTTTGGCCCACATCACTGCAGCCCATGGCAGAGGATTCTAGCAATTAGCAGGAACCGAGAGTGATAATTTATTGCAACCAACACTGTGATCTAATAGTCACACATTACAAAAGCAAAATCCATATTTTTTTCACTGTGGCACTGTGGTGCTATCATATGCTCCGTGTGCTTTCTAATGTCTTTTGTTTGTATTAGGAAAAAACATAACCCTCTCCCACTGAGAACCAGAAAGAGCCCCTCAGGTTCTGAGAACGATGACTTTCAAAACTGTGCTCTGAAGGGGGTTAGGTTTGCGTGCTAGGGGTGAGCACTGTGCAATTCAGTTCTGTTTCCAAATGATCTTTGGAGGCTAAAAGATACTTTCTGTCCTTTATTTAGGAGAGGTGACCTATCTTTCCCATTTTAAGTGTCCTTGCATACGCAGTTGGTACCAGGTATGAGAGGGTAGGGGGGCTTGGGATGGGGATTGAGGAGATTTGAGTCTTTTATCTGGCCATTGCAGTTCAGATCTGTTGATTTTGACCATCGAATCTTGCCTCGAATCTGAACTTGGAGTGAGTTTCCAAACCACCAGGCAACATAAATTACAGGCAAAATGATAAGTCAGGTCCTGCCAGGTGACTAAGAGAGCGTGGCAATGCTTCAAGTCTTTAAAACCATATCCCAGTGGCCCCAGAGCATTAACACGTTTGGACCATTGCCTGTCCAATGTCTAGGGAGGTGCCTGCAGAATTTGATTCCTAGGTACATCAAGTTTTTGAGCTGGAAGAAACTTGAGACACTTTCTAGTCCAGCAAATTCCAAACCTGTCTGCTCATCAGAATCACCTGGGAGCTTAAAAACACACAGATTCCTGGGCCTCACCTTCCAGAGAAACATTCATTTGGTCGAGAATTGAGCCCTGGAAGCTCCAAACAGAGGTAGAGTCACATTTGGGCACCCCCCGCCCCCTTATTTCACAGGGGAGGAAATGGAGTCTTAGTGTCTGAGATGGACCGTGGGGATTGAACACAAATAGCCACCTCACAGTGTGAGGCTTTTCCTCCTGCATCATGTTTCTGCTTCTTAACCAGGAGAAACCCCATCAACTAACCCATCCAGGATCACCATGGGCAAAAAGGTGCGCATAAGGATTGCCCAGAAAGAGGGGTATTGGGATCTTCCTCACTCCTTCCCTGGAACTCAGGGTTGCATTTCAGTGAATTTCTCTGAAACCAATTATCATAGCATCCCTGTGTGTTAAACAACCTTCCTTTGTAATCCTTGGGGTTTTCCTTTGTTAAAGAATAAAAAGAATGGTTTCATACTGAATTTTTCCTAAAATATGCAAGGTTTAAGAAGGAATTGCAAACAATATGTGCCTACCAGGAAGGTCATAAATAAGTTGAGGAGGGTTATAACCCAGATACACTTTGTTGGAAAATTGAACACATAGAAATGGTCTTCATTTCTGCAGAGAAATAATGTACATTCCCCTTTTTTCTGGAAACACGTGGCCTTCTCCATCTTTTTTTTTTTTTTTTTTAATTTTCTACTCTTGATAGAGGAAAGGGTATTTTCTTAGTCTGTTTTGTATTGCTATAACAGAATAGCTGAGACTAGGTAATTCATAAAGAAAAAAGGTTTATTTGGCTCACAATTCTGATGGCTGGAAAGTTCAAGATTGGGCATCTGTCAAGGGCCTCAGGCTGCTTTCTCTCCTGGCGGAAGGCAAAGGGCAGCCATGCGTGCAGAGATCACACGGCGGGAGAGGAGGAAAGGGAGAGGGGAGGGAGGTGCCAGGCTCTTTTTAACAACCAGCTCTCTTGGAAACTAATAGCCCAAGAACTCACTCACTACCACGAGAATGGCACCAGGCTATTCGTGAGGGATCCACCCCGCCATGACCCAAATACCTCCCAACACTCCCACACAAGGGATGAAATTTCAACAGGAGACTTGGTGGGAACAAACAAACCATATCCAAACCATGGCAGATATGACCCATCTTTCACATTTCTCTTTACAGGAAGAAAAACAATATAAAGGCCTATGCCACTTAGCTTTGTTGCTGGGGAGACAATAAGGAGTAGTGGAGACTGTGGAAAACTGCAGAGCACATGCTCTGCTGAAAGGGGAAGTCACTTTCTATTCTAGCTGATGTTGTTATATGGGGGTACAGATCCATGGTGGCCCGATCCTCTAATTTTTCCTTTCTTTTCTAAGAGAAACTAGAAATGCATATTGTGTGTGTGTGTGTGTGTGTGTGTGTGTGTGTGGGTATAAGCTTGAAATATTCAGGAGTTTTAAATGTTGGCAACTAATTCAGTTTACTTCTATCTTTAACATATTATATCAAATACATGCATATGGGCCAAAAAGAACACGAACCTTTTACAGTTTGCAGACTTCCAATGGAGACTTCTGATTAAAAGATATGTGGTTGTAGTATGAGAGACCAGGGATTATATGAGGGTATGGATCAGTCAGGGTTAAATCAGAGAAAAAGAGTGAGTGGGAGATTTATATCACGAGATTTATTGCAAAGAATTGGCTTATGCAATCATGAGGTTGCCTAGGCAAGTCCAAAATCCATACTGTAGGTGTTCAGGAAAGGTAGGCTGGAACGCTTGGCATGGCCCGAAGCTGCTGTCCACAGGCAGAATTTCTTCTCCTCCAGGGAAGAAAAAATTTCTTTTCTTAAAACCACTCAAGTTATTGACTCAGGCCCACTCAGATTACATAGGATAATCTCCCTTAGTTAAAGTCAAGTGACTTTGGGCTTTTATGAGATCTACCGAATACCTTCCCAGCAACACCTTGGTTAATTTGAATAACTGGGAAGTGCAGCCAAGATGGCACATAAAACTGACCATCCCGGGGTAGAAGTTAAAAAAAGAAATTAGCCAACAATAAATAAGATCATCCTTTGATAGGAGTCTTAATTTTTCTGGCTTTTTTTTTTTTTTCTTAAAAAAAGGGAGATTGTTTTCAAGAGTCTGAGAAATGAGACATTAGTGATCCAATTTTGAAAAGAAGCCCTGGGTTTAAGCCAATACAAGATGGGTTTGTGTCTTTAAGTGGCCTTTATTACCATAGTAATAAACAGCAAACGGGCCCAAATCTTACAGGCTCATGTTGGCTTTGACCAATGAAGTAGAACAAGACCTCTGAATACCCCATTAGTTCCAGGCTGTGCTTTGATGGCTCTGCACAGGCAGCTCTTTTCCTACACAAGTCACCAGCCTCACCCGTGTCTCTTAACAAATGTTGTTGACAGGCCGCGTTGCAATTTTTCTGCATGTTCTGACAGTTTAATTCAGTACCTCCTAGCTAAGCACTCAGCCTAAGGGGGTGCTTCGGCACCTTGGCATCATCGGGCTGCAATTAAAATAATTCAGGGGCTGGGGCTGGGCTTGCAGAAATAGTCCTTCTTCCCTCTGGAACATGCAGTGCATTTTCCAGTCTCCCCGTGGTGCAGACGAAGGTCTCCCATTTAGAGTGGAGGACAGTGGAATTTTTTAACAAGATGTCCACCAGCAAGAAGAGGCTCCATTTGCGTGTCACCCCCATCGGGGGGTTTTCTCCGTAGGGGTTGGGCATAGTTTCCTTGGTAGCCTTGGCACCTGTAGAAAGGTCAAACGGGGTGGGTGTGGGGCAGCAGAGAGCAAGGGCACCCAGGATGGCAGTTTGGCAAAAAGCATTTTCAGAGACCACCCTTCCAAAATGGCCACTCAGAAATGGTGTCCTTCATTCTGAATTCTGCCTGGGAAAGACAATTGGATAAGAATACCCAGAAACTGGCCTCGTTCGAAAGGGCCCCTTGTGAAGAGAGATCCTTGGAGATGTTTTAGAAAGGTTTTTATTCAAACGTGGTCCCAGATTCAGTGTGTGACAGTCCAGTGTTGTGAAATTAGCTGAATTCTGTTTACCCATCCGTCTTAACCCAATGACTCCACTGGTCTCCCCACTAAAACCAGATCATTGCCAAGTTTTAGAGAGATTTGATTTATCAGGTAAGGTAGTTTCAACAGATGGAAATTTAGTAAGTTCCCCCAAATTACTTTCTGACAAAGATCCTTTGGGGGAGAGTCTTTAAAATCATGCTGTTCCCAGGTCCCAGCCTGAGGGCATGTGTGTAATTCCTTCAAGGGTGGGCCCCTGGCATTTGTGTCTTAACTAAGACCCCTGAGGGGTCTTTTAGTTCAGGCAAATGCAGGAAGTGCCCTGAGATAAATGTCCACAGAACTCTGTGTTTTCCAGAAAAAGCAAATGACAGAAACTTTCCACAGGGAATTACCTGAGCTTGTTTCTCATTCTCTCTCCCTCTCTCTCTCTCTCTCTCTCTTGCTTTCCCCATATTACTTGCCCTTAAAAAAAAAAAAAAAAAAAGCTCATGTTTCGTTACTACTTTTTCATCTACTTTCTAGATGCTACCTTCTAGAGGTCCGAGGTACATAAGAGAAACATGTTTATGGCTTTGGTTTTCAGGAAGTGGAGCATTTTGGAGGGAATGGAAGATTTTCATGACAGAGCACTCAGGGAGGAACAAAATGCAAGCTAGACAAGACAGTTTGGGAGGTGTTGTCTGGAGTTGACACCTCACTGGGGCTGTGCCACCTCTCTCCCCTCAGCGGATGAAGGCAAAGAAAAAAAAAAGTCAAACAATGTACTGGAGCGCTTACATTTTTTGAGGAATTCTGTCACAAATGCTACAATTCAGTCTGAACTCTTCTAAATCCCTTCCGAAAAATAATTTGCCAATAAGAAGAAAATTAGAGTGCATGCTCTCTGCTCAAGTCAGTTATTTCAGTCAGCAGTTTGTGACTCTAGGCAAGAGATGTTTCACTCCAGGGCTCAGCTACCTCATCTGTTACATGGGCAAACCAGGTGGGTGTTTATACACGTGTAAGGGCTCCTTCCATTTTAGGATTTTTATGACTCTGAGGAATATTACTGAGCTGGTATGTGCAGGATTTTCTGCTAGGAGCTGTAGGGGATGCAGGGTGCAGGAGAATGCCTGCTCTCTGTCCCACGTAGCAAACGCCATGCTTTCTAAGCTTGTTAAAAGTCGCGAAGTCTGTCTTTGAAAGAAATCATACTTTGAAGTTTGGTACCTAACAAATGGGTAGAAGAGCCGCTAAGAGTTTGAAAATGATCTCATTAAATAATAAACATGTAGACAGTGCGTCCCTAGGAAAGAGCCGGGAGCAGTATAGCCACTCTGTAAAGATTTCAACCCTTTTGGACATAATTCTGAGATCTCAGAGGTTCTGAAGCTAAAAGGTAACACATTTAAATTTATTTTTCCATCAAATGCCCATAGAGTCTTTCCAGCTCATTCTTCTCAAAGGCATATGCTAGGAGTGATGTTCTTTTCTGATCTTTGAAGAGGACAGGTGAAGGGCAGATGCCCCCATGTGACCGAGCACCTGCATTTAACTCTCACTGGCAGCTCTTCCTACTCCCCTCTGTCCTTCTCCTCCTCCCCCTCCATCTACTCTGTCCAGCCAAGCCCTTGACAGAGCAAAACAGAGGGCAGGCCTGGCTGTTTCCTTTCGCTTCTTGGTTTCGGCGAGTTCTCAGCATAACCCTCTCAGGCATTCCCCGACAAAGGCAAATATTCGCCTAAGCGGTTAAATCTCTGGACATAGTTGTTGATTTCTGCTGAATCTCTCAGACCATTTTAATCCCTCCTCTGCCTTTCCCTATACATTAACCAAGGCCTCGACCTATTGACTGCACAGTCCCCGAAGCAGCTGGACTCCCTGTTTGAAAGGTTTTCTGAAGAGGCGTCTATTAATTTATGTATTTAATTTCTGTATGAAGTGACCGTTCTCCTCCCAGCACAGGTATTAAAGTACCTTTCGGGGAGTCCAGCAGCTGAAATCCTCAGTAAGGGAAAATGCTTAGAGTGTCACAAAGCAAAAGCATTAGCGCGAATTGTTCAGAGGCTCCAAGAAAACCACTGGGATTTGCTCCCTCTTCAGATTCTGTGTCCTCTTCCCATTTTCCCTGAGGCCCCCACCCAGAAACCCTTAGCCGGCGAATACGCGTTGTATTACAGTCCAGAGAGAAAAGGGTGACAGCTAAATCCCAATCTAGTCTACACTTTCTGGTTTCATACGTAGTTAGACTTTGCTAATGGAGTTAATTTTTAAGATCTTAACAAATCTGCTAACATCTAAAATGACCTGTCTAGTCCATACATGTTAGCTATTCATAAAGGGTTTTAAAAATTATCATCAATACTGAACAGGTATTGAGGATTTCAATGTTTCAGTGTGATCAAGAATGGTAAGGCGAATTGCAAATCAGGGCTCCCTGTCCAAGCACAGGCATCCTTATGACGTCACTCGTGGGTCTACACATCTGCCTGCAGATGCACTTTGTAGGACAAGCCAGATGGCTCTGTCCTTCGGGCACAGAGTTCCTTAATTGGAAATGATGTGTGAAATTTCAAAAGAGGAGTCCAGGAATGGAGTGGTTTTGGCCCTATAGTTAATAACGCATCCTGAGAAAAGGTAGGAACAACCTTGTGATGGCACCTCTTTTTTTGGGGAGAAACTTATTAAGAACCTTGCCCAAGACTACCAACAATTTTTCAGTGTCACCCCTGGGAGGCTGTAAAGCTAGAATCAAAGGAAGTCCCAAGCCCACAGATGGAGAGCTACTCTAGGGCAATGGTTTTCAAACCTTGAAATATCATACATGACATTTAAAAAAAAATGAGGCAGCATAGGTTTGCCTACATCTTATTTCGGCATATAAGGATGTTAATAACTTTTGTAAAACCTCAGTTATCATCTGCTATAGCCATTATTTTATAAAATAAATCATTTCCCCAAAATCGAAGTGATGGCAATCCACAAACATACATCAAAGCTGAAAGAATATTACAGTGAACTACCGTTAACATTTTGCTATAATTTATCATATATTTATCCCTCCCTCCCCCCTCCCTCTATCCATCTATCCATCCATCCATTGCATTGTAAAACAAATGATATTTTAATGCCAAAAATTAGAAAGGACATAACTTCAGTAATTCCAAAGAAAGGTCAGTTGATAACGCGACATCAATTTATGTACATTTAAATCCCTATACACATGTATGCACCGATGTAAATGTCAAGAGACAGCGGTCAGAGGAGGCCGTGTCGCAGAGCCTGCTGCTGGCTAATTACTCAAGGGCAAAGCAGGTAGTTGGGGGCGGGGAGATTGCACCTGCCACCAGCCCCAATTTCCTGACGATGGAGGAAAGCAGTCTCCGTTCAGCACGGGCTAGGTCTATAGCTTTCAGTTAATATAGGTGGAGAAGGTGGTACGACAGACTGGAACCAGCACTGGGTTGACTTCACTGGGATGCAGCCACTCACCTGCTATAGGTCCTCAGGCAGGTCCCTCTGCCTCCTCGGGGCCTCTCAGTGCACTACAAGCAGGATTAGAATAAGTACCTCCCGGGCAGCGGCAGGTGCAAAAGAGCCCTCAGTAATAGAAGTCCGCTATTGTTTTGAACAACTAAAAAGGAACTTTTTTTCTTACAATGAAGACAATTTATGTTCACTGTTGAAAAGGTAGAAAATACAGACAAGCAAAAATAACAAAAGCAGAATGGCATCATCTCAAAACTCAGAGAAAAGGATGCCAACTCTTTATTCATACCCATGCACGTATTCACACCCATAGCTGTGTACATATCCATATCTATATCTGTATCCGTATCCAGACCTGTACGAATATCTGTATTCACATCTATACCTGCGCCTAAATCCATGTCTATATATAAACCTGCATATTCAGATATTTACATAAATGCCCATATAGCTATTTTTGCTTTTATAAGAAAGTTGCAGAAACAGAATTATATTGTACACAGTCCTATAGGATCTGCTTTCTTTTGTTTATAGAATATTGTGAATCTCTTTCAATGCCAATAAATACTATTCTACATCATTATTAGTGATCCTGTAGTCTCTCATTATATAGTTCTTAGTAATAAGTTTAAATTAGGAGTTCTCAAAGTGTAGTTCCTGGCCCAGTGGCATTAGCATCACCTGGGAACTTGTTAGAAATGCAAACCCGGATCTTCTGAACTGGGAGTGGGACCCAGAGGTCTGTATTTTTAACAGCCTTCCAAAGGATTCTGATGCCTACTAAAGTTTGAGAACCCCTGCTTTACGTAAACTTTTTAGTCCCTACCTTCCAATTCTTGGGGCAGCACATTTAGAATTATTGACCCAGGACCTCAAAACTTTTACCTGTGTTCACCGAGTTTAGGTGAAAGAATCTCTAGAATTCAGAGGCTTGTGTTCACACCCACCAACTTTTCATGGTGTAATTCCTCTTCACCTCTCAATTCTACTGACTTAATCTAGATTAGAGGATTCAAGGATGAATTTGGGACATCTGTGAAGTCCTTGAAACCCTATGGGAAATTTGGAGTACGAGTGGATATTTGAGGAAAGTACACCTATCAGATTTTCAAAAAGTCCATGACCCTAAAATGGCTTTTTCTCTATTATTTTTGTTTTTATGCTTGCTGTTCTGCTCTCTCCAGTTATTTTGATGGAAAAAGGGAAAGAAATCAAGTCAGGGGACTTTTGGGCACATTGCCCAAGTAGAACGTGGAATGGCTGACTTTTTCACTCTGCATTGCCATGGACGATCATTCACACTTTGTAGATCTCCGGCGAAGCCCCACCCTGACCGTTTGTAGCACCTGGCATCCACATTTCTAGGTCATGTGGACTGTTTCTTGAAAATGTTCACCTCTTTCACCCAGAAATTCTAGAACTATAAATGTGTCCCTTGGAAACAATTAGGTACACACAAAAGTTTAAGGTGATGATCATGAAATTATTTATAATCAAAAATTAAAATAGCCTAAGTGTCTAATAATAAAACATTAGTTATAGAGATTATATTAATACTAGAGCCATGTATGGAATGTTTAACTGGGCTTTTTGAAAAATGGTTAGGAACATGGTAAAGTAGTCATGGAATAATATTAAGTGAAATGAATAGGATGTAGTTTAAAATATATTTACCCCATTCAGCACATGTATTAAAAATATCTGGAGGAATAGGATGTGCATATTGACACTTTCAATCTCTCCTTTAGTCTTTATTATCAAGATTTTCCACAATGAACATGTATTGGTTTATAACCCAGGGCAGGGGGTGGGTGGGAAAACTAGGTTAAAAAAATAGACACTATGTTGGTGACAATGAAACCCACCAGCCCACTGTCCAAGTGTTAAATGGATTTTAGCTCTGTAATTCTGGCTTAAATTAGACCCTCTCAAAAGCAAGGTCTTTTTTCCTCTGCAAAAGCATCAACAAGGGCCTGCAATGCCTTTAGTACACACCAATGGGAGCTGTACCCGGAGCCCTTGTTCCTGCACAGCTGAGTTGCACACTGAGAGTAGCTAACTGCACATGTGTTGTTCTGGGATTCAAGTCTGGCCACACCTGGCCACTGCTGCAAAGGAGCAGCTGGCGCCAAGGGGAGAGAGGGTGTGAAAGCCAATGACTCCAGGGCTCAGGTGTGTTTTCAGACGGAGGCCAGGTCCAGGCTGATGTGTGCACAGCCCTGGAGGAACCGTCATCTGGGCACTTTGTATGACGCTAATACTTAGCCATTTTCCTCATCAGGAAAGTCAATGCTTTAAAATTTGCCATCATCTTGTGTTTAATTCCTTGTCATTTGAGCAACGTAATCCTTCTGTTTCTCCCCAATCAGCCTGGCATGAACTTGGCGGATGCAAGCTCAGACCATGACCTGTGTGTGTACGCTGTCTGTGTGCTGATGCCCACGTGCCGGGTGAGCGCCATGTGCGTCTTCCAAGTACTCCAGGGCTCTTGACAATAGATTAGTGTCATGTGGAGTCAGGGGGCACTTTTCGTCTCAGATCAGGGCCAGGATGCTGTGTGAACTGTACTAAGCCAAAACATACCCCCTCGTCCCTTTTCCCACTGTCCTAATCCACCTCGGGGCAGTGTGCGCCGTGGCTGGGCATCGACACAGATCCTTGTCTCCCACACTCCCAGTTCCTATCGAGCTACTGTAACTTTAAAAAGATTTCACGAAGACTACCTCCACTAGCTAAGCTGAAATAAGAACGTCTCCGGAGTTTAATGGATCAAGTAGCGGTGATAGGTTTTATGGCTCTTTTTTACTTTAGGGCATAGGGAAGAGAGAGCCGGGCAGGTTGGTTTTAAATTCAAGGATTTATGTTGTTAATCCTCCAGGCTAATTATAATTTATGGGATCTTGGCAAATTAATATGCGGTTGCTATTCAAAAGTGGAGAGCAATGTGAGGCAGGCATAAACAAGCCTTGTTCATTTTTAATTTATTTCCACCAATGGAGAATATTAAATAAAATGAACACTAGGGTATTTCGCTCCAAGTTTGGTGTTCATTATTTATCTCTAAATTATGAAATTCACATAACAACTCCTGCTTTTTCACCAAGAACCCGGAATTAGGGAGCTATAGCATCGGATAACTAGGATGCAATCAGTGTAATTTTCTCTCTACTGCATTTAAGACAGACTCAATGATACATGCATGGAAGCAGAGGTTTTCCAAGCAAGCACGTTGCTGGGCTCCAAGATCTGGCATCGTGCTGTCGGGATTGTTTAGAAACAGAATTTGTGAGTGGCAGGGGAGCTCAAAATCCCAGTTCCATGGGAGTGAAAGTGCCGGCCCTCCAAAGCAAGGGCTGCAGCCCACGATGTCTCAAGGGCTTTGGGAAATCTAAATTTATCACTAGCCTGGTAGATCTCATTATTGGACTTTCAGACGTCAGCATAGCAACCTCATTGTACCCAGGACCCCCATTTCATCAGCACCCCCCATGGCTGTTTTGGGTTTCTCTTTCAAATAATGCAACTTCTCACCCATGAACATCTGGCAGAAAAACCTTCACTGATTAGCAGCCACAAGGCAGGCAGATTCAACTAACGTGATAACTGGCTGTACCCTTAGAAATGAGCATGTTCCTCCCCTTTCCCCTCCACGTCTTCCCCTCCTCTTCCTCTTTTCTCTCCCCTCCTCTCTCTTCCTCATTCCAGCTGGGAGAGACCATCAAATGCAGCTTGGAGAGCTGCGGCAACCTCGAGCCCTGAGCCCAAGGAGCAAGTTGGAGTCCTGCCCCCAGCTGCGTAGCTCAGATAACAGCTGGAGCAGAGAACATGCTGTTCTCTCTCTGCTAGAATATCTGACCTAGTTCTGACGAGTGAAGAGACTGAATAGTTTGTACCTCCAGCCATTCTTGTCCCCGTGTGAAGGGAGAGAAGCAGCCGTTTCCCTCCACCCGATAACCCACGCTCCATCCCAACTCTGTCTCTCGTGGCTGTACTTCTTTTCATTGCCGTTAGACTCATATTTAGTTCTCTTGTCGGCAGGAAAATGAAGAGCCACTTTCAACAATTCCGAAGAAGAAATGGGATGTTTTGCTTTGGGAGGGAAGCTGGAGCTGGGGCTTCTGGAGTCTGACAGTCCCCGATGCCAGCCCCAGCTCTGCCTCTTATCAGCTGGGTGTGGGGCAACTTATCTAACTTCTCAGAGTTTTCTCACCAGTGGAGGGAGAATATTGCTATAAGTCTTTGGAGATCGTTTTGAGAAATAACACATTGAAAAGCATCTGGCACATTTCCTAACTTCTTTTTCATGGTCAAGAAATGGTAGTTTTGCCCCCTCCCATGCCCACCTTAGTACACAATAGGTTCTCAGCAAATTTTTGTAGATTGAATTGACCAGAAGAGTTCATTTGCACCTTTAGTGTCCACAGAGAGTCACAGACCCTTTGACTCCGGGAGGGGAGGGTATTCCATGGCTCAATGACAGTGAACAAATGTGCCAAGTCATGTAAATATTCCCCAAATGCCAGAGGGGATGAGTATCTCTTGGTTCATGTATCTTTATGATTTGAACAAGAGTTCATGATTTACAAGCAGCTCAGGCACAGAGACATGGGATAGAGGTGACTCTGTCCCTGCAGATTTTTTTTCATGGTCACTGTTTCTCTGTTGTGTTTTATTTTTGTTTGTGAAAACAGCAGAAAATCAAAGCAGTGGGTTGACAGAACCTGCTTTGCAGCAGTTCCTTATTCATGGAGTCTTTTGCCTAATCATTCACTGGCTGGGAGACAACCATTTTCTGTATTATTCAGGAATGAAAATGTAAATCTAATTGAAATAAAGTACTCAGGATTCTATATTATTTTTAATTCACTAGTAAATGATCATCATGGTGTCACTTTTTGTATGCACTTCTATGGAGGAGAACAATGAGAGAATAAAAGCCAGAAAGTTAAAAAAGAACTGCAATTGGCAAGAAATGGAAAAGTCCTAAAAGAAGGGCAATAGGTAATTTTGGGGACAAATCAGCATGGGTAATGTCTAGGCAAAAAGGATAGATAAAGATCAGGAGGTCACAGTGGCACAAGCATTTAGGCTCATCATATTAGAGTTTTGCCCAAAGAACAACTGATTTTGATTTATAGACCACACCTTCCCATGGACCCGGATGTGTGTCTACTGGGCCCGGTAGCAGACAGACTTGTGTATCAGCCTCTATTATGAATTCAAATTCTAGTCCTACCCATCCACTCAAGCTTTGTAACTGGGTCGAGCTAATCAGGCCTGATTTCCTCTGGATGATGAGTGGTCTCAAAGGACCCTGCTAGGCACCTCCCTAAATGCAATTCTTTCTGGCGGACACCCGAACAAGCTCCCCAGCCACTCCCTGGTACCCAGACTTGCCTGATCTCCAGGACGGGACACAGCACAGGCTCAGTCAGAGCATCTTGTCTCTCTCCCTCCTTCCCAGTTTCACCCTATGGATATAAGAAGTCAGGTAATCTTACCTTTAAATGTTTAGTCCTTCTTTCTTCTTAAGTATATATACATGACAAGGTCAAGATTCCTGGTTAGGGTCTACTGGCCCAGCAAAAGGGTTCTCCACTTGGTGGACAGGTAGGAGATCACCTTGATAAATAACTGAAGCACTCAGATGTCAAGTCTGACATCCCTTTATGCTTATTGATGCTGAGGCTCAAGAGAAGCCCAAGGAGCTAGAGAGACGGGGAGCATTTTTGGTCCAGCTTCCTTTGCCTCTTCCCTGGACCCAGGAATCTTTGCCAGGAATATTGAAACCTGGAACATCCTTCCATTTGGGGGCTTCCAGCTTCCCCAGATACCTGCTTTTCTTTTGATCATTCCTTCCCCTCTCCCTATCCCAGAAGTTCTTTAATAAATACTTTTCTACATGCCCTTCCCTAACATGAGCAAGACACCAGAGTTCCACCGATGCAAATATTTCTGATAATTTGTATCTTGGTTTTATATCTCACTCTCCTACTACATAAAAGGCTAAGAAAGCACTTGCATGAATGTTTGCACATCATTTAAATATTCATTTTCATTAATTTATTCATAGTTGTAAAGTTTATTACCTAGAATATAGGGTGATAGAATTTTAGAGCCAGAAGACGTGAGGGAAATCCTCTAGTTTTGACTCCTCGTTTTACAGATGAGGAAACCGAGGTGAAGAGAGCCCAGGAGACTGCCCAAGGTCAAATTCTGAAGTGAGCCAAGGGAGACCCGTATTCAAGTCCGGACCGTCGGACCTCTGCCCGGTACAGCTTTCTGCACAGCTGAAAACCGCTCTTGTTCTTCCTTGGGACAGACAGCTCCGTTCTTGTTCATTATCTTGTTCATGTTCATGATCTAGCAAGTTCCTAGTGAGTGCCAGCCCAGCGCTAGGTGCTGGAGAACAATGGTGAACGGCACAGTCATGGTAACAGAATGCGTGGTCTGGCGGGGCAGAGAGACTAAGCGAATGGACAGACGTATGCTTGTGTAATTACACATTGTCATAGGGCTTCGAGGGGAAGAACCAAGCTCAGTGTGGAGAATAGTGGTGGGAAGGCAGGGGTGGGGAGATCTTTGGTTGCATTTTCCCAGGAGGTGAGAAAACGAGAAAGGGAAGGTAACAAAAGCCGACACAGGGTGCTTTAGGGAACAGGTACTGCAGTGGACACGAGGTGAAGAATCCACCTGGGGAACTCGAGGAGATAGTGGAGAACATGCC
>CM052442.1:117509434-117557909 GCA_028533085.1 Varecia variegata | reverse complement strand
AGTCCCCAGCATAGAAGTTGCCTGGGATGAGGTGCACTAAGCTGCTCTCAGCAGGGTGACCAGGAAGGTCTTTGAGAGTAGATACCAATTAAGGCAAGGCCTGGAGGCTGGGAAGGAGCCAGCTTTTCACACAAGGAAGGAAAGCGTTGGGGAAGGCAGAGTCAAGACTTTCAGGCAAAGTGAACACCGAATATTGTGTGTAAAGAGCTAGACGCACTTAATGACCACTTGCTCTCTGTTATCTTGAGCCAGGGTCTCTCAGTGTGTGGAAGTGATATTTGAGTTGGGGTAGCAGGGCTAGGTGACCATCCTAAGGCTGGGCCTCAACTCAACTCACACGTAGCAGTTTCTACGTGTCTGGCAGTGCGCTCACATGGCATGCGATCCCATTTAATCTTCCCAGCAGCCCTAGGAGGCAGGTGCTGGCGTAGGGCCCACTTTCCAAATGAAAAAACAGCGGCTGCAAAAGGTTAGGTAACTTGCCAGTAAGGGGTAGAGCCAGGAGATGAACCCACACCACTCCAGAGCCCACACTCCTGACTGCTGCTTCATTGTCAAATGCATCTTTTGTGTGTTGAATTGATAGGAGTGGCCTGCCACCTCTCACTTACAGGTGTAGATGATGTTGTTCATACTTCCTTGCCCATTGGTGATGGCACAGAGGGAGGAGCCAGGTCTGCAGACAAAATTATATACATCTCAAGGGCAGTTAGACAACGAGCTCACCCACAGGAATCCCAAAATATACATGATATTTGCTTCCCAGCAAAGTCAAGTGCAAGTTCCTGCCTGCTCTGATGACCCCATGTGCCTCTAGTTCAGGAAGGGACCAGGCCCCTCAGTGCTGCTGGCACTACCCTCTGCTGCCACCTGGGCTTAACTCCATCCAATTCAGTCACATCTTAGGCTCCATTCTAATTCTAATGCTCTTGCTATTTCTATCACATCTGCAGTTACTTCTTTCACTGAAGTCTTGAACCCCTCATTCATGAGGGTTGGAATCAAGTTCTTCCAAACTTCTGTTAATGTTGATATCTTGACCTCCTCCCATGAATCACAGCTATTCTTAATGGCATCTAGAATGGTGAGTCTTTTCCAGAAGGTTTTGAATTTACTTTGCCCAGATCAGCAGAGGAATCACTATCTATGACAGCTATAGCCTTATAAAATATATATCTTAATAAAATATGAAAGTCAAAATTACTCTTTGATCCATGGGCTACAGAATGGATGTTGTGTTAGCAGGCATGAAAAAAAAAAACATTAATCTCCTTGTATGTCTCTATGAAAACTCTTAGGTGACTAGGTGCCTTGTCAATGTGCAGTTATATTTTGAAAGGAATCCCTTTTTTTTTTTTCTGGGCAGTAGATCTCAACAGTGGGCTTAAAATATTCAGTGAACCATGCTATGAACAGATGTGCTGTTATCAGGCTTTGTTGTTCCATTTAGAGAGCATAGGCAGAGTAGATTTAGCATAATTCTTAAGGGCCCTAGGATTTTCAGAATGGTGAATGAGCATTAACTTTAAGTCAACAGCTGCATTAGTCCCTAACAAGAGAGTCAGCCTGTCTGTCCTTTGAAGCTTTAAAGCCAGGCATTGACTTCTCTTCTCTAGCTATGGAAGTCCTAGATGGCATCTTCTTCCAATGTAAGTCTGTTGTGTCTGCACTGAAAATCTGTTGTTTGCTGTAGCCACCTTCATCAATGCCCTTAGCTAGATCTTCTGGATAACTTGCTGCAGCTTCTCCATCAGCACTTGCTGCTCACCTTACACTTTAATGTTGTAGAGACGGCTTCTTTCCTTAAACCTCATGAACCAACCTCTGTTCGCTTCCAACTTTTCTTCTGCAGTTTCCTCACCTCTCTCAACCTTCATAGAACTGAATGGAGTTAGAGCCTTGCTCTGGATTAGCTTTTGGCTTACGGGAATGTTGTGGCTGGTTTGATCTTCTATCCAGATCACTCAAACTTTCTCCGTATCAGCAATATGGCTGTTTTTATCATTTGTGTATTCACTGAAGTAACACTTTTAATTCCCTTCAAAACTTTCTTTTTTCCATTCACAACTTGGCTAGGAGGCCTGGCTTTCAGCCTATCTTTGCTTTGGACATGCCTTGCTCACTAAGCTTAATCATTTCTAGCTTTTGATTTAAAGTGAGAGATATGTGACCTTCCACTCACTTGAACACTTAGAAAGCCATTGTAGGGTTGTCGATTGGCCTAAATTCCATACTGTTGTGTCTCAAGCAATAGGGAGGAAAGGGAGAGAGATGAGGAATAGCCGGTCAGTGGAGCAGTCAGAACACACACAACATGTATCGATTAAGTTTGCGGTCTCGTGTGGGCATGGCTCATGGTACCCAAAACAATTACAATAGTAACATCAAAGATCACTGATCACAGGTCACCATAACAGATATAATAATAATGAAAAAGTTTGAAATATCGTGAGAATTATCCAAGTGTGGCACAGAGACACGAAGCGAGCAGGTGCTGTTGGAAAAATGGTGCAACAGCCTTGCCTGATGCAGGGTTGCCACAAACCTTCAGTTTGTTAAAAAACAGAAAACAAAAAACAGTATCTGTGAGACGCAATAAAAGGAAGAGCAATAAAACAAGGCATGCCTGTAATACATGTCAGTAGAGAACATCTTAAAAACCTTTCTAAAGAAGAAAACATCATATTCTGCTGGCCCTAGGTACCCACAGCTAATGTGTGCCTTCCCGTCTTTTTTTCTATGCGTTGTGCTGTGTTTGTGCCACATCGAGATCACTACCATATATCCATTTGGCACACTGCTTCTTACTTTTCCCTAACATTATACATTTCATCATGTTTTTCTAAATGCTTCTTAACTGCAATTCTTAGTGGTTCCTTGATCGTCTACAGAGGGGCTGCATTGCTGTTTATCCACTTCTGTGTTGTTGGGCATTTAGATGGTTTTAAATACTTTTGCTGTCAGAAAGAGCGTTCTGATAAACATCTTTGTGCATAAAGCAGTTTCTATAGTTCCCATTATGTCTTTAGGATGGATTCCCAGAAATGGAATTACTGGGTCAAAGGTTGAGCACATTTTTTAAAGGTTCCTGAGACATATTGCCAAATTGCTCTCCAAAAGGTTTGTAGCAATTTAAATGATCAGAATTAGCTTTTGAGTCCAGTTTCTTCTGACTGGTATTGAGTACTCATTAAAAAAAAAGTCATTACTAATATGATAAACAAACAAATGGTGTGTTACTATTGGTTTGGGGTCTTACTGTTCCTTGTTTAAAAGAGGCAAATTTAGAGAATCCAAAGAAACACCACAGCAGAAATTAAATTTGAGGGCTACGTTAACCAAGCATTTTGGATTGGAAGGTTTCTAAAGAGGTTTCAGTATATTAATGGATGATAAGTGGATACTTAGGAGAAAGTGTATTTTGGAGAACTTTGCAATAATACCTACTGGAGACTGTATCCTCCCTCAAAATCCAAGTGCCATCTGCACTCTATGAGTCTGATACTTTGTAGATGCTTTATAAATATGTATTGAAGCAAGTGATCGACATTCGTGTGATGTTTTGCAGTTTTTCAAAGCATGTTTCACGTTGAGAATAGCATTTTACTAACAAGGTGACTAAGGCGTGGATGCAGTGACCTGCCTAGACGCGTACACATAGGAAATGGTCCAGCCAGGTGAAGAACGGAACTGCCTGGCTGGGAGAACGGCGTGCCTTTCTCCTCCCTGGGAACCTGCCTCTGACACTTGTTTGATCTCAATCACGATCACAGTGGCTGGGCTGGCTTCTCCATGACACTGACTGCCGTTTCCTCGAAAGTGGGACAGAACAAAGCCCCGGTGGGCAGTGTGGCCGTTCTCCCAAGCTGCCAGCATCCTTTCTGCATTTCGACAATGCCCCTCATGCAAGAACCCCCCCTTTGCAGCAAAATCTGTCCAACGTGGTGCCCAGAGCAAAAGGACCTTGTCTTAGTTTTCTGTGGCTGAGGGAGTACATTACCACAAACTGAGTGACTTAAAATAACAGATATTTATTTGCTCACAGTTTTGCCATGGAGAAGTCCGAAACTGACACTCCTTCTGGAGGCTCTAGAGGAGAATTTGTTCTGTGTCCCTTCCAGCGTCCGGTGACTGCCGGCATCCCTTGACTTGTGGCTGCATCTCTCCAGTCTCTGCCTCCCTAGTCACACAGGCTTCTCCTCTTCTGTCTGTCTCAAATCTCCCTCTGCCTTTCTCTTCTAAGAACATTTGTCTTTGGATTTAGGGCCCACTCAGAATATCCAGGACAATCTCATGTCACAATCCTTAAGTTAATCACACCTGCATAGACCCCGTTTCCAAATAAGGTCACAGTCAGAGATTCCAGACATTTGACAGGGATATGTTTTGGGGCGGGGTGCATTTTTGTGCCTACCCCAGATGTTTAAGTTCATTGCTGATTACACGAGTTTGACGTCTGTGCAAACTCGCTCATGGTACTTGCTCCATGGTGGCACTCAGATGGTGCCAGCTGCTCTGGAAACAACTGTACACATTGTGTTTACAACATGGGCTTAGAGAAAAAGTGTTTCCTTAAGGCCAGTAGACTGAATTCCAGGGTCTGATGTCAGTTTTCCTGTGACTTAGGCAGTGGCTTCTCTGAACCTCTATTTGCAGGACTATAAAATGGGCACACAGACACGTGCCTTGTTGAATTTCCAGGGATTAGGTGGGTATCCGGTGGACATGAGACAGTGTTTGTGAGCGGGAGAGTTGCAGTAGGATTTTGAAAAGTACATTCGGAATCCAAAAGCAGGGAGGTGTGTTTTGGGGGCATGCATCAAGGGAAGCTGGGCGTTGGTAAGAGTTATTCAGAGAAAAGAAACTAAATTGGTAGCTTTCCACAAGTGCTGGGCGTCTGAGATAGATTCAACAGGGAAAACTAGGTTAGTGCCAGAAGAAGTCCATTACTCTGTAAAAGCGGCCACTCATCCCTAATAATAAATAAACCCGACATTGGGATATTAAAACAATTCGTTCTCAGCATCAGAAAAGAGGTGGGGTGTGTGTGTGTGTGTGTGTGTGTGTACGAGTGTGCGTGTGTGAGTGTGTTTTTAATATCCCACCCAGCCCCCACCCCCAGTAACTCTAAGATTGAACAAAATCCTACTTATGTGCTACGGATTTAATATAGCGTCAGGCTCCTCTAGGTACAATAAAATACCAAGTTAAGAGTATTAATTCCTTACAAGCCTGATGGGTCCCAGCTGTGCACACGCATGGAGGGTGTGAGGGTGTGTGCGCAGCGGGCACAGGTGCTGACGGGGCTGTTCCACCTCGGAGCGCGTGGGCCGGGAACACAGCTGTTTCTCAAATCCTCCGCCACTTGCTTAAAAACCTCTATGAAGTTGTACCGCCTCTGGGCACGATTAAAAGCCGTATACTACATTTCATCAGGTAGTGTTAGAAATTTAGGCTGAGCCAAAAAAGAAAAGGGAGAAGGTGGGAGGGAGGGAGAAACGACTCCCTTGTTAAGGCGGCATTAACCTCCTTACCCTGGCTGTTGAAACAATAAAGCTTCTCAACGCCACACAAAGTCCCCCGATATTAAAGACCAAGAGGCTGATCGTGGAAAAGGTGTGACAAAGCAGGACGTCTCTTATTTTCTTCTTTCTCTTCTTTCTTTTTCTCTTCTTTCTTTCTCTCCTTCCCTCCCTCCCTCTTATTCTTTCTTTCCCTTTCCCTCTTCTTCCTTCCTTCTTTCCTCTCTTCCTTCCCTCCTCCTCTCCTTCTTTCCTCCCTCTCTCCCTCTCTTTCTTCTCACTCTCCTTCCTTAATTAGTTGTCAGGCCTGTCTGCGGGAGAAACCGGAAGTGGGATAACTAAGGTAAAATGTGCACAGCCAGGCTGCATGGGGAAAGGCCCAGATTTAGTTCTCGTTTTAGGGAAGGAGACCAGAACACCTTGCCCATTTTTGCCTTGGGAAGCGAGCTCACATTAACTTCCACTTACCGAGTGGAGGCACGTGGATTGGCTTGTCTCACTGCTATGACAACTCAATGACATAGTCTTCGTAAGCCCATTTACAGAAGCAGCAGCTGAGGCCTGTCGTCCTGAGGATCGTGGTGGCCACCCTCGACTGTCAGATGTCAGAGGCCGTGACTGAACCCGTCCCACGGCCTCACTGTCCACATGGTTATTGCCCCAAACTTTCAGATGCAAGCTGCCCTTTTTCTTCCTCTCTTTTGAACAAAATGTAAGGATGAGCGTCTTCTCCTTTCTGAAGTTGCTGCCCTCCAAGGGGAAAAGGTTTGATCTTGTGATTTCTGATCTCTGCCTAGACAGTGTTTTAAGCCTGATTTCCTGCCATATGAGAAAGCAGCAGGTATACGGGAAAGGAAATGAGCAGCAGTTAGTGAGAGCTAGGACTCTGCTGATGTGTCCCCAATGGCCAGGCCAGCACCAGGGGTAAAAGGTGTGGTGGCTCTGGCCTCGGTGGGGGACAGAGGAGCTGAGAACCAAGATCGGAGTTTAAGTGCCTTCCTAGGATTACCCAGGCAGGCGTGGCCAGGCCCATAAAACACTATCAAGCTTAGCATCTTACCCTCTAAAAATGTTGCAGGTGCATCCTCCACCCCTCTGCCCTCTGCAGGGATGGACGTGAGGGCAGGCAGGGAGTGAAATGAACATTCGTTGAGATTCTTTTCCCTGTTTGCCAGACACTGTTCTAGGCTCATTCACACACCAGTTCATTAATGATCATAATAGCTCTGTGACTGAGTAAATCCTCGTCCCGATGTAATGATTAAGGACATTGACGCCCAGAGGAGTTTAGCAACTTGTCCATGGTTAGATCTGATAGGCCAGTAGAGCCAGCAATCAAAATAGCTTGACCCCAACACTCCCAGGCCTGGATTATTCTTCCTAGTATACGTCTCAACCACAGCTGACTACAATCGGGACCGTTTACCTGTCAGCTGTAGGCATATGAAATAATGTGCGTGAGGTGAAATAATGCCATTTAAAAGCAGGCACATTGTAAAGAATTATGTCAACCTGATTTTCTGAACCCAGGAAAATTCATATCCCCATGCCATCCGATTAGTGGATCAAGTGAAACTGATTGATACACAAGAACAACGGTTAAGAAACAGGCAGCACTGACGGAGGTTTGATGAAGCTGATACCCTGGGTCTCCCGCTGTATCAAATCACGGGCGAATTGGTACCATTAGGATAAATTACTACAAGAGGCACTGCAAAGCCAAGCTAAATAAACTCTGCCTTCTCGAGCCCCGTGATGGTCTTATTAAATAATTTCTTTGCCTCTTAAGTGTGGACTTGGAGCACTCGCGCCCTGAAAGCCCTCCTGATTAACTCTAGCCTTGGCCTCAAGTTGATTTTATAAACTTCGGATGGTGCCCCAGAGGGCGAAGCTTCCTGTTGTCAATTCTGCCTGTTGCTATAGATACCGAACTCCACAATCAGTAATTAGAGCGTGCCCCCTGCCCCAGGACTGGCCAAACAGTGTGGAGCGCTCGGCAAATGGCCTTAAAAGCATCCGCGCTGGCATGGAAATGCATCTCCAATGGTGACGGGGTTTGTTTTATTCATGGACTTTTTGCAACAAGAAAAAAAAAAATCACTGGTTTATTGGAAACCGTAGCGAAATAAAAGTAATTATTATGCTTTTTAAAACACAAGTGAGTTTCCTTATCGTATGTTAAGGGCGAGGAAGGCAGGGCAGGAGTGTGGCGCAGCACAAAGGCGGCTTTGTCTGACCTCCTGCATAAAGGATGGAGTTCGTTCTTGCTCAGACTCAGTGTCTTTCATATTATACTCCAAGTATGTTCCACAGCCCTCTCCCAGCCCCAGAAAGAAATGCCTTTATTTGTAAGCGAGGCTTCCTATGGAATGATGAGTGCGTTAAGGGAGACCGTTGGTGGCAAGAAGGGAAGGGTAATGGGTTGATAATGTTTAGTGGAGCAAAACAGATGTGAAACATTTGTGTCTTGAAGCATTTTGGTCATGAGAAAACTAAATTGGTTACAATGTGTGCAATTTTGCAGGTGTTATAAAAATATAAACCAATGAGTCCATGCTCTGTTCCCTAAAGTGGGTGAGGAATGAAAATGAAGGTTTGCAAAGACGCTTTGCTGGACACTTACGTATTTTAATTTAAGGCAGCACTACTGTCCTCATTTTAATGTGGAAGAAATCAAGCTCTGAGAGAGTTAATGATTTTCCCTAAATCTCCCAGTTTTTGTTATACAACTGGGATTATAATCCAGGCCTGTCTGACTTCAAAACCTATCTCCCATCTTTTTTTTTTTTTTTTTTTTGGAGAAAGACTTTTTCCAAAGTATATGGAGATCGTGCTAGAGACTGCCCATCCCTCCATCCATACTCGGATTGAAAATAAATCCTGGAATTCAGAATGATGCCTATTTATTTTAAGATCATCTTAAAATTTCCTTATAAATGTGCATTACAGCCGTGATCTGCCAGGCCAAGAGATCTCCTGACATTTCTAAAGCACTGTTGATTGCATTTTTGATTCTTTAAAGCCCTCCTAATTGCCTTGTTGATTTCAGACACCCTGAGAACACTTCCCAAATGCTCATGGCATCCAATAGCTCGGGAAAATAAATGGTTTATAAGGATGATTTGGGACGTGCAAGATAAGCCTTTGAAGCTAGTGCATTATCTAAAGACTGGCATGGTAACAGCCAGGTAACTCTGCCATCTTTCACTTGGCGTTTTTATGGGATCCGGAGCACCCAGCCTCAGATTGTGTATATTTCAACTCCTGTATCCAGGAGCTGGGAGTTCTAACTTTGACTGGAATTGGATCCATCTGTGTAGCAAATGTAGCCAGGCCCTTGGCTTGGCTACAGAAAAGAAGACCTTTCCTGCATCCTCCCAAAGAGACAAGTTCTGGGCAATGACTCTAGAACATCTCTCTTGGGCACGGCCAAAAATGATGTCCACCATTCGGGCAGATCCTTTGAGAAGGGGCTTTCTTCCAGCTCGGGGATGGAGGTGAGGGGTCATTCTGGATGGTGTGATGGGGAAAGAGGAATTAAGCTGAGGGGTGGAATCAAGTAGAGCTCGGGCTTTGCGGTGGAGGGAGGACGGAGTGAAGGAAGAGGAGGTGAGAAGGACAAGCACCTCATCACTACGGGTAATTTAGCTTTGGGAGCTGGACATAGGAACTATCATGGCACAGGACAGGCTGGAAAGCTGGATTGTCAGTGGTGACTCCTGAAGGTCAGACTAAGGGACTTGGACTCCATCCTGTAGGACTTGCAAAGCCATGGGAATGTTGGGACAGGAAACTGTGCTCCAAGCTGTGCTTTGAGGGGGTAAATCCAGCCTTTGTGTGTAAGGTAGAGGAATCTGGGAGCAGGGAGTCATTTGTGTATTGTCATTGTCTACAGAAGAAAGACACAAAGTAGGTGTCTGGCTTATGTGGCACTTTTTTTTTAACTTAAGATTTTAAACATATATATATATATTTTAAATATTTACTTTTGAATAGGTAATACCTTTACATGGTTCAAAATCAAAAGTAGAAGATAGAAAACAGGGTGTGTATATATATGTACATATATTGATATATATGTATATAAATAAAATCCTTGTATACACAGGTGCACACACATTTTTCTTTATATATTTTAAAATCTCCCTCTACTCCTTTCCTTTAGCACCCAATTCCTCTCCTGAATCAATGTTATCATTTCCTTGTGCATCCTTCTAGACATTTTTATGCATTAACAAGACAATATGTTTATATGTTCTTTCCCTCCCCCTTCACTACGCTATACACACCTTGTTCTTTTCACTTGACAATATATCTCTGAGATGGTTCCAAATCAGCATATAAATGATTTCTTCATTTTTTAACAACTGCTGAGTATTACACTGTGTGGATGTTTCATAATTCATCGAACCAATTCCCTACTGATAGACATTTGGGTTGTTCCCAGCCTTTTGCTCTTGCAAATTGTGCTGCAATGTGTAACCTTGCACCAACATCACTTCCCACGTGCATGAGTGTATTTGCAGGATTGACTCCTAGAGGTAGCAGCGTTGGCTCAGAGAGGATGCACTTCAGTCATTTTCATAGATATTGCCAAATTGCCCTCCACGGAGGTGGTTCTGATTTACGTGCCCACGAAGTAATGTACAATGATTGGGGTGGTCCTTCCTGACTACCTGCTTTGTAGCTGGAACTGAGAGTACATGGGGATGGGGGGCTGTGAATGACCCCAAAATGTTCTTCAAGGAGAAATATTTTGGGTGGGACCACAGAAGTCGGGCTGCAAGAGGGAGCAGATTGGATTCAGGGCAGCAGGTTAGTATAACTTGCAAATAGCCCACGTAACAGTATAGAAGGGTCTGGGCTGGTAGAGAAAGGAGAGAGAAAAGGGACTGTCATTGAAGGGTAACCAGATGTGAGGAGTGCGGCGGGGGAGGTGCTGGTGATTATTTCAGCACCCCGAATGCCACTATCTGATAGGGATCAGGGGAGGAAGAGATTTAGGAAGACAACCTTGCTTTTGGCTTGACGAAAACACCAGAATAATTTGAGCAGTGCTCTTTATGGCAACTCCACTTTTTCCTGATCCCACCCAGAAATCTTTCCTGTCGCTCCCAATCCATGTGGGTTTGGACAAACACCTAATTTTGTTCATTCAAAATCTCCGAATAGCCAAAGGAATTTTATAAAGATAGGTTTTAGAAGCTTAAAAAAATGTCTTTTTAGTACTTCCAGCAACCCTGTAAATTCATTATTCTTCTCCCCATTACAAGTAAGAAAACCAAGGCTCTGAGAGGTTAACTAGCTTGGCCAAGGTCACACAGCTACTAAGCAGTGGTACCAAGACTTGGATCCAGGTTAACTTGAAATCCTGAGCTGTGTAACTTGTCAACTTAAGTAGCACATTCAGTGGGACAGAAGGGTCTGCGCATTTATTTCCAAAAGGCTGATTTCACTAGACTGGGAAATTCCAATCTTTTAACAGCATCCTATTTATTTCTGAAGTGTTGGAATGAATTTGCCAAATTTTGAAAAGTGCATTTGTGAGCCAGTAGGATTCAATTTGAAGTCAGAGATAACAGAGCCAAGGGTGGAGGCCAGGTCTCCTGACATATTTTAGTTCACAATGGAACTGGCAAAAGCCACCAAGTATGAAGGTTGTGATTCAATTGCCCAAGCAGGAAGGCCTGACTAGTGTCACGATCCCACAATCCGCACAATGGCGCCATTGTTACCCTGAGTGAAGGGAGCTGAGGCGTCACCAAAGGGGGCCGAGTGTCCCTTCTCTGGGTTAGAAATGTTGTTTTCCATTCACTGGTAAACAACAGTCCAAGTTCATTGTCCTGACAAAGAACTCTGTTTCTTCTTTTATGCTGAGAGTTTGCAAGTTAAGATCTTGATAGAAATGATTCTGAACAATGGTGGTGACAAAATGTTGCCAGTATATCTCAACGGGGACTGTTCTTGCATGTAGCCTTCAAAAGTATCAAGTCAAGTCTAATAGAAGGTGGGGAGAAACAAGCTTGCAAATCTCCAATGCGGAAATAGAGATTTAATTTCAGCTTTCAGAGCACTGCCCAATGTTCAAGGGTTTTATAAATGAGGGATGCACACTTCCTGGTGTGTTGGTTATGCACATAGGCACAGACTTCCTAATGCCTTAAAATTCCATCCTTGTGTAGTCTATTTCATATGGAACAAACTTGATATATCAAAAACAGGAGAAAACCACTTAAAGTCAGTAAAAAACTTTTGTAATAATCATAAAGTAAGGGTATGATTGTGTTTTAAAAGCTACATATATTAAATTCAGACTGTAGAAAATGGCAATTTATTTTTAAAGACTGCTATAGTTATGCTTAAATAATTAGGATGACCTCCACCTGGTAAATTTTTCAGGGCCTTTTCCAAGCTTTCATGGAAAATAAATGCTTAACTGAAATTCCTTTCATATCCATTGCATCCCCACATTCCTTTATGCGATTGCTTTCTGTGCTTACTATTTATTGAAATCTAAAGCCATTAACAAATAAATAAATTATTCAATCAATAGATTAAATTATCTAGCTCTTTCAAAGACAAATTGGCCCTCAAAAAGCCCACGGGCCAGTTGAAGGAGAAGGATGGCGTGAGTCACGTTGGTGATGAGCAGAGCTGGATGTCAGGCAGCCTGAGTGAAGTGTGTGTGTCACTGCTCACTGGCCACATCATCCCTGGTGGGTCACTTTGCCTCTTTAAGTCTCACGGTCCTCAACTGCAAAACAGAAATAATATAATGCAACTAATATTTATGGAACTCTTATTCCATATTAGCACTTTCCATGAATGAATTGATGCATTTCTCAAATAACCCTGTAAGGTTGTCATATTTAAAATATCCCATCCCCATTTTGCAGAAGAGGCATAGAAGGGAAGTTGTCCAAGCTCAGAGTCACAGGTTGGTGGACTCAGGATTTTAAACCCAGAGTGTCTGATTCTGGAACCTGTACGCTTAACTCCTCCTCTAGTAGAACTTACACCAGAGGGACTAAATGAAATTATTCACATAAGGCTCTTGGTACAGTGCCTACCACTTAGACCTCAAAAGATATTATTTCCATTGGATAATTAAATATTGAATAATATATAAAACTGTGGTTAATGCTACTAATAAATAAGTGCATTCATGTTATAGGTATACAAGAGTACAAAGTACCACTCAGGTCTTGAAGAGTGTGGGGTCAGTTCTATATGACAGGCAGGGTCAGTAGAGGCTTCATAGAGAAGTTGTCCTTTGAGCTGAGTTTTGAGACCCAAAGATCAGGACCCAAGGACTGCAGAAACAAGTGTGTATTATGTCCTGGTGCTCTCACAATGCACAGGACACTCAGGGGACATTGACACTGCCCTCACAGAGTTTATACTTCAATGGTTGATCATTCAGGGAGCCAAGAACAGATTAACCCAGGGCAATAAGAAACAATGACCAGTTAGACCCTAAAGAAGTGCTCCAGGGTTGGTGCTCTTCCAAGTGGGACTTGTAATCACCACACTGTAGATGCAGGGTCTTTATATCTCGCTGGGGTGTGATCAAGTCCATATGCTCCGTGGCAGTTCTCATGGATTTCCATGTTCTCCACGCAGTGAGGAGCTACTGCTGGTGTGTTGGCCAAGAAGACTCGTTGCCCTTGAAACAGAAAAGGGGGAACTGGCTGCGTGCCAGCCACAGAGACCACTGCATTCTGTGCTGTAAATGAAACTGAGATGTGGAGGGTATCATAAAAAGAACATTTATGTAATCCCTTTTTGGATGAAGTTATATCATGAGCAGAGCACACAATGGCCAGCAGGCTTATTTTTCTGTTTGATTTCACTCCTGAGACATGGATTTCGGATAAGAGTTGGACAGACTCCATACCGCCCCTACCTCCCTGGTCTTCCTCCCCAGCTGGGGTTGCTGTCTACCCTGAAAGTAACAAGGAAGGCGATTCAGCCACGTGAGGCTGGTCTCTCCCTTTTTCCAAGCCCATTTGTGAGAGGGAAACACCAATTAGCAAAAGAAGTTGCTATCCCCCTAAGAGGCGTAGATCCTTGAGTGAGATATACGCTAGGGAAAAAAAATTAGCTTGTAAATGAGGATACAAAGAGAGCCTCACGAACAGGAGCTTTGAGTGTTTCAGAACTTAGTCTCCCAGCTCAGAAGAAAAAAAAATATTAAATGCTGTTTGTGTCATGTTACAGAAATTTGATAGATCAAATACTCTTATGCAATTTATGAAATTTTAAGAAATATCTCTGCATGTCATAATCCCAGGAAAGTCTAGAGTTGAGTCCAAGAGGGTACACCCAGAAGTTCAAACATCATCTCTTGAATGATGGTGTATTAAACAATAACTTTGTCATATTTAAAGTCACCCTGGAAGGATATATTGTGCCTTCTGTGGTCTCAGCATCAGTGAATTAACTCAGGGAGTCTTAACTTTTCAAAAACAGGGTGTGGGCAATCAAGCTAAGGATCTCCTTTTGCTTTTCTCCTCAACACTTGCAGAAACATACATACATACACACACACACACACACACACACACGCCTGCATCCCTGTATCTGGAAAGCAATCACATTTTAAATCACTGCCAATGGAACTTCAGTTGGCTCTATACATTGCATTTTTTAAATAAAAAGGCAGCGTGGTAAAGTTGGAAGAATGCACATAGGCTTTGGTTTCCAGGGAGGATTCTGTGAGGTCCCAGCGTGGGGACTTCTAGCTGATGGAGCCTGCTCCCTCCTTGCAGAGCTATTCATGAGAGACCATCTAAATAAAGCCACAGTAGGTGTGAAATAAATGGCATTTCATTATTAAAAAAATAGTATTTACTCAGGACAGTGACTCACCACATTTCAGATGATTTGGAGATAGGGTGGGGTCTTTTCAGGAATGTTCTGAGTCTGTTTCTTGGTTTCATTATATAGCAGCACCCTCCCCAGTCGTTCTCTCTGAGTTTCTCTATCTCTCTCTTTTTCCCTCAAACATCCCTTTTCTCTTTAAAAAAGAATGAGTACTTTAGGACCTTGCTAAGTTATTACTTCTATTGTCATTTAAAAAAAAGAAAAAGAAAACTTTGGAAAGAGGCTCTGGCATGCTTTAAAAAAGTTAAGCACACTCAAGCCTCTTTAATTCTAAATTCAGTTTTGAATATGCTTGTTGTACTGATGTCAATGGCTTTCCAGAAGAAAGTGTCCCCATTATTTAGGTGGCCAAGAGAAACAGCTTTAATTCTTTATCACATAAATATGCTTCAAACCACGATTCAAACCAGATGGGCTGAGAACGGGCTTAGCGGTGGGGCTTCTTGGCCGAGTCCGAGTTCCACCTCCTCAGCCTTGCCTGGTTCTGTCCTGTCACTTGGACCTTCCCAGGCCTGGCAGGCACACGGTTCTGCGAGATTTTCCTCCTGGCTCTGCATGAAGCTTTTGAAAAGAAACCGCGTACATGCGAGTGACCTTTCTGGGGTCATTTCTGGTTTCCTAGTCTTACATAAAGCCCCTATTAATGTAGCCATGGTGTGCACCCAAGTTTATTTTCTTTTTAACAACTTTATTTATGTAATTAAGTGAGTGAAGTCATACATTTTATTGATCTAATGAAACGCATTGCATGCTTTCCACTGCCCTTCATCTTCTGACCTTGTCCTTCAGATCATAGCCCGTCGCTTCTGCCGATCTGAGAGGCCACTTGACAACTTTCCACCTTTCCAAATCTGAGGGTCCCCCCAAATTAACAGGGACCCCAAACATCTGCTTCTTGAATGGGAGCAAAGATTGCCATTGGTACTGAACCAGGACACCAGCTCACATGGTGGGAGGCACAAGAAATCCCCTAGTAAGAAGGGATACGTTTTCTAACAATAAGGTACAGGTGGTTCCCATTTTAGCATATGTAAACTTTAGCTCCTTGAATATGCCTTTTTCCCCTTCATCGTATTTTTTTTATTATTTTAATGGAGTGTGAGGTGCAGTCTTCTTGATGATGTGGAATGTGGCTTATAAAAGCTAAGCACTACTATATATTTCTACTGTCCTTGCCCATGGCCGGTGCTGGGGAGCTGTATATTGTATCAGTAATTTTAAAAGCCAGCAAGTGTTCTACCAGTTCATGAAGTTTTCCTAACGGTAGCTGGTCAAACATATTACTTAACTGGGCGTACAGAATTGGGGTGCCACATGGAAAGTAAGGAGGTGACATTGCCCAATCCTCAACAAATGTTTTTCTTTCCAAAGCCTCGACAAGGCTTCAGGCAAACCCTCGAGAAGAAAAATTTTAGGAGCAGATATTGAGCCGGGGTCTTATGCCAAACTGTCTAAGCGAGCCTGAAGGAAGAGTTTGTTCCATCCTGCCACAGAGCCACAGAGATCTGGTTGTTGCGATGATGGACAGAAGGACCTGGGCTTTTTAAAAGGCACAGGCTAAGCCAGGGAGGCCACACTCTGCCATTCTCAGCAGAGGGAGTAATCGGAATTTTCTTACAGAGAAAAAAGAAAGAAATCCAATTTGTTTTAAGCACCTATTGAATGTGGTAGACTTTATATAAATGCATACACACTCACACAAATATACACACATTTAGGTCATTATTTCCTCTTATTGACATTTCACGGAAGAAACCGTGGCCCAGAGAAGTGAAGTAACTCAGCTAGGTCCACACAGCACTTACCCAGGGAACTTGGGATTCCAGCCCAGGCAGGGATGGCTCCACTCACCTGCTGCTTTTCATTTCACACATTAAGTCCTAACTGGTCTCCATCAGGGGCTGTGTGGAAAGTGGAAAAGCAGTTGCATTCCCATGGGAAATGATTCTGCAGCAAGTGGATTAAATAATGAGTTCGAAACAGGGCCTGTGTGTGTAGACACAGCTACACACATTTGAAAATTAGGATGATTTGAAATTGAAATGAGGACTTAGGTTGTCTGTTGGATTTATTTTCCTCTCTTATAAATAAAAAATACATACAAGTTATACATAAACGTGGTTTGAAAATTCAAGCCATGCTGAAAAGAAAAATGAACTTCCTTGTTCTCAGGAAAACGTTCCTTCTTACAACTCCAAAATTCAGTGTTCACAGTGTATTGTTAAGCCTTCCAGAAAAAAAAAGTGCACTTATATTTATATGTATGGGTATACCTTTGAATTGACATGGATGGTCTCAATTTATATACATTACTCTATCCCTTTCATTTTCTCTTAATTTTATAAATTAAGTTTCTTTCCATTTGTATGTATCTCTTTAATTCTTTTAAAAGACTGCATAGTATTCCATTGTGTCTGTAGTATCATTTATTTATCTAATCATCTATTAAAGGATATTTAGGTTATTTCTGATCTTCAGCTATCATAAGCTGCACTTCAGTAAATACCCTTCAATATTTACCTTGACCTACTTTGTCATGTCCATCAAGATATAAAGCAAATTCCTAGAAGTCCAATTTCTGGATCAACGAGATGTGCTTCAAATGTTTGATAGATATTTCAAAATCAACCTCCCAAAATGTTTTCCCGCACCCACCAAATTTAAGTATCCATATCTGACACATATGCTGATTTGGGGGTATTACCATTTTTAAAAATAATATGGAAATCGGTCATGTAAAAAAAAAATCTCACACCATCATTTTTTAATTTCACTTTGTAATTACGAGTGAGGTTGGGTATATTTTTATACTTTTGTTGGCCATTTGCATTTCTTCTTTTCTGAACTGCTGTTCCGTATTCTTGGTCCTGCTTTCTATTCATATTAGATTGTTCTTATTTATTGGTGAGAGCTCTGGGTAAACTAAGGCAATCACCACCATTGTCCAATGGCCACCTGTTGTAAATATAGTTCTGTCTGTCACTTGTTTGCAACTTTGTCATATCTACTTTCCATGCAGCATTTTTAATTTTCAGTACTCAAATATATTTGGACTGCACAGTGAGTTTGGGGGAATGCCATTTAAATCTTGTATTTTCAAAAGCAAGTCAGTATCTGACTGCTTACTTTGCCTGAACAAGAAATATTTGTACCTGAGAATGTCCACGTGAGAGTCAAGAAAGTTATGACTGTCATACCAATGCCACTTCTTACGCTTATATGAAATTGTCACCAAGAGAAAAAGTAACAGGAACAAAAGGCCAGCAAAGGAAAGTTGACCTTCTGCCTCCCTGCCTGGTGGTCAAAGCGTGGGCTCCAGAGACAGGCCAGAGACCAAGTCCTCACTTAGTCCCTTCTGGTGTGTGACCTGTGGCAGGTGACTCACTGCGGCTGAGGCTCAGCGTCCTGATATACAGTAGGAGTAATGGTGTCCCTTGCAGCAAACAGTTCCACAGGCACATTCCAGCAACTCCTGGGCATTTCCAGAATATGTGTAATGAGATTTGTCACACGTAATATGAAGTTATATATGTAAACTGTACAAACTGCAAGAGATTAAATAAATTAGTTCATTTAACTAATCCTTCCCCCATCTTAAAGAGAATAGGAGGGTAAATAGAGCTCCGAGGTGAGGGAGGGCCACAGAGCGGGGCTATTGTGATATTTATTACCATGAACCGCCAAGGGTTAGTTGCTATTCCCCACCTACCAGCTAATTCCAGTTTCATTAATAAGAATATCGTCAGGCTTCAGGAAGGAAATTCCTCACATTTTATGAATCTCTGTGGCAGGCTCTTGCAACGTCTAATGCTTCCCTCCTAATGTGGCACTTGGATTCTGCCCCCGTAGCATTAATTCCTATGGCCTATATTTCCTCTCTAGGCCTAATAAAAATCACCATGCTTCCTTTTAGAAGAAAATGAGAGTATCAAATTGAGCACGAGCTAAGGAGCTCGACCATCTTGGCAAGACTTTTATCGAAAGAAAATTCCTACGTGTTAGCCTTACGTTAATAGTGTTGTTTGCATAGCTGATAACTTGGAGACATTTGGGTAATTAGCATTTACAGATAAAATTCACTTAAGAATGCTCTAGAATGTCAGAAAGCTTAGGTCTGTCTTCAGGTCCTTTCCTTTCTCTCACTCAGAGTGACATGTCGGACCCCCTGACGTTATCCCAAGGCGACATTGTGGAATTTTTAAAAGCACTAGTCTGTTAGCTGTTTGTTTTGAACATTTTCACTTTTGCCTCAGAATTGCCATAATTGAAAAAGAGTGTCAGTGTGTTGGGAAAGAAATGGGCTGCTTCTCCAATTCTCCTCTCTCTTCCTCCTCCTCCCTCCTCCTCCCTCCTCCTCCCTCCTCCTCCCCAGCTCCTCCTCTTTCCTCCTCCCCCTCCCCCTCCTCCTCTCCCTCCCCCTCCTCTGCCCCGCCCCCCCAGCATCCTTAATGACTTCCAGGTGTGCCTGCTGGGTCGCACTCCTGGCCCCCATCCTGGGGAGGCTGGGTCTGTGCCTCCACAAACACAAGACCAGAGTTGGGAGGTGGGGGGACTCAACACAAGTACAACATCAGAGGAAGACAAAAAAAAAAAAACTTTGAAGTTTAGAGGATGGAAAAAAAAAAATAATTCTAGATGAAGACAGACCCGTGTACATTCCAAGAAAGGAAAATGTTTTACACAAACTGTTTCCCTGGGCCCTGTGGGCTCTTGTTAATACCTTTCAACCTTGTGATTGAAAGCCCAAGGCCTGTGATCCATGGCAGGAGCCACGGCCAGAAATAATTCCCCGGGAATACTGCGTGTGCCTTCAAGTGGTCCTCACTTGTTTTTCTTGGATGCCCCACTTTCCAAAGGCCAGAAATTGTTTCAGGGAGTCATTGCAGTTTGGGAAGGTTTTATGTTCTAAGAGCAAGGTGCTATGCTCAAAGGAAAATGTGTAATTAGTGACGATCCTTTTGCTTGGAGAAGATGACACTGGTCCTCTTCTCAGCTCAGAGGTCCTTAGTGATTCATAAAGGGACCCTCAATACTATGTCCAACGCCTTCCCTTCTCCCTGGGTGCCATCTCCCTCCTGACTTCGCTTTCCTGCTGCAGTTTAAGCATCACCCCCTCTGGGAAGTCTTGCACAACAGGTTCCTCATCTCCTTCCTGTTTGGAAGAATCGCCTCCTCTGCTGTAGACATGTTAGCGATCACGGGCCCTGGAGTCAGACCTGGCTGGGAATCCTGGTTACGCCCCTTATTAGAGTGACCTGGGCGAGTAAGTTTACCAGTTTACCGGAGACTCATCTGTACAACGGATACGACCTTTTAACCCGACACTTTGAGGGGTCCACTACATGTAGCCACCATCACAGCGTCCTCTTGTGGTCACTTGCTTGCTCTTACCTGTTCAGAGGACTCTACCCAGCTGTTAATCTGACCGTGAGCCCTGGGAGGGCGAGATCACATCTCATTTCTCTTTGACTCTGCAATCATAGCAGGGACCCAGGCACACAGTAGGTGTTCAGCAAATGTGGCAGGGTGAGTGAATTTGTCCACAGATGCCTTACAGGTATTCTATTCGCAGGAGCCTAGAGCAAAGCCGGCTGGATGCCAAGGATAATTCAACCGGGGCAGAGCTCGCAGGCGATCCATTCACGCGGAGGCTTCCCCCATCCACATTCAACTCCCTTCGGTATTGATGACCTTTCTCGCATGAAATATTACAGGAACTGCCCCGAAAGAAGACAGATGGCCCCCCCACTCCACATTCACACGTGGTTCCGTCTCATCCACCCGCTTCCTGTGCCCCATTCCCTCTGTCTCAGGAAAGTAATAATAGTAACTCATAATAATAGTTCAAAATAATAATAATCATACCTGGGATTTATATATCTGCGTGCCTCCTAAGAGGGCAAAGAAACCATTTTACACAATGCAGAGAGAGGGACAGATCTCCTTTGTGTTGCTGGCGATCAGGTTAAGACAGGCGAGATTTACAGTCAAATTCCACCCACAGAAGCAAAGCCTTGGTGCCCCGTTGGCAGATGGGGATCTGGTTTAATGCTGTTCTCTTGGTTTCGCTTAAACTGCCAAGTGAATTACTGTAACATACTTTGCCTGCAATTAATTTGACATCTAGTGCCAGAGAGCCGCTTTATATTTTTCAAGGCAAGCCAGGGTGGGTGAAATTTTTGCAAAAAGATTTGTCCATCACTTTTATTGATGTCCAAACACGGTCTCTTTAGCCTCTCTGGAATCGAGCTGTGAAAATCACTTGGGCTTTTTTTTTTTGTTTTGTTTTTTAAGGATCACAGAAAAAAAAGAAAAAAAGCATGATGACCTTGTTGAAATGTTTCTAAATTCTCCAAATAATAAAATAGGTTTATGGTGTTTGCTTACGAAAGCTGACTTTCACCAGGATGATTTACACTCATCCCGGGGAGGGGGACAGAACAGTAAAAGAGGTAGAAAAGGCTCTTGACAAATGTCCCTGGGCGTTTGCCCGAATGGCTTTAGAGACAGCGTCTAAAACCGGTATTAATTCTGTTATGTGTTATGGCTCATACCCAAGACCCTCCCCATAAACTATTTTAAAGAAGCAAAGTCGTAATTTCCCAAATAGGGAGTTTTACATTTCTGATCATTTTAGCACCAACATTGATTCAAACTCTGGCAGACGGCCGCGGATCCAGCTGAGCTTTGCTGCTCTGTCAGCACCATGGGGCCTGATAAAGCATTTTTGGACTTTTCCTACTCGCAATGCCCCATGGTCTCAGCGCTGTTGGAAACAGTAAGCTCCTTACCTGCTTTTCGTTGTTGGGTTTTTGTTTTTGTTTTTTTTTCCTGGTAAAGGACTTTATCTGCAGTCCTAAGAAACTGAGACAGTGCATCAGTCTTGCCCCATAACGTTCTAACTCAGCAGCTAAACCGAAAATGGCCTTGCGGATACTGCCCTGAAATGCACTCTCCAAGCAGTCGGTTGGAGGGAGCAGGGTGGCTGGGGATTTCTTGGACCTGCTGTATTGTTAGACAAGTGACACGCACTACACGGTTGCTCTTGGCACTTCTCTTCATTTGTGCAGAGGGGATTGGAATGGAACTCCCACCACAGCATCCCCCAGCTCTTATAATCACTAGTTCTTTGATGATGGTGAGTTTTTAGTTGCTTTCTCTTGTACCCTGCAGCCCTGGCACCTGAGAAGTACCATCCTTTTAGAGTTCAGAAGATTCTTTCTCTCTGGGAAATCAGCAGAAAACAATGCAGACTCCTCTTGATTTGCCCCGAACTTCACAAATCTCTCCCCACCGAGACTGCGCCAGGGAGGGTGCAGCGTGCAGCGTGAGGCAGGCAGACCGCCATGCGGTCATTAAGAGATACCACCAAAAATTCTCGAGATCTAGATTTATAAGCCAGCCGGCTTCAGAGAACATCTCACTCACACGAAGAGGGCCGTTATCTTTTGTCTATTAAACATGAGCTTTCAAGATGAGTTGTGCAGAGACGACGATGTCTGCTTGTTTCATGAAGCTGACATTTATACTTCTGAACAAGGGGAGAACTTCCTTCGCCATCTCAGTCCGGAAATGAACAAACTTGCGTTCAGCCAGAGATGCTTGTTGTCACACAAGTGATTTCCATACATCAGTTTCACACGGCTCTTCTGTGTGTCTCCGTTAGGAAGGATGCTGCTGCCTGAGATCTGTGATAGAGATGGTTGGACCTCTGACTTTCAACAGAAGGAAATCAGAATTACAAAGAAAAAAAAAATAGGCACACACTTATTAAGGACCCGTCAGCGTGAACTTTTAGTAGTGATAGCAACCATTTGCAAAAATCTCATTTTAATCAGAATGGAATTTTGCCAGATCTTTTGTGCCTAAGGAGATCATTTGCCAAATTTAAAAGAAATAAAAAAGGTCCCTGTAAAAGTTTGGGGTCAAAAACGTGACAATGTCTTGTCCATATTTGGCTGGAAGGAAGCAATGTCCCTTAGGTTGACTCTTCAGTGTGTCCTGGCTGTTCTGATAAGCCTGCCTAGCCAGGAAGAGATGGCCACATGGGATTATCCTAACTGCTAAAGAGCAACAAGGCCAGGATTTGGCACCATTAGCACATGTATATCTTGTCTTCTCCTCTTCTTCTTGCTCTTTTCTGTCTCCTTTTCCTACTTCCTCTTCCCCATTACTTATTCGTTCCTCTCACAGATTCTAGTGAGTGCTTGCTCTGTGTCAGGCCACAATCTAGAGCACATATTCCGGTGATGGAGGTGACCAAGCAGACATGGCTCTGAGGCTCATGGAGTCCCCCCGCTGGTGTGGCCATAGGCAACAGGCTAAGGAAATCACACATCGCAAATACATAAGATGATTTCTGGCAGTGATGGGGACCTCTGAGTATGTCAAGCAGGCTAGTGAAATGGAAGTTGGGGGTGAGGTGGCTCAGCGGTGTGCCGGAACTGGCAGCACCAGCAAGAACTAATTGTACTCATCTCCCATGTTCTGTGACATCATTGTTGATAGCTTGAATTCAACCATTGCAGGAGTATTTACACCATGGAAATTGGCCAATGCTACAAATCAGGGCTCCTTCCTCTCTACCAGAGCTGATTATTAAACATTGACTAGAACATCCCTGGAAGGCATCTGGGAGGAGGTGACATTGACTTTATTGAAGAGAATTTTCATTTTGAGTTTCAGCATGAAAATCAGAAGCCCATTTTTTTTTCTCTTCTTTGAATTAGTTTATCTCAAAACATTTTTTAAGGTTAATGGAAATGCAAGAAGTGTCTTGATCAGTTACTTTGAATGGTATTTTGTAGATAACTGAAAAAATAAGGATGAGAGAACTCTCATAGATATTTTAGGAACTGTTTTTCATGGGGGGGGGGTGGTCTTCAAAATTAAATGCACCATCCCAGGTAGCTGCAGGTTTTATGATTTCTCTCAAAGAATGTCAATCCTGTTCTCTTTACTTGCTTGAGTCTCCTGGATGAAGCATTTTTTTTCTACACTTTTTTGGAGAATTTCCCAAATCTGTTGGTGTATATTACAAAAGCTGTTACTGCCTAACACATTAAATGTATTTAAATTATTTGTTCTATGAAAATGTCAGTGCATTTCCTGAATTTTAATTGTGCCTGAGCATCAATCATTGTAACAGCTGCAGGGAAGACTTTACAACTTACCTGAACAGTGGTGTATTCTGTGGCTTGGCTAAGTGGATTCTTCAACTTTAATAGGTTTTATTAGCTAGTGAGAGTCATTTGAGTGGCTTCTTTTGGTGTTTTATTCTTGATACCAAAGATGATTTACTCAGAGCCATTAGAAAAAATAGTTTCAATGATGATAAAAATTATGATAATAAGAATGACAATAAATAGAATATTAGCCAATATGTATTGAGTGCTCACTGTGTTCCATGCCCTGAGCTTTGTATGTGGTACATCATTTGAACCTCATAGCAGCCCTGAGACAAGGGGCTGGTTGTTTTCATTAAAACACTGAGAAACTAGGGCCCAGAGGGGTTAAGTAACTAGCCTAAGAACACACAGCTAGTAGGGGCCTCAGCCAGTGTTCAAGTCCCTCTCTGCTGATAGAAAGCCCATGCATCTAGCCACCACATGATGCCACCAATATTCGTTAAAATAGGATTAGGTTTTTGACTCAGACATGCTAGGTTTTG
Organism: Varecia variegata; assembly: GCA_028533085.1. Taxonomy (NCBI): domain Eukaryota; kingdom Metazoa; phylum Chordata; class Mammalia; order Primates; family Lemuridae; genus Varecia; species Varecia variegata. The sequence continues at coordinate 117,533,831 of CM052442.1, read as the reverse complement.
CATCCCAGCGCTGCTATTTACCAGGTGCAAGGGCTTGGTCAATGACCTCTCTAGAGTCAGTTCCCTCGACTGATAGGGAAATTACAATAATAGCACCTGCCTGAGAAGGCTGTTTGGGGAACCCAGGACTTATCCATGCTCTCCACTTCTCCGGTGTGGAGCTGCGTTCATCTCCTTGTACAGAGGGAATTGGAACATTCTGAAGATCAAATGCAATGATAAGTACATACAAGGACCTGCCAACATGCTTGTCACTTGGTAGGACACAGGTGCTTGTCTGTTCTCTACTGTATTTCAGCTTCTTGTTTGTAAAATTATTTGAGCACCAGGCTACTGAATTTTTGAATGCATTGAATGGAAAGGAGATATTTCTTAGGGGATAAAAAAAAACACTTTTGACTTTATAATACTAAATTCATTCATCATATCTATCCTAGAGTCTTATAAAAATTTTACTGATTTTTATAATAAAGTTCTATACAGTAGTCCACCCTTATCCACAATTTTGCTTTCTGTGGTTTCAGTTACCCACCGTCGACTGTGGTCCAAAAACATTACATACGATAAGATATTTTGAGAGAGAGAGACCACATTCACATAACTTTTATTATAGTACATTGTTATAATTTTTCTATTTCATTAGTTATTGCTGTTAATTTTGTACTGTGCCTAATTTATAAATTAAATATGAATTATCATAGTTATGTATGTATAGGAACAAACAAATGATATATAGTGTTTGGTACTATCCACCATTTCAGGCATGCATTGGGGGTCTTAGAGCATATCCCTGTGGAGAAGGGGGCTACTGTCTGTACACTTGCGTATCAGTGAGAGCTTTTCTAGACTTTCTCAAAAAGCACCACTTACTATGGGTTGGAGCTTGTTGAAAGGGTATTAATGCATTATTTACTAGAACTAATTAAATTTTCATGTCATTTCTTTATTTACTTATTGTTTTTATTCTCTATAAATGTAATTTATTATTGCAACAAATTAAAGAACAACTTTATGGTTCTATCAATGATGCCAAAAAGGCATTTGCTCAAATTCAGCAGTCCTTATAAAACAAACTAACCAACAAAACAACAACATTGTCTCTAAGTAAAATGGAGAGAGAAGAAAACTCTCCCAGCTTAGTCAAGGATATTATAAAAACCTACTGCAAATATTATTCTAATCAGTACAAGGGTGAAATGCTTTTCATTAGAATCAGAAACTAGGTAAGAATATTTACTATAACCATCAATATTCACATTATTTTTGAAGTTTCAACAAATGCAGTCAGACAAAAAAATGACTTAAATAATGGGAAAAACCAAAATGTTCTTCATTTCAAAATTATACAATTATAATCCTAGAGAAGCTAAAATATTCTAGTAAAAATTACTAGCAATAAGATAATTTAAAGAGTTGGCTAGACATAAGGTAATTATACACACAGCAACTGATTTTTCCCCTATACTAGCCATAATTAATTAAAGATGGAAATAGGGGAAAAAAAACATTCAAAGTATTAACAAAACTATAACATATTTAAGAATAAATTTATAAGTAATTGAATATCTGTGGGAACATTATATAATTTATTGAAAGGCATTTTTAAAAATCATCCGCTTTCCACAATGATATGTTATAATTTTACCATAAAATATCTGCTAAAGCAAGGATCAGTCAGCAAAAGCTAAGCTGTGAAGTAAAAGTATTTTCCAACTCATAATTCTTTCACGAAATAAATATTGATAGAACTTGGATTTTTGAGCTAAAGTAATGTGCTGTGTTTTATCTGGTGTATTCCCAGTAACTTTCATTTCCAAGGAAGTAGAAAGTCTGTAATATGAGGTAGGCTTAGAATTTAGTTGGATGAGCTCTTGGATTATGTAATATTATCTTGAATATAATGCAGAGGAAACAAAAAGGGACTCTTTCACATTTTTATTTCCTATTAATGAGTCACTTTTTCTTGGAGTGTCAGCCTGCTCCTGAAGAGGCTGTCTTACCAGTGGAGCCTTCCTTGATATCCCATCTTCAACTCACCATGTTTTCCCTTCTCTGGGGCATCTGGTTAAGAATATTCCTCCGGAACTGTCTCTCATCACCCTGTGTTACCGTATCTGATCACAAGTACACGGCTGATCTGTGTGGTGTAGTGGAAAGGTCTTGAGATTTGGAGTTATAATACATTTTGAAAACTCATAGCCAGCTCACAGTTTGAGCAAGTCATTTAACCCATCCAAACCTTCATTTCCTCCTCCCCCTAGGATAAAGTGAGGATGATAATAGCCATTTCAGAGTTAGTATTAAGATTTAAATGAGATAATGTAGCCAATACACTTATATTAAGGTTCACTCATTCAACAAGTACTTACTAAGCATTTGATTTGTATTAATATTATGGAAAGTTTTGAGAATTAGATGGTGTGGTCCCTACCCTCATGGAACTCATATTCTAGGGAATAAAGACAGTTGAACAAGGGTGATTAGTGCTAGGATAGGAGCCCTTAGCAGTAGCAGCAAATGCTGTGTGGTTTAAAGAGATTGCAGGTGCCATAGCTTAGACTTCTTGGTGTCTCCCTTCATGCCTAGTTCATTGACTTATTTTTCAATTGAAATTTTAATTGAGATAATCAAAGATCTGCATGCAGTTGTAGAGAGATCTTTTATATCTTTTACTCAGTTTCCCCAATGATAACATTTTGTAAAACTATTCTACAATATCACAACCAGGGTGTTGACATTTATAGAATCTATGGATCTTTTTCAGATGTCTCATTTTACTTGTACTCAAGCTTGTGTGCGTGTGTGTGTATTTAGTTCCATACAATGTCATCCAACGTCTAACTTCCAACATCCACAACCACAGTCAAGATGTTGAACAGTGCACACCACGAGATTCCCATCTTGCCCTTTCAAGCCACACCCACCTCCTCTCTGCCCCTGCCATGTCCTCCCTAACCCCTGGCAACCACTAACATGTTCTCTATTTCTAAAATGTTGTCATTCCAAAAGCATTATATAAACAGATTCGTACAGTATGCAGTCCTTTTGGAATTGACTCTTTTCACTCAATATAACTCCCTGGAGGTTCTTCCAAGTTGTTGCGTGTGTCAGTGGCTTGTTCATTTTCATTGCTCAGTAGTATTCCATGGTATTGTGTATAGGAATCATAATTTGTTGAATCACTCGCCCACTGAAGGAAATCTAGATGGTTCCAGTCTTGGCTATTAAGAATAAACATTCATGCACAGGTTTTTGTGTGCACAGAAGTTTTCATTTCTCTGGGATAAATGCCTATGAATGTAATTGTTGGGTTGTAAGGTAATTATATGTTTAGTTTTATAAGAAACTGTCACACTGTTTCTGTACCATTTTACATTCCCACCAGCATTTGGTGATCCAGTGTGAGTGATCCAGTTTCTCTATATCTTCACCAGCATTCGATGTTATTCCTATTTTTTATTTTAATATTCTGATAGGTGTGTAGGGATATCCCATTGTGGTTTTGATTTGCATTTCCCTGTTGGCTAATGATGCTGAACATATTTTCATGTTTATGTCTTTTCCCACCTCCTAATGAAATGGCTTTATGACTGTTGTCTTTTGAAAGTTCTTTAGATAGTCTAGGTATTAGTTCTTTGTTGGATATGTGGTTTGCAAATATGTTCTCCCAGTCAACAGCTTGTCTTTTCATCCTCTTCATATAGGCTTTCACAAAAAAAAGCTTTTAATTTTGAAGAGGTCTAATTTATCAGTTTTTCCTTTCATGGACTGAGCTTTTGCTGTCAACTCTAAAATTTCTTGGCTAAGCCATAGAACCCAAAGAATTTCTCATTTTTTTCCCTAAAAGTTTTATATTTTTGTATTTTACATGCATGCTCATGATACACTTTGAGTTAATTTTTGTATAAGGTGTGAGATTAAGGTCGAGGCTCGTATTTTTTGCCTATGAACACCCAATTACTTTAGCACCATTTGTTGAAAAGGATATTTTTCTTCCATTAATTTTTTTTTCACCTTTATCAAAAAACAGTTGAGCATACTTGTGTGAGTCTCTTGCTAGATTCTTTCTTCTGTTGCACTGATCTATGTGTCTGTCTCTCTGGCAATTATGTACTGTCTTGATAACTGTAGCAACATAGTAAGACTTCATGTCAAGTAAAGTGATTCTTTTCACTTTATTCTTTTTCATTAGGATTGTTTTAGCTTTCTAAGACCTGTGCTTTTCCATATAAATTTTAGAATAAGGTTGTCTGTATCTGCCAAAAAGCCTTGCTGCAATTTTAATAGGGCTTAAATCTATAAGTTTAACATTAAAAATACAGATCAAGTTGGGGAGAATAGGCATCTTTGCTATGTCAAGATTTCCAGTTCATGAGTACAATTCCATCTATTTAGTGTACACCTGTCCGAGTGTATACCTAAGTATTTCATTTTCTTTGGAGTGATTATAAATGGTATTGTGTTTTTAATTTCAATTTCCACGTGTCTAGATATATGATTTAGTTTTATATGTTGATATGGTTTTTGTTTTGTTTTGTTTTGTTTTTTGAGAAAGAGTCTCACTCTGTTGCCCAGGGTAGTAGAGTGCCATGGCATCAGCCTAGCTCATAGCAACCTCAAACTCCTGGGCTCAAGCAGTCCTGCCTCAGCCTCCCAAGTAGCTGGGACTACAGGCATGCGCAACCATGCCTGGCTAATTTTTTCGGTATATTTTTAGTTTTCTGGCTAATTTCTTTCTATTTTTAGTAGAGACAGGGTCTTGCTCTTGCTCAGGCTGGTCTTGAACTCCTGACCTCGAGCAATCCACCCGCCTCGGCCTCCCAGAGTGCTAGGATTACAGGCGTGAGCCACCATGCCCGGCCTTGTGTGTTGATCTTGATCCAGTGACCTTGCTCAACTCACTTATTAGATTTAGGAGTATTTTTGTTTTTATTTGTTAGTTGAGATTCCTTGGGATTTTCTATTTAGCCAGTCGTGACATATGCAAATAGAGGGTTTTATTTCTTATTTTCCAATATGCGTAACTTTTTTTCCCCCCTTTCCTTATTTAGTGGCTAGAACTTCCTGTACTATGTTGAATAAGAGTGGTAAGAACATCCTTGCTTTGGTCCTGATCTTGGGGAGGGGGAAAGTCTTTTAGTATTTCACCATTAAATATGATGCTAGCTGTTAAGTTTTTTATAGATGCTCTTTATCAAGTTGAAGTTATTCTCCTCTATTCCTAATTTGCTGAGAGGCTTTTCTAAAAATCATAAATGTATATTCAATTTTGTCAACTGCTTTTTCTATTTCAATTGATATGATCATAAGATTTTTTCTTTAGCTCATTGATACGGTAGACTATATTGATTGAATACTGAACCAGCCTTGAATAATTGGAATAAATCCCATTCAGTCATAACATATATATATATGTATATATATATATATATATATCTTTTTATATATTGTTGAATTCAGTTTGCTAATATTTTGTGAATAGTCCACTGACTTTTATTCAGCAAGCATCCATCTCAGTTGAGTGCTTAATAAGGAGAGGATACTTAGTATTTTCTGGGTGGGTTCCATTTTTGTGGTTAGGAGGATTTGAAAGAACACAGCTCCCTGCCTAAGGACTGTCTCAACTGAGTCCCCATCAGCCGCTGTGAAGCTCAACTTGAGTTGCATAAAAACCAGGGAGCATTTAGTTTCACATCTCATAAATAATATGCCTGCCTATATTTTCGTTTGTACTTCTTTCTCGGCTGGCATTCAGCCACAGACTGCATTTAGGCCCACAGCCAGTGGGTTAGAGCAGAAGGCCAGACTCCAAGTCCTGGCCTCACATCGCTTAGCATACATCACTCAGTTCTACTGGCACAGATGTGCCAGCTGTGCTCATTCAGCCATCTTACAGAATGGGTGTTGCAGATCACCCATAGGGATTCAACTAAGAGGGTTCAGATCCATCCATCCACCTATCCACTCATCCACATCACTGGAAAAGGGGCTTCACATGTCAATGGCCAGTGACATCACATCTGTGGGCAAAAAGAGGGCCCATTTATGTTAATTATGGGAACCTAAAAAGGAGATACTTTCCCGGTCAAGGACTTTCTTCTCTGATTAGGCCTCTTGCTTTAAGGCAACGGAGAAGACTTGCATATGTGATTCACTGATGACGATCCTGTTTTACCAAGGTTAGATCTGCTCAGTCTACCTCCACTTGAAGATTAAAAATGAAAACTCTTCTTGTTACTGGCAGAAGAGATCCTTTTCCAAACCACAGATTCATGGAACTGTCAAAGAGCTGCCTTGAACTTTGTCCTTCAACACTTTCCTTTCTCCAGATGAGGAGATTTACACTAAGTGTGGCATGTTGGCTTCTCTCTGACTCATGCATCAGGAACTTAGAGATAAAAACCTATTAATAATTAACAATTGTATAGCATAGAAGAGGGCAATTGCAGATGCTTCAGGTACCAGGTAGGTAGAATAAAGCAATGAAGTTATCTGTGTATAAGATGGTAAGTGGCACTGCCGCTTTCTCCCCAATATAGGGAAGACAGTAGAAAGTGCCCAAGACAGTGTAGTGTCTGTGCCTTGTCTATAAGGGGCAACCATTACTAATGCTTCAGACAGCTGGTTTTGCATGTGGGCATTCGAGCATCGGAGGGCTTGCTTCAGGCTCATAACAAACGAGCAGTGCTGTAACGACGTTGAGGTGTAGAAGGCAGAGGAGCTGTGGGCTCACCGTCTTCTTGCAGGCTGCATGCCTTTCTCATTGAAATAACCCAGAATGTGGAGGCCATGCCTGTAGGCCAAGGGTGCCAGGTGACAGGCGAGAAGGAAATCGCCACAGTATTTGGTGTCAAGGGCATGCTGGTCTTGGAAGGGCCCACCAGGGTCCCTGACAGCCAGAGCCACCTCACGGGTCTGTTTGATCCTGGAGTTGCTGTAATTGCCTCCAGCCTCAGTGTTGAAGTGTTGACTCCAGTGCAATTATAATTCTCTCTGTAATGAGAGAGTTGCCTTTGTTTATCTTTTTTGTTGTTTTAGTGATGAAATATCACATCTGAGTAGCTGGGGGTGTCTAGGCTCTGAGGGGAGAGTAGATTTTGTTTTCACCATATTAATCACCAGTTGGGGGAATCATAGAAAGCCTTGAACTTACCATACCCCTTGTTTCATTTTCTCCATTACCATTGAGAAGTTTGCCCTCTCCTTTTTCCTGTAGAACAAAAGACAGTTAGCAATTTTATTTCTCTCTGCACCGCCTTGTGTTTGCTTCCCTCCACGGTGTAAGGCCAGAGGCCCCAAGGGGCAAGATTCTCTGACCCACTTTGGCAAAACCGGTGATGGATGGGGTAGAGCAGGGCCCAGGCCGCCGGACCAAGAGGGGAGTCCCTGCTGAGCAGGCTCCCTCCTGAATCAAGAGTGGAAGAGGGGTCTGGGCTGAAGCCAAGTGGCAGAAAGTCAAGCTTTTTAAAAAGCAACTGCCCAGCTATTCTCAAAGAGAGCCGTCAACAGTCAGCTTATTGCATGCAGTGCACAGGGAGCTGATCTGGAGTTGAGCTAACATCTAGCACCTTCTCTTTGTCAGGGGGGCCCACATAGGGACAGTGTCCAAGACAGCCTTGTGAGCTCACTCCTAGGGAGCCAGAGCCATGAGGCTCTAGTTGCATGGAGGGAAGAGCAGGGATGGCAGTGGGCCCTGCATTTAGGAGACAGGGAAAGAGCAGACTGCTCCTACCCTGAGAATGTCCAGGTAGCTTTACTGGAGGAGGTACCAGGAAGGAGGGGGATGCAGGCTGTTCAAAGCAGCTGGAGAAGGAGGCCGGCTAGGCAGAGGGAGCAAAGGCCTGGTTTCCATGCATCACAAGACAGGAAAACCCCAAGTCCCCTGAGCACACATTCAGTGTCATGGGCTGGTTATATTTTTCATTTAACCCTAAAAATCCCAAGAAACAGATTTATCATCTCCATTTGAGGAGGGGGAAACTGAGGCCCAGAGTAGCAGAGCAGCTCGCTAACAAGTACCAGCACTGAGGTTTGAACCCAGCCCCACCTGACTTCCCTTCCCCAGCTGTGCGAGGCCCCTATACCATTTTTTTGGAGGGTCTAGAGTCACATTAGTCATTCCAAGGAGCCCTTCCAGTGAGAGGGAAGTTAAGCCAAATCCTTCTCTGTTTGCAGGTATTCCCTGAGGGAGCTGTGGAGGAGGAGATGTCCTCAGGTAGCCATGGGTGTGTGAGAACATCCCAAATCGTTTTGTTTATACCACAAGTGCCTTTTGTCATTTTGCATAGATCCCCAGGCAGCAGCCCACAGTAATGCACTTCTAGAAGTTCAGGTTGTGCATTCACCTGCGTAACAACACTAATAATACCTGTGCACAAGTTGCTACCTATCCAAAAAGCAACAAAGGGCCTCTAGATTTTGTGGTTACCATATTAATCATACATTGGGGAATCATAGAAGGCCTTAATCTCATCATACACACTTTTTAATTCCTCCCAATACAATTGCTACCTTTAGTATCATTTGTTTTTTGTTTTGTTTTGCTTTTTGTGGGTGGGGGGTGCCTGCTCTTTTTCAGAGATCCATTCAAATAAAGAGCAGATTGTAACCAGCACTCAAAAGAGACACTGTTTGCCAAGCTATAGCCCTGAAGCTTTGGAAGGTTTTTCCAGGACTGTTGATGGGCCAGGCTGGACTGTCTGCAGTCTCTTGTCCTGCCTCCCCTGATGCTAGCCATGGCTGCAATGCCACAAACATTTATTAGAGTTTGGGAGAAGAGAGAGAAAAGCCCACTGCCCCAATCCAGAACATCTTGGGCTCCCTTGGGCCTCTGTTCTAACCAGCTGAGCTGATGCATCATGCATAGTCTTTCAGTAACAGGTTCTCATCTGTTCAATGTCAAAGCCCTAAATGGTATGAGAAATAGGCAACTTGGGTCTTGCCACTGCAAATCAACACCCACTCAATCCTTTCCATTTAATCTAGTGCAACAAGTATTTATTTAAGTGTTCACTGACAATGGTGAGGTCACTGGCCAGGTTGGAGCGCTTCCTCCCACTCCCATGTGAGTTTCTTTTTCTGAAGTTTATCCTCCCATGCTGCTGCTTCTCTGTCCTCTCTGCCTTCGATTCTTGTCTTCTCTTCTTTTTCACTCTTATCCATTTTCAACTCCAGCCACACATTCCATTTCCTGAGCTAAACCTACCCCTCATACCCCTCAAAGATAGACGTGGATATATAAATAGCAAATAAATAAAACTCTTCTGCAAAGAAAAAAAGGTTAATTCCATTGAAAGGACATAGCCACCCATTTCTGAAATGATGGGGATATTAAATGGCAATTTTCTGTTTTCTTAATTTGGAAAAACTAAAATGTTTGCAACATTTAAAAAAACAACTCTTTTGCCTTTTGCAGATGGGTGTACACTGTGAAACAACCACCTTTGGTTTTCTGTTAGTCGTTTCCATAGCATACTTTGATAAAACCAGTTGTACTCATTTTTATGTTTTCTGGGTTCTTTTGGGTCTGAAGATAACTGTTTTTTAAGTCCTGATGAATCTATGAACATAAGCTATGAAAGTCATATTATAATTGTAGCTTTTATAAGCTTGATCCAAGATTTAGGCTTTCAGTGCCAATTTTCCTGTTGAACACATATCATGTTTTTTGTTAAAAAAAAAAAAAAAGAAAGAAAGAACATAGTCATTTCTCTGGCAAATATTTCAGTGTCATGGTGTGTCATGCTTATTTCAAAAGATAGCTTTCATCTACTTCTTCTTCCAAACTTGGGTTCTAGATTCAGCTAGATTCTACCACAGGGGTTGGCAAACTTTTGCTTAATGTTTTAGACTTAGACTTTGAAGTCCGAGAGACAAAATTGAGACCATTATGTAGGTATTCACAGAACCATTTAAAATATGATTATTTAAAAATGTAGAAATCTAAATGTGGACCATAAAAACAAACAACAAAAACCGGACAGCTGGCTGGCTGTGGCCTACTTGCCATAGATATCTGACCCCCGATCTGGAACAATGCTTGCTGAACTCTGCTGTGCATGGGAATCCCTTGTGATTTTTTTAAAAGTGCAGATTTGGGTACAAGAGGTCTGGGAGGAGGCCTGAATTCTACATTCCTAACAAGCTCCCAAGGGATGTCATACAGATGGTACCTGGACTGCATTTTGAATAGAAAGGATTATACAGAAAGCTAGAATTTCTTTTCCTTGTCTTATACCAGTGGTGACAGGTTCATATGGACTAATACATATAAGAGGCAGGAAGGGAAGAGGGGGTGGTTGATAGATTCCAGTTTAAAAAATAGTCCAGGCACAAGTCTTTCTGTTGATTTCTAAACATCTAATGAATATGAAGGAAATGCTTAAAGCACCAACACACCTGTAACTCACATAGTTATAGCATTATTAACAGGACCAGGAAGAGGAGATGAGACTGGATGAGGAAGAGGAGATCAGACCAGAAGAGGAAGAGAACAGACCGGAAGAGGTAAAGGAGACGAGACCTGAAGAGGAAGAGGAAACCAGACCACAACAGGAAGAGGAGGCCAGACCAGATCAGAACAAGAAGAGGAGACGAGACAAGAACCGGAAGAGCAGACCAGACCAGAACCAGAAGAGGAGATGAGACCGGGACAAGGAAGAGCAGACGAGACTGGAACGAGGAAGAGCAGCGGAGACCAGAACCGGAAGAGGAGACCAGACAGGAACCGCAAGAGCAGACAAGACCAGAACGAGGAAGAGCAGAGGAGACCAGATCGGAACCGGAAGAGCAGACGAGACCAGAGCAAGGAAGAGCAGATGAGACCAGAAAGAGGAAGAGCAGAGGAGACCAGAACCAGAAGAATAGAGGAGACCAGAATGAGGAAGAGGAGACCAGACCGGAACCAGAAGAGCAGAAGAGACAGGCCCGAGGAAGACCAGACGAGAACGGAACCGGAAGAGGAGACCAGACTGTCACCAGAAGAGCAGACGAGACCAGAACAACGTAGGAGGAGACCAGACCAGAACCGGAAGAGGAGACTAGACGAGACGAGGACGAGAATGCTAAGTTCTTAATAGGCAATACCTCATTCAGACCTCATGAACCATCCTATAAGATAGATATTGTTCTCTACCTTATTAACAGATGAGGGAACTAAGGCTTAGAGAAGTTATATAATCTGCCCAAGGCAACACCTTAACTCACGAAACTGAGAATCAAAGCCAGGCCTAACTCCAGAGTCTCTGCTCTTAGCCATTATGCAAGTCGGATACCTTCTTTCTGCCTATGTGGTTGTTCCCACGGCTTCCTCCAAAGGTGTCCTCAGGATGGCCCTGGGGCTGAGCCACAGCTGCATCCTGGTGATTTCCAGCCCTAGATTTTATTTTTACTGTGGATGGTGGGGGGAGGGGAGGGGACAATCCTGGGATGGAGAGGAGAAATTGGCCTTCTTGTGCTGTTCTGTCTCTGGACACAACAGGGTGAACTCTCACCAGGCATCTCTTGCACTAGGCCTCACTTGACCCTGGGAAGTGAGGGAAGAATAATCCTCCTCCTGGTGCCTGCCAAAATTACTCTTTTTTGAGATCATATGTGGAAGAAATCTGCATAAAGGGTTAACACTTATTAGACTATGTATAGATCTAGCCCCCAACCAAAGTTCCAGACTTAATTCCCAAAAGTTCCTAGCAAACTTGGAAAACCTCCAAATGATCCTCGCCTCCCTGCCTTTGTTCATGCCTTTCCATGTATCTGAAAGGCCTTCTCATCTTCATCTACCATAATCCTACCTATACAAAAGGACTAATTCATAGGCTTACTCCTAGAAGGTGTTTGTGGACAGCTGTCCTTGAAGTGATCTGTTTCTCCTACCTAATCTTTGGCTGTAAGCATTTAAGACAAGCATCACTCCTAGCCTTACCATGTAATTACTGATGTATAGGACATCTCCTCTATGGAGGACACGTGTTGGTTTTTGCTTGCCTGATATCTTCTCCCCCTTTTAGTAACAGCAACTTGATTTTCCTCTGGTGAACACCCTTCCTTCACTTTTAATCCATATGATTTGGATGGGGTCAACCCCACTTCCAAATCCAGAGGTAGGCATGTGACGTAGGCCTGTTCAATGTTACTATAATGGATTCAGTGAAGGGCAGGTTACTCAATTAAAAGCATTGAGAATTACTCCTAGGAGTTTTGCTAGGACCATTGGCATAAAAAGCTCTATTTTTGCTACAGTTGGATGTGAACATGGAGCTGTGAGGGGATTTCACATGGAAAAAAAAAAATTCCTGAGGATGAAGCCACCCAAGAGCAGGTTATAAAAAGAGACCTAATCTGGAGGATAACATTGTTGGAAACCCTTGGATCTTAGATGCAGCTATTCCTGAAACTACTAATAGAAGTAACCTGCTTAGGACAAATAAATTCTGTCCCCTGCCCAGATGCTTCTTTTCTTTTTAAGCTAGTTTGTGTTCGGTTTCTATAATGTAGACTTGAAAGATAGGAACACATCCTCAATTTGTTTATGAACTTTAAGGGGCCAAAGGCCCGATCTTTTTAACTTTACATCTCTTAGCATGGTACCTGGTAAGACAGAGGGTCCTCGAGGTGTGATGACTGAGTCATTCAATCTCAGTTTTCCTGAGCACCTACAATGAGCTGAGCTAAGCACTGGAACCACAAGGAATAATTAGACATAGTCCTTGCCCTTGAGGAGTTCTAAATTTAGTACAAGGAAGAGGTATGAAAATGAACACTTTATAATATAACTTGGACTATAATCAAAATCTGAGCAAATTTTTGTTGGAGGGTTGGAGGTTTGGGGAGATGGGATGTGGGAAGGCTCCTCAGAGGAGGTGACATCTGAGTCGAGTTCTAAAAGAACAAATAGAAGTTCCTAGGCAGAAAAGTAGGCATGGGGAAAAGGTGTCCCTGGGATGAGGTATTCCAGGTGGAGAGAACAAGATTATATGTTAATAATTATAAAATTAATAATATCACCATCTTCTGTTCTTCCTGTGGCCTCTTCACACACTCCTTTCTCTTTCTTTTCCTCTGCCTCATCTATCAACAGAACCATCATAGTGGTTAAGAGCACAGGCTCTGAGCTCTGAAAGATTTTGGTTCTGCCAGTCGGGGTGCCTCATGCCTGTAATCCCAGTGACTCGGGAGGCTAAGGCGGGAAGATCACTTGAGCCCAGGACTTTAAGACCAGCCTGAGCAACATGGTATGATGGTATTACCCCAGCTCTACAAAAATAGAAAACTTACCCGGGCATGGTGGTGCATGCTTGTAGTCCCACCTACTCAGGAGGCTGAGGTAGGAGAATCACTGGAGCCCAGGCGTTGAAGAATGCAATGAGCTTTGATGACCCTAACGCATTCTAGCCTAGGCAAAGGAGCACGACTTTGTCTCAAACAAACAAACAAAAAGATTTGATTCTGCCACTTACTACACACATGACCTTGAGCAAAATCATTTACATTTTACAAATAAGGACAATAGTGTATTTGCCTTATAAGATTGTCAAGAACATTAAACAAAATTACAAATATAAAGATTGTGCCTGGCACAAGGTAATTTCCCCCCCCCCAAAAAAAAAAGTTGTAGCACTATTAAAAGAGTAAAATATTGAGTACACGATTTCTAGAAAATCAGGCAGGTCACCACCTCTGCAACAACTGGAATTTATTGGCACATTCTTGCTACTCGCCACTTCGTCTGTTACTACTAACAGGTGCTAATGTGACTGTAAGTCGAACAATTGGAGTTTTTTAAAAGCAGAAAATATTTTAATTACACAGGTGGGTTCAAATTTTGCACACCCCGTAGAAGGTAATGGAAGGAAAATGATGAATTCTTAAGCATCAGAAGATTAGTAGTCAGAGTTAACAACCAGACAATTAACAAGTTAAAAAAAAGTGTGAATCACACACAGCTGTTATTTTCCAGAAACACTGCTTACAAAGGTAATTGCTCACAAATTTTAGGGTTTACAGCAGGTATCACAGGATTTCAAATTTAAGAGGGGGGTGAGGGACTGTATTCAAAGTCTTAAGAATATCCAGGGGATGTATGTATAATTACCTGAAATTGAAACTACTGTAGTTTAAACACTTGCCGAAAAAGAAGACCTTTTATTTCATCTTCTCTATGGGCTGGAGGAAAAGAAAAAAACTAACAGAAAAACTTCTAATGTTGAATATGTAGATTTACAAAATGTAAATTATCATCAGAAGAGTGAAGTTCCTTGATGATTGTTGTAGATACCCTGAAGAATTGGCCTCCTTCTGGAAGAGTGTCACAGGGCACCTGGTAAAATGGCCCTGAACATTTCATTAGACATTTTCTTTGTATTTGCATAACTGGAGAGAAGATATTAGGGAAAACAGAGGAATTCTGGATAAATATGCCTGGTTGAGACACTAGGCAGAGCAGGAAGAAGAGAAAAAGTGATCGAGCAAGAAATTGTGACTATGAATTCCAAACCAGTTTGGCTGGATGAGCTGAAATGACAAAACAAGATTATTCAAGAATCTGCCAAGAAGGGGCCTTTAGTTCATTTCAGTAGCAAGAACACTGATTTTTTTCTGATTTTATGAATGACACCATCTCTATTCTGGGTTTAACTGTCACATTTCAAACCAAGGAGCCTTGGTCAAGTCTCATAAACTCTTTTTCTGTTTCCTCATTTATGAAATGGCAAAAGAGAAAGAAAGGAAGAGAACAGAGAGAGAGGAAGAGAAGGAGAGGGAGGGAAGGAAGGAAGGAAGAAAGGATCTACTTTCTTTGCAGAGTTGTGTGAGGGAGGATTAAACTAGAGTGCTAAAGTTTGTAAAGTCTACATAGTAGGACCTCAGTAAGTGGTAGTTATTATTACTAATAATATTTAATGTGCAATGAAACTGGAAATATGGAGATGTTTTAAAATACAGGTTTTATTATTATTTAGGTATGCTAATACCAACAGATCAGGAGATGATTGCCATTGAAAAGGTAGTTTGTGACAGTTGCAAGAGAAGGGGACAGGCTGTGGCGGAGTGGGGGAGGTACCAGGATTGGTCAGGAGGCAGAGGGAGAGGGTGGGGCTGTGGTTTCTGTGGGAAAGAATGGGCAGGGCAGGGTAAACAGGTTTAGGATTTGCTCCTTTGAATAATTTCAGCAGGCTCTGGGAATAGAGGCTGTCCCTATTTGTCTGGTACCTGGCCCTGGGGTGCCTAGGGCAGATGGATACGTGGCCTGGGGTGTGTGAGATCCATAAAGGAGGTGGTGGGGGTGTGGGCTCTGCACTGGTTGGTTTGCATTTGAAAGGTGAGCTGCAAATGAATTGTTTGCGATCTCTAAGAATGGCCTAACCCTGGGAGGGGCAGGCTGCAGGTGTCAAAACATTGAAAGGCAGAAAAGAAAAGGCTTGGTTAATACTGGAGAGATTCAAGCAGAGACCTCTGGAAGTTTAAAAATACATACTTTTGGATTTTATGGATGACCAGAGCGAAATCTGGATAAAAACTAAGAAGAAGGGGATATTCAGAAACATTTTCACAATACCTAGAACAACAAAGGGCCACATTTTAAGAAAAAGAGAAGCAAGACCAGCAAATGCAGTTTTCAGTTAGAAAAAGCACAAGTGGACAAGGGACTGAAGATAAGGGAAACCAAGTCAGGCCTCCAACTCAGGCCTTGGTCCCATTCTTTTTTTTTTTTTTTTTCTTTCTTTTTCTTTTCTGTAGAGATGGGGTCTCACTCTTGCTCAGACTGGTCTCGAACTCCTGACCTCAAGGGATCCTCCTGCCTCAGCCTCCCAGAGTGCTAGGATCACCGACGTGAGCCACTGTGCCCGGCCATTGGTCCCATTCTTAACTGTGGCTGCAGCATGGCTTGTTTCCGATGGAATCACCTGACAGATGGGGTTATTGCCCTGCTTTAAGCCCTTTAATGGCCTCCCACCATACCTATAAAAACACCCACACTCCTTGCCATAGCCGGCTGAACCTTACTTAGCCTGACACTTCCTAGTTTGCTGCATCTCCTCAAATTTCCTGGGACTCACCGGGTCACAGCCTCCTGCCCTTTCTCTTCCCGGAACACTCCAAGTTCATGTCTCCTCTCCTTAGGACCTTAGCCCTCAGCCTCCTCTGTTCCTGTGTGCTCTTTCTTCCAAGCACTGCATGCCTGGCTGCTTTTTATAATTCAGAGCTCAGTTTAATTGTCTTTTTTAAAGAGAGATTCTTCTGACCATCTCCATCCAAAGAAGCCATCTATTTCCAACTCTGGTGCTGTGCTTATCACTCTACTTTATTTTGTTGTTTATTTATTTGCTTCTCATCTGTGTTTTCACAAAATTTATGAAAACAGGGACCCAGGCACGTCCACTCCTGTAGTGCTAGGTCCTACAGCAATGCCCAGGATACACCAGGAGCTCAGCATTGTTTGAATAAATGAATGAACAGAACAGTCTAAAAACACATCGTTCTTCATTCTGCCTCCAGCCAACTCAAGAATAATTTCCTAAAGAGGCTCTGAAAATTACAAAAGAAATAGTGCATGGATTCCAGCCCCAGTAGGCTTCTGGGCTTGGTGTTTCTTTAATTTCATGTAAATTTCTCTAAGTAAATATTCCTTAAAAGTGAATAAAATTTTATTTCGCTTTAACAAGAGAATATAAAAGTTAAAAAGGTCACTGTAGTAATAGACTAATCTCAATTACCAGGGCAGCCTCTGAAACCCTCACTCCCACCTAATCTCATTCGGTGCATACGCAGCTCACCGTGTGATTTCCAACACAGCTAAATGAAATTATAAAGCAGTGTTAAATTTATTAATCATTTAATTAGCTAAATGTTCCTGCAAGTACTGGTGAGATGAATGGCATGTCATTTTCTAATGCAATTTGCCTCTCAGACAGCCAGGGTCAGAAAGGGAAGCTCCTGGCATCTCGAATGAGCTTTTTATATCGCACCTTTTATTAAGAGACAGTTGTTATGCCAGTGATCGTATTTGAGACTTGTACACAAGACCGGGGCACTTGGGTGCTGGGCGAAAAGGAAAAGGCTCTGTTTCTTACCTGGGTTACAAAGAGGAGATGCAGGGTAGCTGGTGAGTACCCCAGAGATTGCCTCTCCCCCATGTCTCCTTGCAGGGCAAATCTTTTCATATTTAACAAGCCACTGAGCAGAGTAGAGCAAAAGATAGCAGCCAGTATTAAACGCATGCTCAATCTAGTTTTATTTCTTTAAATTTACTCAGTCGAGAAAAATTTGTGGAGTGCAAATTCTCCTCATGCTAGGTGACTTTTTAATCCTTCTAGTTGAGTCAGGATTTATTTCTCCATCCCCGCCTCTCAGCCTTTACTCATCTCGAGGTGTGTGCCCCCCTTGCTCTTTGAAGAGGGTCTTCTCGTGGAGGGGTGGTCTCGCAGGGGCCTTGCAGCCCTCCCCATGTGACAGCTTGGGGATGCATACCTAGGGAGCTTTGGGATTTGGGGCTGACTTCAACCCGTAATTATTTCTGACTGCAAAATCCGTGACAAGTGGCCGCTGCCAGGTGCTTTGGGAATCTGTTCCCATTTGCAATGAGAGAACTGGCATCAAGCACATTGTCTAAATTCACTCGACTGTTGGAGTGGGTGCCGCACGAGGCCGGGGACATCCAAATGAACACCATTCTATTTGTTCAAGACGGGAGCTGTCAGTTGTGAGAACCTGGGCAGGAGAAGCAGTTTGATGCGTGGATGTTCCTGCTTCCCAGAGCCACAGGCAGAGGCGAGCTATTCTGAGTTAAGGGCGGTAGGCTCAATGGCATGCGACAAACGGAGCACCAAGTAGGACTTGGAGGGCTGGCTGGTGTCGTAGGCCGGTTCCACGTGCTGTTAGCCGCAGTCCCCTAGACAAGTCACGGGAGCTCTGGGCCCTTGACTTCATCATCTATAAAACAGGGATGATATGAGCACTCAATAACTAGCTAATCATAGGATTGCTGTAAGGATTAAATGAAATGATGTACAGTACTTGAAAGTGTTACATCAATTCTAAAGTAATATAGAGGCATTAGGGATGTCTTTTATTTTTTTTCTTTCAAGAGCAATAGCTTTGGATCCAGCAGATCTGCACCCTGGACTTGGCTCACCAGTTACTTCCCCCATGATCCTGGCAAGATATTAACTGAGCTTTCGTTAACTTGGTGATGAAATGGGAATGATATTAATAGTAACGGTGCATATTAAAGGAAAAAACAATGTGTATGTGTATATATCTGTGTATGTTTGTATATATGCAGAGACATACAAAATATACATAGCTATACACACATATACATACAATATGTATATGTACATATGCACATATACACAACACATATATGCCTATATACATACATACACATGTATATATGTGCATATATATGATTTAGCATGGTCCCTGGCACCCGGTCTGGTTCAGTAATGGCGACTGCCATGGGTACTGCACTGCTGCCACCGTTCCATCACTGTGATTATGTCAACATTGCAGATAAAGGAGACCACATTTCCCCCCTAGAACTTCTCTGTATTGCTTAACACAAGCCTCCTTAAGCAGATGTGCCATGTATTGCATAAAAGCAGTTCTGGACTCACTTCCAGAGTAGAAGAAAAAAAGGAGGGAGTACCCACATATTTGGTAAAAATATAGCATGGTATCTAAGAGTCAAGCAGAGCTGGTTTCAAATCCTCCCTCTGCCTTCTACTGACTAAATGACTTCGAGCTAGTTACGTAACTTGCTAAGACTCAGTTTCTTTATCTCTAAGGTGGAGGTCAGTATAGTGCCTCCCTCCCACCTAAGAGTACTGTGAGGGTTAAAGGAAAGCTTAGCACCAAGTGAATACTGGCTAAGGAAAGTGTGGGAGTCGGGGGGTGGAGGGAGGTTGGGGAGAGAGGAATAGAAATGAAAATGTTTCTGAATAAGTTATACCTAGATTGTTCACCTTAACAAATGCTGCTTCTACAACCTCCCTGGACTGTCTTGCAATTTTTTCGTTTATTTTTTTGAGGCAGAGTCTCACTCTGTTGCCCAGGCTAGAGTGCTGTGGCATCAGCTTAGCTCACAGCAACCTCAAACTCCTGGGCTCAAGCAATCCTACTGCCTCAGTCACTCAAGTAGTTGGAACTACAGGCACGTGCCACTATGCCCGGCTAATTTTTTCTATTTTTAGTAGAGACAGGGTCTCACTCCTGCTCAGGCTGGTCTCAAACTCCTAACCTCAAGTGATCGTCCCACCTCGGCCTTGCAATTTTTTCTTTAGGAGGGAAGCACTAGGCCTTAATTTTCCCTCCCAGGCCTCAAAAAGGCCAACAGAAGCCTAGAGATATGAATGCACCTGTACACAGTGTCTCAATAGGTTGGCAGTAGCCAGGACCAGAATTAGGTCCTGTCTCGTATGCCTGTCCTTTTCTTGGACAGCTTTAAATCATTGGCGGTTATCAAATTGGTCACTGGTTTATCCGCAAACCATCCCCTGATCTTTTGTCAGGTGTTCCTACCTATGACTAATGGGGCCTGGTTTTACACAATTGTTTTCGTGGCTCAAGAGGTATTTTTGTGTTTGTCTTTGGCTTGATCAAATGCTGGTATGAATCACTCATTTGTCCATTCATTTGATAAACCATCATTGAAGCCATCCTATGTGACAGATCCCAGGGCTCTGAAGAGGAATTTACTTCCTCAAAGTACCGTTTCCTGTCTTACAAGGGGTTAGTGCTGTGCAGATCAGAGTAAGGTGCACAGAGTATATAATACACCCCCTCACCCCTGCCTGCCTGCTTCGAGTTTGGGGGCTTCTTTTGCGTCCTGTAAATAGGATACTAACTGTCAGCAGCGCCAATACTGCTG
This sequence comes from Varecia variegata, assembly GCA_028533085.1. Classification (NCBI taxonomy): domain Eukaryota; kingdom Metazoa; phylum Chordata; class Mammalia; order Primates; family Lemuridae; genus Varecia; species Varecia variegata. Next base: position 117,513,967 of record CM052442.1, on the reverse strand, counting down.
GTATCCCCCTAGTGGGCAACGTTGAGGCACAATGGAGAGGTATGGGTGGCTTCAGTTATCATGGGCCCTGAGAATCAGGTACACCCAGGGCTGAGTCCCAGGGCCCATTAAGAGCAGGCCTAGGGAGGGGCCAATAGTTGGCACTGTGTTCTCCATTGTCATGAGTTCCCATTAAGGGACTCAAGAATTAAGATAAAAGCTGACCTGCAAATCTGCTGAACTTGAGGCTGTGCTCGAGCCCTGGTGGGGGGACCTGGCTCGAGCCCTCAGGTGGGTCTAGAGGTCCTTCCCTGACCTTCCACAACTCAGGTCTCCCCAGAGAGCTGCGAAGTGAAAGCAAAGGTGTTGCCCTCTGCCTAATTTCTCTGCAATTCATCTCGGCTGCCATCTTCCCAGCCTCTGGGAAGAGAATGTTGTCCCCCAGAAAAAGAGCTCATGGACAGATTTGGTGATCACTTAAGGTTTACAGAAAGCACCTTTCAGCAGTCACATGCAAGTATGCTTTCGGGCATTTAGCCAAGCACCCACACAGGACGGGGCCTCTTTCCAAAACCAGTGTTTGTTGACAGGAGTTCCATTTGTGTGCAGGAGATGGTGCATTGAGTGCACTCTCTCGGAGCTGTTATGTATTGCAGTAGAGATGCTGTGTGTACAAACCTGGGAAGGAAAGCTGGGGGCAGGGGAGGAAGGGAGGGAGGAGGGAAGAAAGTGAGCAAAAGACTTAGGAAGAGACCAGAGAAAAAGGACATACATAAACATAACAGAGTGGTTAATACCTAAGCATCGGAAACTGCCTGGATTTGGTGGAACTGGGGGGCAGGGGGAGGGCTTAAGTAAGTTTCTCTCAGCCTCAGTTTCCTCATTTGTAAAGGTGGGAACAATCAGTAATGAACCTTATTTATAGAATTGCTCTGAGCACTACAAGAGATAAGCACAGGGAGAATTTTGGACAATGCCTAGCACACAGCCACCAATCAATACATATTCATCATGTTGTTAAAGAAGCGGCCAGGGGAGAAGAGGGAGGAAAATGAAACTGAGAGTGAGTGAGAGAAAGCAGAGTGAAGAATAAAGGCAGGAGGAAGAGAAGAGAGATTGGAGAAGAAAGAGAAGAGTGGAGCCTTTTCCAACCCCGCCCATGTTTTCCCTTTGCAGCATGTCTGCAGGCACGGTTTGCATGTAAACAGTGAGGAGTGTAAGCTAAACATAGACTTTGGACATACAATAGGCAGGCGTGATCGCATTCACACATTCAGTTTGCCGTATAAAAGCTTTTCCTCGGTGCAACTTTATGGCCCAGAAACCAGACTACAAAAACTTTAATACCATTTTTTATTTTATAGAAAAATATAAATCCATACTTCTATGTGTCTTTCACGAGTTTGGAAACTACAGCAATCGAGGCGTGCCAGGGTCTGGGCATACCCCACCAGCACCACCACCACCACCACTTACCCCAGCGTTTGTTTTTTTCCTTCCACCATGTTAAATATTTCTGGTTAACCAGTTAAAACAGGAAGATGGCCATGATTGCTTTTAGATTGCAACTTCCACATTGAGTGAATTTTATAATAAGGAGCCATTTTCCCCCCCGACAGGCTGCCCTTGCGCCCGCCTCTCTGACTTTGAGGTCCTCATTATTGTGGGTTTAAATGAAGGATGTTCATTCCGGCAGGGATGGGGGAGGCCACCAGGCATCAGCACTGTTATCAGGACCTTCCATCAGGCCAAGTGACAGGCGTCCGGAGCAAGAATGCAGAGCTCATGGTGGAGACCTCCGGCTGACACCAAAGGTGACTCCCCTCACTCTAACCTTGAAAGGGAAAGTTCCCACTTTATTAAAATGAATTTCAAAAGGGCCGCTCTGACAGCTGCATAATTAAATATTGGAGTGTCAGCGATAATTTATTCCCCTCGCATGTGGTGGTCAGATCCTTTTCACTGGAGGGTCAGCAAACCCAGTGACAGAGGCAAGGAGACAGCGATTCTGGGCCCTTTGTCATTTATGTAGCCCCAGCCCGGAGATCGGAGCCTGATAAAACATAGAGATACACACGTGTACACAAACCACACACACACACACACACACACACACACACACGCCCCAGAGAGGAAACAAAGTGCGTGGATTTACCCTGTTATTCACCCAATATGCTCCAGTTCAAGTCTGGTGTGTGTGTGTGTGTGTTATGAATAGCAAATGTAAAATGTTCAAGACCCTGTGCACGAACTTTTCACCTATATTTGAGGGTCTCTGTGGGCTCCATAGCTGTTTCTGAATTATCAGTCATCTCAGGTTCCGTGTAAGATCTTTTCCTAGAGTGAACTTGATAAAGAAGGTCATCACCGATGAGCAGGTGGACAGAACTCCCTGGACATGACTTTTGTACAAGCAGTTCCCATGCCAGCGACTTCATATACTCTGTGTCAGGGCTTAGGGTGCCCACTGGACCTACACAGCACACAGCCAGTGCAGGGGTCCGCTTCATGCGTGTGTGTGTGTGCGTGTGTGCATGCGTGTTATTGAGAAACTTGCCTAGTTTAAGCAAGTGTCGTGGAAACAACATGGGCTTCAGAGCTAGACATTGCATCCTTTCCTATGATTAACGCGGCTAAATTGCCCACCACAGCCAGCAGCATATTGCTTCACAAATGTCTATAAAAAATACGAAAACCAGAGCTCGAGCGAATTCAGCATAGGCCTTCTCGGGATGTTTATCCTTTGTTTATGTGGGTGTTTTGCTTTGTTTTGTCGCAGCTGGGGAGCAGTGGAATCACGCTCCCTCGCTGGTAGTTCAGAGGCGACGAGCGATGCTTCTTGGGGCTCCTTGTCCGGAAGGTTCTGCCCGCAGCTGGTTCTACCCAGCGACCCAGCGCACAAGCCCCGTCCATCATTTCTTATTTGACCCTGTCCTGTTTACTCTGTCAGGGTAAAAAGCGCAGGCCAAGCTCGGCTAGGCAGGGTATTACTTTGTCAGAGGCAGGCTTGGCTACTCCGAGTCAGCCTGAACAAATTACCTCCCTCACTCGGTCGCCGAACCGGGAACAGGGTTATAACTCAGTCTAAGCACCGGTCCCTCTTCTGTTGCCTTCATAACCAAGGTCATACTAATCAACTCAATTACCAGCCCTCTCGGACATTTTCATAATGTTTTCTGCTAGTTGCTCTCCTGTGAAAATCTCTCGGTCTAAGCAAATTAATGCCATTTTTATAACTATCTCCATTTCAGGTACCGTGATCTCCTCTGAAACGACTGTACACCGGGCAGCCAAGGCTAGCTCTGCCTGCCCGTGTGTGGCTCACACAAGTTGGGATAGCGCCATCGTCCATCCTTGACTTTTTTTTTTTTTTTTTTTTAGGTACAAACAAATCCTCTTGTTTTTAGGAAAACATAAAATGACAAAGAAGTTTACTTTTGATGGTTCTGGAAGCAGAGTGCAGCTGAGTCCTCTCCCCATCTCTGTCACCCCACTCCCACCCCAGCAAGCTGGGCGATTCAGGGCTTCTCTAGGCCTGGATTTCTGATGCACGAGGATGGAATTGCATTATTCCCCACCCCCACCCCCCACCGCCCACCACCCGAAGGCTATGTTTTAAATCCGTATTAGTTTGCAGATTTGTTCCCTTTTGTCTCTCTTCACCCCCTTGCAGTGATAAATCCTCCCTCCTTTGTTTCAGAGCCAATGCCTGGATTCCTATACTGTTCTGTTTTTCAATGAGAGTTCAAAATCACACCATATGGGCAATAGCCCGCATTTTCTAAATCTCCTCCCAGCACAATTGCTGGGTAGCTAGAGCCTTGAAGATATCAGAGGGGCTTGTTTTCTGAGTCGTGCTGGTTAACTGCAGCCCAAGTTTAGCAGGCAAACCACCAATTTTGTTTAATACAGTGAGATAACCAAGGCACACGGCGACCGCTGTCCTTCCGTATCTCTCAACTCCCACCTCCGGCACGTGCTCAAATTATTCATTAAAACGATGCTCTTCCAAGCTGTGTCTACATCCTACTCCTAGTAGTCCCCGAATAAAGACCAGTTGAATGGGGAAATTATTTCTTCACGTGTTAATTCTTTAATGGGCTCGCTTATTTGCTCAAAAGAGACATCGAGCTGAGTATAGAGGACATAATACATTTTGACATCACCTGGAATGTTTCATTTCATTACTTAAAAAAAAAAGGCGAGAAAGCAAATATGACCCAATGCTAACTGAGTGCTGGGTCTAAGTGTGATGATCATATTGTTCTTAGTACTTTTTCTGTAATTTGTAGTTTCTCTGAAGAACATTTATTCAGTGACATAGAGGGCTCTGTTGGCCCCTAACTTGGCAGCAGGTAGACATTTAGTAAAGGAATAGGAGGTGGGGTGGGGCATCTGTGGTGTGTCTCCCACGCACTGGTCCTGTAAGAGCTGCTTGGTTTCTGGTGCCCCTGGGATTCTTCATGGACCCACATGTTACCATTCCTGCCATCTTACAGACAGTGAAACCTAAGCCCAGAACTCCCGAGTCACTTGCCCAAGGTTACACAAGTC
>CM052442.1:117482266-117508934 GCA_028533085.1 Varecia variegata | reverse complement strand
GTAGACATTTAGTAAAGGAATAGGAGGTGGGGTGGGGCATCTGTGGTGTGTCTCCCACGCACTGGTCCTGTAAGAGCTGCTTGGTTTCTGGTGCCCCTGGGATTCTTCATGGACCCACATGTTACCATTCCTGCCATCTTACAGACAGTGAAACCTAAGCCCAGAACTCCCGAGTCACTTGCCCAAGGTTACACAAGTCAAATAAGGCAGAGATGGGATTTAAATTCAGGCCACGATGACTTCAAATGGGTTTATGTTTTTGTCTTTTGGGTTTTTTTGGCTACATTTTTTAAGTTGAGGTGAAATTTATATAGCATACAATTAGGCATTTTAAAATGTATAAGTCAGTGGCATTTAGTGAATTCAAAACGTTGTAGACCACCACCTCTTTCTAGATCCAAAACTTTCTCATCACCCCAGAAATATACCCCGTTTCCATTAAGTAATCACTCCCCATCCCCTACTTCCAACTTCTCTTATTCTTATCTCTATTCTGGGTATATCACATAAAAAGAATCAAATAATATGTGACCTTTTGTGTTTGGCCTAATATTTTCAAGGTTCATTAAGTCGTAGCAGGTGTCAGTACTTTATTCCTCTTCATGGCTGAGTAATATTCCACTGCACGGATATATCACATTTTCTTCATCTACGGATGGGCAGTTGGGTTGTTTCCACCTTTGGTTATTATGAATAATATAATAAACATTTGTGTATAAGTTTTTATGTGCACATACATTTTCACTTCTCTCCAGTATATATACTAGGAGTGGAATGGCCAGGTCACAGGATAGGTAACTATAGGTTTAACTGTCTGAGGAACTGCCAAACTGTATCCATAGTGGCTGCACACCATTTTATATAAAATCCCTGCTCTTAGTACTTCTCTATGTCTTGTAAGGCAGTAGACGTCTCATTCAGTTCATTTCTGCAGAAAGAGTTAAGGAGTCTTCTCAGGTAACTATAATCAACCCCCAGGGACTTACTCAGCTTTGGCGTGTGCAACTGAAATAGCCAGCAGGCATCTCGTCCCTGTTATTTCTGTCTCTCCCTGCCTCCCCGCCCACCCCGCTCACACGCCATGTTACCCAAGTATGGAGGATGGGTGGCCTAGAAACGTGGAGGGAGGCAAGAGAGGGATAATTATGCCTGCTACAAGCGCCGACTAGAATTGCCAGGCGCTTTCACCTCTCCACTCTCTTTTGGCTCTTGCAGAGCCCCTTGGGGAAGGGGAGGAAGGCTATGCAAGTGGGAGGAGGAAACTGAGTCCCAGCAAAGTCATTCAGCTGGCCCGACGTGCCAGAACTTGTTTGTAGGCAGCTGAGACCAGAATTTGGTCTTCCCACGCCTCCATCAGCTGTGGCTGCTAATTCCTTCCCATTCTGAAAAACTAAAAAACTACGTATGTGAACAATCCCTTTGAAAAGTCAAAGGGTTTTACTTATATGAACTATCCAATTTTGAAAACTGGTCTGCTATAAAAATTCTTGATTCCAGAGCTTCTTTAAATATATCTCAACCCCTTTAGAGTGAAAGTTACAGAGAATAATATTGCATATCGATTAATATGGGTGAGGCACGTGCTACCTATTTTATAAACACGATCCCACTTAATCATCCACCTCACAACTCTGAAAAGTGGATAGATTTTTGCCACATGGTAGAGATGAGGAAACCAAGACTCGGAGACATTAAATAACATGTCCATAAGTGTCCCAGTTTGGAGGCAGGGGCTTCTGGCTCCAGATTTCTCTGACTCTAAACAGTAGCATGTTTCCAGTACATCAAATGTCTGAGACTTATTATATGCCATAAAACACAAAGGACTTTGATCACAAGACCAAGCCCCAAAAGGCCATGACTGCACAAACCACAACAACTGTATGTGAGGCTGCATCTCTCCTCTCTATGTGTAAGTTGGAGGAACTTGCACAAGTGCAATGCTTCCCTGCAGCTGCAGAGTCTCAGTGAGCACCGTTCTTGGAATTCTTAAAAGCTGAGCCAGCAAGCCTCCCTTGCATTTCCTTTCACCACTTCCTGGTCATTCTTTCAAAGCCAGGGAAGGCCCCCACTGCCCAGAATCAAGGATGAGGAAGAGGAATTTTGAGTGTGTCCTTCTTGCTTCACTCCAGTAGCTAAAGACAGAAATGATTGCCCAAGCCTGAATCAACAACTATAGAGTAGGTTGTCCAAGGCACATTGCAATTAGAGTGGACCCACCAAACAAATGGATGGCCAGGATGGTTGGAAAGACCCAGATCATTGGTCTTCAGCCCAGCCTTGCCATCAACTGACTCCCTTTGTCACCCTGGAGGTTTCCCTTTTCCTCCATGGAAACTTTTCCAGACTGTAAACAGTGAGAGGGGTCTAGTTGAGATTGTTGTCTTCCAGGGAAGTTCTCAGAGCAGGCCTGGTGGGCCCAGTCATAAAGATGGGGGGAAAATCCTTATGTTGATGGCCACGCACAGTGGCTCAGCAGAACTGGCTCTGTGGACCAGCCTTGGGTGCCCCCCTGCAGGGCAGGGTAAAAATACCCTCTCTACCCCCCTAAAGGAGATTTTATAATGTGCCCAGATCAGTTCAGACAAATTGGGATCTCCTGTTTTTTTTCCCTATGTCTGGAAAAATTGCTATAATGTCCTTCAATAACTCAATCTAACCATGTCTTCCCAGAGGAAATGATGGAATGCCCTACGTTCCTTTTACCCGTTTCCCTTTACAAACATCATCTCATTTAATCCTCACCACAGTCCTGATGGTGTTGCCATCATCTCCAATTTGTACCTGAGGAAATAGGGGACAAGAGAGGTTACAGGATTTGCCTAAGGTCCTGCAGCTGGCAAGTAGCAAGGTGGAATCTGACCCAGTCTGCCTAGAAAAACACTGTCTTCCTCTGCCTCTTGATACATTTTCTCAAAAGAACCATCTTATAATCAAACAGATACGACCATTTAATTTTATCTTTGGATAAAAATGGGGACCACTCATAAGTCAACGAATTTGATTCATACTCTAAATAATGTCAGATTGAGAAAATTAAATCTGACCACACATTACTTCCCTAGGAGCAAATGATTCCTTGATTCCATTGTAGTAGATAGAATCTCTTACTTAAAAAAATATATGTAACAAAAACCAAAAAACAGAACTCACTTTTCACAGTCAAGAGTTACTTCTTCTTTTACAGTAAATGCCCTCTTTAAGATTTTGCAAGCTCATTTCATGATCTTTTTTTTTCTCTTTCAGTATCTTTCCAAATTTAGAAGTTAAATTTATAAGGTTATAATTTGCAAGGTCATCCTTTTTTAAAGAAATGTAAGCAGGAGATGAGGCCTTCCTAGGTTTGGGGGTGATAGCTTGTGATTCTTCATTGCAGATTCCTGTGGGTTGATGATTAGTGCCTTGCCTCCAGATTTTTAATACATTAACTTATCTAAATATTCCCCTACACATACTCCCCAATTTAAGAAAAATGTGAGATGTTGGGAAATGTTTCCAAGAATAGAGCAAGGGATTAGCCAGCCTAGAGAAGTAGACTTTAAGAGGAAACAGAGTACGTTCAATTCAATTAGGATTATTTGCTGACCGGGTACTAGGTACCTGAGGGTGAGATGGATGCATACAGTAGGTGCCTTCAATGTCACAGGCTGACTTGGAAGACACGTGTGCAGACAGGTAATTACAACACCGGGTGTGTGCACCCAGGGAAAATGCAGACAAAGTTCAAGGGGTGCTCAGAGGGAGGGTTTAACTCCATAAGGAAGTATTTCAATAATGGCTTTCAATTATAGGACATTTCTAATAATATGATTATATACTTTCTTAATAGTGTAGCACTCTAGTTATTATTTATTCCCCCACACTGAACAAATATAATTATTATATACCCTTTTCATTATCGGCCCTTGCTATTCTTAATGAAAGCAGTGGTTTGTGGTTTATAAGAAAAATTTTTGTGTGATCTTTCACATCATTTAAAAGAAGAATTCTAAAATTCTTTTTTTGTTGTTGTTCTTGTTTGTCTTTTGCTTGTGTTTTTCCTAATCCTTTATCTAAATAAAAATGATACTTTCCCCCAGGTCCTCTGACAGGGGGTGCTGATTTCACAGTACCTGCTTCAAGAACAACTCAGTATTGGATCGAGTCACCAGGGGGAGATTGGTTCTTCACTATGTGTGGTGGCTTTTTAATGCCATGTTGCTTTTTATCAACCAATCTGCGGATGTTTTCCCTTCATTCACATTGAAAGCACTTTGCTGTAGAAACCAGTAAGTTTGTTATCTCAGTTTTTATTTTGTTTGTTTGTTTTCTGATGTCCTGACAGCAGAACCAATCTTCGGAATCCTTTAAAGAAATTACCGAAACAAATTCGATCACAAAAGCTTTTAAAATCTGAAATCCCAGGAAGCTAATTAGTGCGTCCTTTTAAGATGGCTTCCTGCATTTTGATATACACATAAGCTCCGGTTTCAAATGCAGTTGGCGGTTTGCCATGAGTCAGGCAGGTCATCTCTGCTCTCAGGAACACGGAGCTCCCGCAGAAGCCTGTGGAGGGAGGGCAAGTTGGTACCCTCCCCTGGTTAGCACGTGACTGTGCTCTGTCACCATGTAGCAGGTGGAGGCCCGGAGCTGCATTCGCGTTGGTTCCTGGCGGTTAGTTGTACACTCTGCGAACTTCTCTCATTGCCCTAATGTTGTCCTTACTTTGCTGTTTCCCCACTTGACATTGGGCCTTTAGGGAGCAGGAACTGTGTGTATCCCAGAGCTCTGCATGGCACTTGGCACATAGGAGGTGTGTAATAGATCCAGCTGCTGTGGTGTGGAAAGCCTGGACTTCAAAGTTGGTCAAAGGTACATAACTGTAGAGCATGCAGCCCTCTAGCCTGTATCCGAGTTACTTCAAAGCCTTGTATTGCTGCTCTGGGCAGCAGTGTCCTAGAGGGCATTAAAATTTGATGCTCTTAACTCTTTAAGGGCAGTATCCACCCATCTCGGCACCCATAATCCCTAGCTGAGGGCCTGGCTCAGAGTAGGTCCTCTGTAAATGTTTGGTCCTCACTGAGTGACTGCATGCATTGTGGCCAGGATGTCTACTCTGAGACGACAACACCTCGAGAACCTCTTTAGGGGTGTGTTTTTACCCTCCCTGCAGTCGGGAAATCTCACTGCCAATGGCAAAGACACACTATGAGAGATGGTTTTTTCCTTTGTGTGTGTGTGTGTGTGTGTGTGTGTGTGTGTATAAAAAGGCCATGGAAATACAAAATTGTAACTTGAATGTCTTCATGAATCCATCTCATTGCGTTGGAGAGACATCCAGGATTCTCCCTAGAAAAATCTTTTCCAGCATAAAAACCATTATTAATCCCATTTGAAATGCATATGTGTGCTTGTCTCTGGGCCCGTGTCCATACGTGCTTATGTCACTGCAGAACGAACCCTATCGGTTCATGTCACCTGCTCCCCTCCTGGACCTCCTGAGGGGCGTGGCCACATTCCAGGTGCAGGGAGCCATCCATGCACCATCTTAGAAGCATAGCAATGCTTGGTATGTTCGGGGTCCATTTGAGTAACCCAGTGGTGCAGATATTTGATTCTTAGGATGGCCCACGTGGGTCTCTTCACCCATCCTCACGCACCACCCAAATGAGTTAACAGGCAGAGACGGGACCAGAAGCTGAGCGAGGTTCTAAACAAACAGTTGGAATGGTGGCCCTGGAGGCCTCATAAGCAGCTTGCCTGGGTAAGTCTTCAATGACACAAAAAGAGACCGAAGCTCATGGCACCAACCATCAAAGCCGTCAGAAAAATATATTTCCTACCAGATAAAGCAAAAAAAAAAAAAAGAAACCACCCAGTGGAACCTTAGAATCAACTTGAAGCTTCAACAGCAGGAGAATGATTTCATAAATCACAGTGGATCCACTTAATGGAATATTAGCTAGCCACTAAAATAGAATGACAGTTGGAAAAAATACTTAGTGATAAAAGGTTTAATGACAAAGTGGGGTTCAAAATGGAAGATAGTCTCTGACTAGAACTATATTGAAAGAAAGATGAATGAGGAGGAGGACAGTGGGTGATGTATTATCTCTACACGAGAACCTTTTTCACTTTTCAAAGCGTTAAATGTATGGCATTGCCTTTAGAATTTGAAAATGTCTCATTTAAATGCGTCCTAAGTGAAATCTCGGGGCAACTTATAAACTGGTACAATATGCAATTGTAAGTAGCTCTCCCATGCAGCCACATGTTTATTTGACCTTGGTCTTGTGAAGGCTTGGTTCCTGGGGATTTGTAGAGGGGAAGGTTCTGAGGGGCAGGTTGATGGTGACGCTGGGACAGGTAGTGTGGTTCTTAGATAGAGCAGAGTTCCCTGAGCTCAGCGCTCAGTAGGAAATGCATCTCAGTTGTCAATGCTGTGCACTCTTCTCTGTCTCCTTACCTGTCAGGCAATTATTGAAAAATTGTCTTTCCCCCCAAATACAGTAATGAATGCCTTGGCCAGACAAGCCATGGCATTCAAGATTAAGAGCGTACTGATGTCCGGTGAATTTCTACTTTCAGCCAAAGCACCCGGGTGAAATGAAGCACGGGTGTATTCTTTTAGGATATGCGTGAACATTACTCATGATTAATTTTAGAAGCTAGTAAGAGTACTAGACTTGATAACTTTAACAGAAAAAATGAATACTATTAATAATTAAGAAGAATTAAAAAGAGCAGAATGAGTAAAGTAGCTTTCAATTATTGAGCCTTTACTAGATGCTATTTTGCATAAATGTTTCTCATTTTGCAAAATTTATCCCACTTAATAGTAGAAGTAACCCCAGAGAATGGATATTCTTACCTGGATCTGTCTGATGTCAACATGCATGCTTTCTCTCCCTCAGCATATTGTTTCTTATTAACTTCTAACCTCCTTCTCTACACCCTACCAAACTCTGCCAATAACTGCATGTCAACTGTGCACGTCACTTCTCTCATGCTGAGATCTGGGGCAACCTACAGAGTCCAACTATAACCCTATAAGGGTTGGTCAACCCTGACTTATTAGCTCTAATTTTTAATATGCCTCACTCTAGATGCTTGAATAAAAGGAAGACATTTGAAAATTTCTGAAGTCCTTCTCAGTGATTAGATATTAAAAATCAGTTTGAACTCCAACTATATTGACTAAAACAAAACCTAGTTCCTCTGACACCTAAAGACAGACGTTTTCACTTATTGTATGGTGTCTAAGAATTCTGTGTGTGAGTTTTAAATTTATTTGGGATGGGCTTCGTCTGTGTTTCCATATGGCCACCAGGTGAGCCACAGAGCTGTGGTCCTGGCCAGCCTGACACCCTTTAGTCTGAATCACATGACAACCTGTGTCTATGATTAGCTCCATAGATGTGACCAGATAGAGTGCTCACTTACCCTTGATTTTGATCTTCATTGCTGAGTGCAAGCATGTCATGGAGTGGAAACCCCAGTTCACAGGGCTTGTGACCTTCCACGGACTGTATGTAACTCAGCTGTGGCCCCCACCTGGTGAGGTCATGTTCTGATTCTGATCAAGGACGTTAGCATTAGAGGGAGGTCCTCACACCTGCCCTATGTCCCAGCACCAACATTTAACAGAAAAGATCTTTTTCACAGAGTTACTTATGTGAGTGCCCCATTCCCCTGGGAGCTCCTACACTGTTTGGTCCCAAGGTGCCCGCTTTGCCTCACCCTTTCCACCCACACAACCTGCTTCCCGCACCCCTAATTACTCACAATTCCACTAACAGGCCACATCCTTTCACACCTCTGAGTTTTTGGTCATGCTGTAACCTCTACCTGAGTTCCGTTCCTGCCTCTACTATTGCCTGTCAAATGCTTTATGCTTTGTGCCTTTGAGTTTCAGCTGAAATGCTCCCTTTTCTATGAAACTGCCCTAGGCCCCCACGCTATAGTTATAGGTTCTTCTCTTGTGTCCCCATGACTCAAGGTGCACATTAGAGCACCTGTGACAGTCTTGAAATGACCATTATAGGGATTATTTGCACACCTCTGTTGTGAATGTATTAGTGAGGGTAGGTTAGGCTGCAATAACAAACAGCCCCCAAAATGCATTATAGCTCAAATTCCAAGAGCTGTATTTCTTATACAAAAAAAAAAACCAGCCTAAGCGGATATTCCTGGCCAGTGGCAGCTGTGTTCCACAAAGCGATTCAGGGCTCCAACCACCACATGGTTCCTTTTTCTGTATCAATATCTGCATCCAGCTTGCGGGTGTCTGTTACCAGCCTTAGCCACATTCCGCTGGTAAGAACGAGTCGCACAACTTTCTCTAACTGCAAGCTGGGCTGGCACATGTAATCTAGCCGTTTGCCCAGGAAGAAGAGCAAATGGATTTTTGATGGAAAGCAAGCAGTCTGTCACAGTGAGCCACTTGAGGGCACAGACTTGTTTTCTCCCCAGTAGAATCTCCAGCCTCTGATATAAACTTGGGTCCCCGATAAAAATCTGCTGCATGAAGGGCTAGGAGAATGTTAGCTTGATTTCCATTTGCCATCATGTAATACAACTTCGAATCAAGGGACATTATCTCTTCCTTTCTGGCATTGTTTGGGGGTCTTAATTTTAATGATTGAGTATCAAAACACCAAGGGCTCTAACGAGGCACAGTGATGTCCTCAGCTGTATTTTCTCATAACACAGAGTCATGTGGAACCAGAGCCTTGGCATTTTGCAAGGTGAAAAGACCGCAGGTAAAGAGGAATCTAGTAATTCTTCTTGATGTTAAAAATATACCATCGTCCATTCACTTCCCCACTGGCAGAGTCCAGGCCGACTTTGGCTCCCCTCCCTGTGAAATACACCCTTTCCCTCTCATCAGTTTCCACTCCTCCCGCTGAAAGTGGAATACAATGAATAGATGTATAATAAAATCTTTTAATTGTCTTAGCATATGTTGCTTTTATTAGGTGGGCATAATTGCATTCATGGGATCACCTACAAAGTCCTTTCGAATATAAAATTGAAATGGCTTCACACTCAGTGCACAAGTCCTTCCGAGCCACTGTTTTCCCCTTCACTGCCTCCTGTCCCCCTTTTGCTGTAAAGTTCACATTGAAGTGTGAAAAGAGAGACGTGGCAACTGACACGTGCTGGATCTTATCAGCCCAGAGTGCAGTTGTGGCCGCCTGAGAAGCGACTGTCATTTCTACACCATTTATTCCTCGCCCGGCCTCATTGCTCGCTTCCTTTCGGAGGAAATTTTCCCTGTTAAAGTACTGTACTTGTCATTTATTTCCCTTTTTTCCGCTCTCCCTCCGTGGCTGGGTTTTGATATGCATTTATCCAAAAGGCAAGCCTTTTATACACTTCCGCTAACCTCGTAAGGTCAGGCTCCTCTGAGCGGCTTCAGGCTCATAAAAGCAGCCCAACAAAGCTTTTATGGGGTCATTACAGCTCCCTTAAATCCCTCTCCTTCCAGCTTTCAATAATTCTGTTGCCTCTAATCAATTCACCAGCTCTTCTATTTGGAAGTGGGGGAAGGAGGGGGAGAGGATCAGCCCAAGACCCACTTCATTGGCACCAGGGTTTCTCAAAGTCTGATTAGCTTGTGGCTCTTCCTCGGCTCTCACCCTTGAGTCATACTGAGACATCTCAGCCTTAATCGTTATTTTAGAAGAGGGGTCAGCAAACTTTTTCTGCAACGGGACAGATAGGAAATATTTTAGGCTTCGTAGGCTGCAGGGCCTGTGTCAGAAATACTCAACTCTGCCGTTTGCCTTAGCACATTAAGGCTGCTATAAGAAGATACCATAAACTGGTAGCTTATACATAACAGAAATTTATTTCTGATGGTTCTGGACGCTGGGAAGTCCAAGATCAAGGTGGTGGCAGATTCGGTGTCTGGTGGGGGCCTGTTCCTGGGTTCTCACTGTGTCTTCAGTTAGTGGACGAGATCTCTGGGGCCTCTTTCATTAGCACTGATCCATTCATGAGGGCTGCACCCTCATGGTCATCGTCTCCCAAAGGCCCCACCGCCTAACATTGTCACACAGAGGATGAGTTTTCACCATACGACTTTTATGGGGGACACGCACATTCAGACCATAGCACTGTGATAGTACAGAACAATCATAGATAATAATAAATAAATGGATGAGTGTGGCTGTTTTCCAACAAAATTTTATTTACAAAAACAAGCAGTAGGCAGGATTTGGCCCATGGGCTGTAGTTTGCCGACTCCTGTTTTAGATATTAAAAATCCCATCTATCCAATCTTCCAAGAATTCCTAGTCTACTTGTAAGTAACTCCAGCTTTCCAAAAATATGGAGTGTGCATATCTAATGCTGTGCTTGGATGGTAGAACATTATTACCAAAATAATTTGGTTGACTTTCAGTTTCTAACCCTAATTTTTTTTCCTCTTTGCTTGCTTTCTTTTGAATAATAGAAACTTCAGCTTTTTTGTTTAATATATCTTGAAGTACTTCACTAAAAAAGTAATTTCATGGTGGTACACAGGGCTGTTTAGAAACTCGAATATTATACTTTCCGTTTATTGTGCAGGACTTTTCCAGGAAATTGTGCATGTATCGTATCTCTGAGAGAGAAGTGCAGTGGGGAGAAGAATCAGTCTACTGTGCTGAATCTCCGCTGCCTCTCCAGGGTTCTGCAAGTCTGGTAGTCAGAGTAAGGGGCTCGCTGGGCTGCTGAGGACACACGTGGGAAGCACCAAAAATTCATAATCTCATTTAAACCCCAAAAGAAACCTATGAGAAACATCTTAAGAGTCTCATATTCCAAAAGTGCAAAATTAAACTCAGAAATGTAAAATCACTTGTCCAAATGCCAGGTAAGTGAACCAGGGTGGTGAATGAATCTGTAAACACATTACAATATTTCTCTCTGTTCACCGTTTTCATGGAAGCCAGGTGTGACCGATTTTACGTTAGCAAATCAGCTCTTATTCCTGAACACACTTCTCAGGTATCCTTTCCACCCTCCCTAGCAGTAATACCTGGCCAAGTGACGGAATCCCAGCTAGTGCAATGTGTGTGAAGTGATGCCCAGCCGCTCCAGTTGGAACCAAGGGAAAACCTCCAAACGTGCAATCCTTCATGTTTGTTTGCTTGTTTGTTTCCTGAGCCCTGGCTAGAGTGAAGATGACACTCAGGGTGATCCTAGAATCTGGGTATTGGAAATGCCACAGTTCCTTGAGGGTGGAGCAGGGCTGCCTTTCCATTGCATTGGAGCCATTAGAAACCTATGACCTCATCTTTCCTTAGCGGGTGGGAGAGTTGGGTGTGGCCAGGTGCAGTGAATCCAGTAGATTTTGAATGGGAGATCTCAACCTTGGGTCTGTTGACTCCTCGAGGTCTATAGTGGGGATGTATAGCTGTTTTCGAATATTTCAGCAAGCATCATGGAACTTAACCAAATGAGACCAATTATCTTATGAACATATTTTTATTTGGGTTAGATTTACAACATAGATGTGAAAAGTGACTTGCCCAAGGTCACACAGATGATGAAGGGCAGATCCAAGACAAATGTCCATGTTTCTGGGCTCCTAGACTAAGTTTATTTTTCTCCTGTTGCCCCTTAGAAGATGGTTGTTGTCTTGTGGTTTTCACTGAGTTGCTTATTGAGAGACAGGATTCTATTGTGCTATTGTGTCCAGTTCAGCAAGGAGGACTCTCTGCTATGTTAGAAGAGACTTTGGGAGACCTGAAGGCTTGGTCACAGGGTACATAAAATAGATGTTGGTGCCTAACTCCCTGCAAGACAGAGAGAGAGAGAGAGAGAGAGATGAGTAATTTATAGGTTCACATTTTCCTTGGGTCCTTATACTTGTTTATTAGAGATAATTTGCTTAAGCGTGCACAAGGTGGAAGGTCACGCAAGGAAGGTTTTTATTAGTTGTGTACTGAATGGATCGATAGTAATTTGAATACCATGAATCTGTCCTGTTAACAGGTTTATTTCTTCATCAGATATTAATTCCAGAGGGTTTTCCCCGTTATAGGATGGACATAAACCATGCTGTGCAGATGGTGCTGCCTCTGTAATCAGGTTCAGCTGTGTGTTTTTGCAAACCTCCATGTGGACCCTCAAATGTTGGCCAGCAGATCAGAAGAGGAGGAATTGGATAAACAGGAACCTAGAGCCCCTGAAGAAGTGAAAAGAAAGAAGGAAGGCTATCCATCCATTCAATTGCTTGCTTTGAGTCTTTCTTTCTTCTTTGTTTCTCTCTCTCTCCTGTCTTTCTCTTTCTCTTTTTCTCTCTTTTTCTTCCCTCCCTCCGTCCCTCCCTTCTATTTTCCCTCCCTCCCTCCCTCCCTCCCTCCCTTCCTTCCTTTCTTCCTGTCTCTGTGTCTTTGTGCAACCATCCACCCATCCATCCATCCATTCATCTATCTATTCTGATTAGAAAACTGATACAGGCAGACAAAATGAAAAATTTGGAAAATGTAAAACCTTGATAAAATAGCTATCACTTCTCATTCCAGCACTTAATAATAACCACTGGTGCATATAAGGATATTTCTCTTGGGTCTTTTTCCCCATCCTAGGTGTACACATTTTAATACAGCTGAGATCATTTTGTATATCTGAATTTTTTAACATAGTAGATGTTTTACATCACTTAGTTAATACATGCTCATTTAAACAAGTCATAATATGGAGATATGAGAAGAAAAAGCTCATAACCTATGCTCCACCCTGTCCCTTTTTCTAAGTGGCAATTGTGGACCTTCTGTGACCATGCAAATTATGTACAGTATATGTTCACGTGGGGGATGGGAGGTGGAGTATGTGTGTGTTTATTAGAATATTCTTTTGCCCATTACTTAAAACTTGCTTTGTTTGGTTAAAACTACATATGGAACATATATAGGCGAAACAACACTTTTTCTAATGCTTGCATACTATTCCATGCAGCCTGAATTAAATCCAACATTCCCCTGTTGATGGGCACTCCAATTCTTTTCAGATTTGTTGTTACTGTTGCTATAGCCCTTATAAATACTACATCAGTATAGATTCTCAGGCATTTATCCTAATATACTGCTGGTTTTAATTTTGTAGGATAGATGCCCAAAGTGAGATTTCTGGGTCAAATGTCAGGTGACATAATGTGTGTTTACTTAACATTATGCAGAAGCATTTTCCCATATTATTGAAAACTGTTTGTAAGGGATTTTTTTTTTTAAATTGGCTGCAAAATGCTCTATCATATAGTTTTACCAAAGTTTACTTACCATTTCCTTTATCACTGAGCCCTTGGGTGGCTTCCAATTCTTTGCTTTTATAAATAATGCTGAGATGAACATCTTTCCGCACGTATCTTTGTTCTCCTTTTGACTTACTTGGAATTCTAGAATTGGAATGACTGAGTCGGAGGCCTTTTAAATCTGAGGCTGCAAACAATCCCGTTGCAGGTCGAGGCCGCACGTTCCATCCAAATGCAGTTGCAGCACTTTACAAACCACAGCATAAACCCTAGGAATAATTCCATTCCCCGCTGGGCCGGAGCATTGTTATTAATATAACTTTACAAACATCATTCTTTTGAAAGCTTCATCTAACCTGACCACAGCTCATTAGTGAACCTTCTAACAATCCCAGGGCAGTTTGTGGATTCTGCAGCAGACAAGTTATCGTGTGCCGAAGGGCACCGCGGGGAAACCCACCCCAAAGATGACGGCTGCCCACACCAGCCAGCCGGAGACGTTAGGGCTCTACTTCTGGGACACAGGGAAGGTCTCTTTTGTTCCCTCTGGTGCTTCATTTTCATCTTCAGATCATGCCCAGTGTTTCCCAGTTGGGATCTATTAGCAGCTAGGGCTGCACAATTCCTTGGTGGGAGGCCTGGCCAGCATGTCGTAGGGCATTCCGGATTCCTGGCCCTGCCGGCTGCACGCTGGCATGATGCTCGCCCCCAGAACAACCGGGAGTACATTTCTGTGTCTCCCAGCTTCCTTTTTAACACTTCACCCCTTGATCTCAGTATTCAAATTTATATTTTTTTCGTCCACTTTTATGTATTTTATTTGAATATGTGCCGTCTTTGTGCACGGGCTTTTGCTGTCTGTGATAATGCCGTGATTCTCAACTGGGGCTGGAAGGAGGGAAAGTAACGCACAGGGCCTGTTCTAATGGGGTTGGGGAGTTATTCATGTTTTTAAAGTGGAATAACGGGGTGTTTAAAAACCAACATTCTGGAGCCAGAAGGCCTGGATTCAAATTCTGACCCCTCCTTTTGCAAGCTTACGACCTTGAGCAAGTTATTAACCTCTTTATGCCTTTATTTTACCATAAATACAGGATAATTATAGCTCCTACTGCATAGTTTTGTTAGGAGGAGTAAATGAGTCATTATTTTTGAGACATTTCGTGCCTGGCACCGAACAAGCACTGTGTGTGTGTATGTGTGTGTGTTACAGAAATATATGTGGGTGGGTATGTTTGTGTTTTCCATAACTCCAGCTAGGCAAAGGCATACTTAACAAAAACCTTCTGGGCTGGTGAGGATAATCAGAAAGCAGGCTCAGGGAACCTTTAAAGGCAGAAGGACTAAGAAGGTAAGTTACCCAAAGTAGGCAAGTCAGCACCGGGGCAGTCCTAATCCGATGCATGTATTTCAGGAGGAGGTGACATGGCCCGTCTCCCATGTTGGGGTAGTCTTCTCTGGTACCCACTGAGAGCACCCCACTATTGACCTGGGTGCAGGTCGGATCAAAGCTGGGAGACTACAGCCTGAGGGGAGAAAGATGTGTTCAGAGCAGGTGGCCCACCAGGAGGAAGAGCCAGCCTTGGGGCCTGAGGCTGTCCAGTCTGACTCTCTTCCTTTTCTTAGAAATCTAATGTAGGCACAAGGTGAAGGCTACTGTTGGGCTTGGGTAATGCCTTCAACCTCCTAATCTTTGTCCTCCCAGAAGGAAAAAATGGGAGGAAGGAAAGAAGAAAGAAAGGAAGATGCATTTTGTCAGACACTGTGCACAGATGACATTTGGAACTCCCCTGTGAGCATACATAGAAGCTCAGGCTCAAAGAGGGTAAATATCTTATTTCCTCTGTTGGAATATATATTTTATTTTTTATATATCTCTGAATCAGCATGTATCCTGTAATCACTGTGGCTATTTATGTACTCTTACTCTTCTCCCCAATGCCATGATCAAATCAGCATGCATCTTAAACTTCATAACAGATTAAGTGGTCATAATAATAATTATTATAACACAGCCTGGACAACATAGCAAGACCCTATCTCTACAAAAAATTTAAAAAAAAATTAGCCAGGCGTGGTGACATGCCTCTGTAGTCCCAGCTACTGGGGAGGCTGAGGCAGGAGAATTGCTTGAGCCCAGGAGTTTGAGGTTGCAGTGATCTGCGATCATGCTACTGTCCTCCAGCCTGGGCGACATAGCAAGACTCTGTCTCAAAAATATAAATTATTATGACAAACATGCATCAATTAACTATGTGTGAATTTTTTGCATTTTTAGTTCATTTAATACTCATAAAGAGTATGGTGTATGTTCTATCATGTACCCACTTTACAGATGAGAAAACTGAGGCACAAAACCGTTAAATAGCCTGCCTTAGATTGCACAGCTGATTGGAGGCAGAGCTGGGACTTGAACCAAAGTCTCCATGCCTCCTAAATTTGTACTGTTTTCTCAATATCACACGGACTCCATCCGTCAAGTCTTTTCTCATTGCTCTATACTTAGAACTTGGAGATCTGTGCTTCAGATGATGCCAAAATGAAACATGCTTTGGTGGGATTTACCCTTGTAACTTTCTTCCCTCTCCTCATCCCCGTGACTGTGTCTTTATAACACTTTTCTGTCCATGCTTTGCTGGAGGAGGCAAACCTGGACATTGTCAAAGGGACTAAAAAAAAAAAATATGGAAAAGTGGCAGCAATTGCCAGCATAATCACTGAAAAATCTTCTGAACAGACTGGTAAAGGAAGCCCTCCCCAAAATATTCAGAAATGACCTTTGAATTGACTGATTCAAATCATTGAATCAGAGGTAGTTACTTTGGACAGTTTTGACAGAAGAGCTATTTTTTTTTTTTTTTTTTTTGGACAAAGAGCCTACCGTTCATTTATGCAACAAAAGCTTTCAAACGCCCACCCCCCACTGCCCCCATGACTGGCAGTGGCAACACACACAGGATCAAAGCACGTCCATAGGAGCAAAGACCTGAAATAGTCACTGCACAAGGGAGTCACTCGGACCACCTTTCACGCACTGTGCATTGCTATTGTCTTGCCCTCAGACTGACCAAAGGACGTCAGCCCAGCTCTTGTCCACTTGGATTTCAGCATCTTTCCCTGAGCACGCCTCCAACTCTGGTGTTGTGCACCCACTCTTCAAACCCTCCTGTCTCCCACCCAGCAGTACCAGCCAGTGCCGGCCTCTCCTGAGTGTCGAGATGGTACCTAGCCTGGGAGAAACCTCCTGGCACTGCGGTGATTCATATCTGACCCTGGAAACGTTCTACCTTTCCCAGAAAAGCTTTCCCAGAAGAGTGGGAGTCTAGGAAGACAAATAACAAAGATAGCGGTTTGAAGAGGAGGCACCAATGGCAATTTGGGTTGATAATTCCACCAGCTAATTTAATTCTGATTTCCCCACGCTCCTGGCCATGGTACAGTTGGCTCCAGAGGAAGGCGATGAAAAGTTATCAGTCAAGAAAGCATCAAGAAATTGTTACTTTTTGGGATAATTGTTGGCTGCAGGGGTCTTCCTTTAAACTCTGAACTTTAAAGAGTGATAAGGGTGGCTCTGTCCCTAGCACTGACAAGTAAACATGTGTGCTATTTATAAAAATCAAGACACACAAAAACGATTTGATTAACTCCCACTTCCTGGTCTTTGGGTGATTCCAGAGAATAGAAAAAAACCATAGAGGAATCTTATCAATAACTATTGAATCGAGCATGGCTGTTGGGGGAGGCCACTCCCCTCTCCGGATTTAGGTGAAAGTTGTTTTTTTTTTCCCCCCTAGATTCAGAATACTCAGGTTTAGAATTAGAGTCCCCCAAAGCACTACTTTCTGGTGAAGCTACTGAACCAGACAGGAGACTGCCCCCTCTTCAATCACAGCAGAGGAAATCTCAACGGAAAACAAAATTTCAGCCCGTCCTGCGCTGCGGTGATGGGCAATCTGCCTTCCCACCTCTACTTACTTACAGTCTGAAGAAAATAAAGTTAATACTTGGAAGCGTACCTGACTCTATTTCTAACTGGGGGCCATTTTCCCTTTAAAAATGACTTTTGTACGTGTCGCTTGTTCGTTAAAGGAGATGTGACGCCACCACCCGCCTCTCCCTGCCCAGCCAGGACCCATTTGTCACCCGGGTGGCCTCAGGATGGATTGAGAGCTCACCGCACAGATCTCGTGTCAAAGACGTGCGCGTTTATCTTTCACAGTTTGGGGTGGCAGGACGCAGGGAGGCCCTTTTGTCAAGTCCCTGCCGATGAACGTTGGCGAGAGCCTGCCCTGGAACATCATAGATCCCCTTCCCTGTCGCCTTGGGAGCAGGGAAGGTGGCAGGTAAAAGGAGTAGGGAAAGGGATGGGCATGAGGATAAATGAGAGCGTGTCTGGCTCC
Source organism: Varecia variegata (assembly GCA_028533085.1). Taxonomy (NCBI): domain Eukaryota; kingdom Metazoa; phylum Chordata; class Mammalia; order Primates; family Lemuridae; genus Varecia; species Varecia variegata. The sequence goes on along the minus strand of CM052442.1, from coordinate 117,491,312 downwards.
AGGTCGGACTGCATCGGACACTGCCTGGCGTGAGGGAGGGACTCATCTGTTTTCTAAGAGGTAATATGAAGAAGATAGATTTGGTGCTCAGACATCTGAGGCCTGACATTAGGAAAAACATGATAACATGCATTTAGAAGAGGTGTCTCTTTGTGCGTGTGTGTGTGTGTGTGTGTGTGTGTGATATTTGTGTGTATTATTAATATATTAATATATCTGCTGGCCGTGAGAAGGTACATTCAGAACATTTTCTATATTCTTTTTTTCGCATGTCCTATATTGTTGAAAAATGATGTTAGGTGTTCTCTGCACTGTGGCTCTGGGCCTGGGTATTGTTCTAGCACATGCTCAGGACCATGCTGACTTATCTGGGGTTGATAAGCAGGGGTGGGAGCCAGAAGATAGCAGTACTAGATAGTAAAGTGTGTCTTTCCTAGGGCTACTGAGCAAAGTGCACAGCCCGGATGGCTTAAAACAATAGAAACATTGTCTCCCGGTCCTTGAGGCCAGAGGTCTGCAGTCAAGGTGTTGGCAGGGTGGTGCTCCCTCCCAGGGCTCCAGGGGAGGAGGCTGCTTGCCTCTGCCAGGTTCTGGTGGCTCACTGGCCACGCTCCGTGTCCCCTGGCTTGCAGCTGCAGCTCTCGCCTCTCTGCCTCTGTCCTCCCATGGCCACCTCTCCCCATGTGTCTCTGCGTCTCTGGGTCTCTGAGCCCCTTCTTATCAGGACACCAGTCACATTGGATTAAGGGCCCACCCTGCTGCGGTCTGACCTCATCTTAACTAATTACATCTGCGTTCTAATCTAGTTACCTCTCTGTTTCCAAATAAGGTCACATTCCGTGGCATTGAGGGTTAAGACTTCAACATATATTTTGGGGGACACAATTCAACCTCTAACAAGTAGTAACTAGTAATAATCTCCTAATTTTAACACTGCAGTTGCCATTCCTGGAGCACCTCCTGTCCTTCGGACCTCATGCTGGGAACTTTGTCTCAACCTTCCTGCCGGGGAGGAAACCGAGATGCAGAGACACGTGGTCCACACTTCTTATCTCTTCCTCTTTTCTGCCACCCCCCAGCCAGTTCTTCAATATACTGATTTTTCACCACACGCTTATTCCCAAGACCAAAAGTAGACATGGGAACTGACAAGTGTCACCAGATCACTAGTCAGAATTTCAAACACCAGCACTGCAGGAAAAGACAACACCGTACCTGTTCAGAGCAGGAGCCAGAAGAACTCTTGGAGCATGGTGTTTGTTAGGGTGGCTGTTAGACAGTCACAGACCCTGAGCCCACTTTCCTGGGTTCAGATCCCAGCTCTGCCACTTACGTGGATGACTTTGGGCAATTACTTCAATACTGTGAGCTTAGCTTCCTCTTCTGTAAAATGGGTTCGTATCCGTACTTGCCACATACAGTTTTTGCGAAAGCGATATGAGCTTATCTATCAGGGTTATTATTACTGGAAATAATATTTTAGTGCCCCCAAACATGGATTGAACAAGCATTTATCAAACACCTCCTATGGGCAAAGTACTCAAAATCCACTCCTTTCTCTTGTATTTCTGCAAACAAGAGCATAATTATGAATGAATTCATCTGAGCTGTGAGTCTTTCCTCTGCGTCCCTCCACCGTGGGTGCCGAGCCCAGCAAGGCATAACTGATAACGTCCTTCCTTATCTCTAATTGCCGGCTATCTCCCCCATGCCCAGCGAGACAAGCTGTGCTCTTCAAACACAAATTCCTTCTCCCACTTCCTGTGCAGTTTCGCCCTTTCCTCCCCGAAGCCGCTAATTGTTGGCGGTGCCCACTCGGAGTCACTTTTTTCCCTCGTCTGCTTGCTGGAATGTGGCCCCAGATGAAAACCCACCGAGTCTGGAGCTAAACGAAGAAGCAGAGATGGGAGAAGGGACAAGGCGGGTGGCAGTGGGGCCGCATGCGATAAAAATGGAAACACCCTCTTTTGCCCACGTACCCAAGAGGAAATGGGGGAGGCAGGCGTTCAGGATGGCCTCGTGTTTGTGGTTTTAGACACAGCCTTGAGTCGTGACTGCAAAGGCCCATTTCCCTTGCTCACTCTCTTTTTTAGTAAGCGTGCAAGTTCTCATAGATACTCAAGATTTCTTTTCAAAGATTTCCAAAATTTCTTTCTTGGAGAATATTTGAATGGTATGGAGCGAAGCACGCATCGTCAGAGAAATTACAGATTACTAACTGAAGTGCCTCTAGAATCGTTCTCCTTTTGTTTTGCCTAATCTCCACGCTTATGAAGCCAAACTTTCAGTTAAATGTTTATGTAGCAGTTCGGCTCTTGTAAGCCATCTGTTGCCAGGCAGGATCTGTAGAACTCTCAGTCGCATGTGCTGGGTTGGGTCTTCCAATTCTCTTAGCACAAAGACCTGGTGTTTAAATCCTGCAAGCAAATCACCACCTTTATTTCTGAAGTCTCCTTCAAATCTGCACCGTTCTCCAGAGTCACCGGAGGGGGATCCGTGTTTGCTTTTCCTGGGCCTGCGCCACTCTCTCACCTTTTGCTTCTGTTTTTCCTTTGCTTCCCCCAAAGTGGGAGGCACCAAGGTAAGATAGAGGCATTAGTATTCACACTTGTGTGTGAGCAGCCGAGCTAACATGCACCAGAGGGAAAATATTACTTCTCATAAATGCTCAATAATTATAGTCTTTATTGCATCCAAATCTATATTGTGACACATAGTGGAAAGCTTTCGGATTATACGTGGAGGAGTTGACGGAGACTTGCAGGCGAAAAAGTAAAGAAAAAATATATGTACGTATATAAACAGGGAGACAAAAATTTCTTATTGAAACCTAGGGAGAGAGAGTAGTGCCACTGGGACATTGCACTTCCTGTTGCCAGCATGGTACCTTGACTTCCAAATTAGCATTAACTTTCTGAAAAACTACCTGAGCATATAGAACAGGCATCTGAAGCATATTTCTTAAGGAATAATTAATTCATAGTAATTTCTGTTCCAATCTAAGGAGTGTGAGGTTCTGTTTTTACAACAGTTGTTGACTAGGAGAGGTGAAGAATGGTGCGTGGGAGGGGCTTCCATCCTGCCATTGGGGTTTGCTTGGCCGTGTGTGCTCAAATTTTCATCAGACACAATTGTTACCACTCCCCATGCGCAGAGGTGGGATGGTTATTTGGTATCTTACAATTGATATGAGCTGAGTGATTTTTCTAGGTAATTTAACTCCTTAAAAACTTCCAGTGGTTTTATATTCTACCTATTAGGAAACAGAGCAGATGTGGGGTGGGGAAAGGGGAGAAAGATGTTCATTTGAAAGCATTTGATTGCTTCATTATTTTATCTTCCCGTGGAAATGTTTTCATAACAATTTTTTTTTTCCTATGGCAGAGATTCACAAGAATTACTGTGGAGCCATTAGGCATGGATCCCTGCCTAAGGTCTGGAAATGAATTCCAAAGACCACAGGACTTATTGACGTGTATGTGCACATCCAGACCCACAACAGGGGCCCTTGCTTGTACAGAGAGGCCCAAAGACAGAGGCCTCAGCCCCGCCGGCTCCACTGAAATTCTTACCACGTTTCCAACTTGGATTAAACTGGCACGAAAGTTCAGTCAAATGTCAATTCCATTTTGTTAAGAGAGGGAAATCATTTAAAAAGATGAGCTAGTTGATGTTACTTAGATGATTCAGTAGTTGGTATTAGGTCCATGGCCCACATCCTGCCAGATGTCTGTTTTTATAAATAAAGTTTTATTGGCACAAAGCCGTGTGCATTGTTTTTACATATTGTCTGTGGCTGCTTTTGTGCTACAACAGCAAGGTTGAGTAGTTGTAACCATATAGCCTGCAAAGTCTAAAATATTTACTATCTGCCCTTTTATAAGGAAGTTTGAGGACTCATAAGTTAGAGGAGCAACTAGTTGGTGTTACCTAAATTTTGTGAATTGTGGCTAAATCTCCTATTTTTCTGTATGTTCAAGTAAAATCATACATCAAAGGCAACAAACTATCTATAATAAGGTGCTGGGAAGGTGAGCCAAAAAAAAAAAAAAAAGTGACTTCTGTTCATGCGAGGGAAAGGCCACTGGGATTACAAGTAGAAATCAGGACATGGATTGTGGTAAATCTGTCTGACACCCTGATTTTTGCTTTTCTGTAGGTTTTGTTTATTTCAAAGTAGCTACAGCCGCTTTTCAGAACGGGCTCTCTTTTCCTCTCTAGCTACTTTATAAAAGCCCAGTTTTTACTTCTGGCTAGTCAAAGGTCTTAGGGAAGGAAGCTCATTTCTTGCTCAATCACTGAGGATCATTGAAGACACAATTTGGAGGAAGTTTCTACCAAATCCTGTTTGAACTAGAGAGAAAAGTTTTCAAACTACAGAAGCACGAGATAGGTCATGATAAAGAATAAATACGCCCACCCCCAACCTGGCACACCTGGGGTCACCCAAAAGGAGTGGAGCCTCAAGCCTAGGGAGATGCTGCTGCAAAATCCACTAAATAAACATCTATTTAAAAAATCATACAGTCTAGCAGTTGTGTACTTATCAGCCTGTTCTTCAGTGGAGTAAGGCTCAATAAGTAGTTTAAATAAAATTAATGGAGGAACAGGGAGTTTCAGGGAACAAGAGATCAGGTCTTCTGGGCTCATCACACATCAGGTGATTTAAGCTAAAAATGGCTTAAAATACCGCAATCACTTGAAGTGTCTTACATAAACTGACCAGGAATCTGGGGCATTCACGCTGGAGACGATTTTCTTCTCCTCAAGATAAGGGATGGAGAATTAGTCATAGGGTATTTCCAGATAATGTAGTTAACACCTCGTGTACTATTAGGTGGGCAGAGAGCTCTGCTCTCGGGACCGAAATTGTTCCTGCCAGTTCTCATAAGGAATGTGTGTATTTTTAAAGTCTGGGTAACCACTGGTGAGTCATTTCCACAACATACCTCCCTTTGGTATGAAACGGGGCAGAAGGTGCCCCAAACAGCTGTTCGGTTGTCTTGTGCAGTTACTCCTTCATTCACTCACTCATTCATTCATCCATCACATGGGTACGGAGCACCCCTGTATGCCAGGCCCAGTGCTAAGCACTGGGGAGACGTGTGCAAGTAAAATTTCATTTTCAAGGAGCTTACTGCCTGTTGGACATTTTGGCCTCATCTTTTTAGTACAAGAAATGATTTGACTACTGAGTGAGATGTGAGGTTGTACCTGGTAAGGTCTCTGTTGGTCAAGGGAAGGTGTAGTGTGAAAAGACTTCTCTTGAGGTGGCAAGGCATTCAGATGGTGACCAGTGTGGCCCTTATTTGTTTTGTTTATTTTTTGCCTCTCACTTCTTATTTCCTAGGTGGGGTCCACCCCCTTATTCTATAAAAGAAGCAGTATAGTAAGAAGAACGTAAACTTTGGAGCCCGTCCATCCCTTTTCACATGTGAATCCTAATTCTGCCATTTACTAGCTGTGTGTCCTTGGGAAAGTTGCTTAACCTCTCTGAACTCCAATTTCCTCATGTGGCTTCAGGACTGAGGTTAAGGACTGATCACTACTGTCGCAGTGATGGGGCAGATGGTGAATGAAAGAAGGGCCTTCCTTTTACTCCTTGTCCCCCATGCCTTTCTGCTACTGCACTTTGGCTCATCAGCACTGGGAGAAGTTGGTCTCCGTGGCTGTGAACCACCAAAAAGTTGCCAATTTTCTGCAGCCTTTGGCCTCTCTGATCCCAGGGCCAAGGTGAATGCTTTCTGTTCCCATTATTCTGCATTCTCTTTCCAGTGCTTTCTGTGGGAATCCCACAACTCAGAGTAGAAAGCACAGGCTCAGGAGCTAGATAGACCAACGTTCACCTCCAAGGCTATTACTTCTGCACACCAGTTGCTTATCCCCGGGGGCCCTGCAAAATGAGGATAATAGTAAGCACCTCCGAGGCTTGCTGGAGGAGCTCACAGTCGTCTAGGTGGCAGCTGTCAGCATTGAGCCTGGAACAGAGGAGACCTCAGTAGGGCGTCTCCCCAAAGGCCGGTGACTGCAGCCTTGTTTCTGCCAGGTTTTTGCTCTTTGTTGCTTGCTGAAATGTGAATCGAGAGCAGACTGAATAAAAAAGAGTTTTGCCACTGGGCAGTGCGGCTAGGCCTCGCCTCCACAGGGCCGCCCTCTGCTCTCTGCTTCAGTGTGTGCTCAGGGTGTGAGAGGTGTTGTTCACCCAACACATTAGATTTACTAGCTAACAGTCTGTGCGTTCTCTGTGTGAGTAAAGCACGCTTTTCATTCAACTTTAAAAAATATTGCAAAGAGACCCCACCTACCTCTTCTTACTGCAGGTCACCTAGGGACCCTATTGGTTTGGAGAAGAGGAGGCAGGTCCCCTGGAAAGTTGAGAAGCCCAGCTGCTCTTAAGGGTGTGGAATCTGGGGGAAGCCAAATCAGTAGGCAGACAGGATTGCGGTTTACCAAGTTCAGGGAGAAGAGAAAGCCCCAAGGACCTACAGGAGCATCCTTTCACCTCCTTGCCTTCTGTGCAGCATGGCCTTCAAAGACTCAGGACATGAGTCCGAATCCCAGCCCCGCCACTTGGTAATTGTGTAGACTTGAGCGAGTTGCTTAACCTCTCTGTGTCTCAGTTTTCTGTAAACTGGGTAAAACAATAACACATCTATTTCACAAGGTTGTTATGAAGACTGTACAGAGAAAGAGAGAGAGAGTGCTTAGACCACTGTCTGGCACAAAATAAGCATTATGTGTGTAGCTCCAATGTGAGTCATAATTTGTGGAGAACAACTGTGTCAAAACCACACCAACAATAAGTTGGAAAGGAAATAATTTGACCAGTCATTTTGTTTATGGACAGCTGCATTGGATTGATATATTTTTCCTTTGATCTGCAAAGGAAATGTGATCATTCATTCATTCATCCTTTTAAAAATATCCAGTAAGCACCGACTGTGTGCCAAGCATTGGGTTGGGCGCCAGGGACCCCTGTCGGTGAGGTCATAGTCTACTGGCACATGCCCAAGTATATCATATAGATGGGCTGTGAAAGTGAGCAGAGGTTTCATAATGACACAAGTTGTCATTTAGCAAGTCACCTGCCCCCATGTGAGATCGCTGCTCCGACATTCCATGCAGTATTGCGGAGCCTTCCCTTTTCTTCTCTTCCCCCATCCTTCACCCCCCCTCCCCGTTCCCAGCTTCTGTCATGTGAAGGGGTGCATTTCTGGGTGCCTTCCTCTTCTGTAGGCACCGCGCTGCTGAGTCAGGAGGTACCACGTCTCCATCTGCTTCTCATCTTCCAAAATGTGTGTTGATATTTCTTGGTCACTAAGCGAAACATTTTCTTTTTCCTTGTATTATACTTTTAATAGAGTTTCTGGAGGGAGTGTAGACAAAAATGCTTGACTTGAATCCACCATGTCTAACCAGAAGCTCCCAAAAACAGTCTGTGCTTTTTTTCCCCATGCCATACTCCCCAAACTAGAGGGTGAAAAAGAACCATGCAGGCAGAGAGTAGCATGAGTAGATGCTACTGCTACGGCCACTGCGTCCACCACCGCCACCACTAGCGTCTGTTGAACGTGGATTGGCACCTTTGATAAAGTTACAAAAGTGCAGTGTGAGCAAACCCCATCCTCTTTTCTGTGTCTCTGTCTCTTGGTGAACAAAGTGAATGGAGAGAACTTCAGCTTAAGAATGTATGTTCCAAGTACATGTTGGAAGCTCCCGGGTACCAAAGGGTTATCTCTGCTCACTGAATTTACGAATTCGGCAAAAGGAGTAAATTCTGAGTCTATTTAGACGTAACCTCCATTCATTCCTGAAAAATAATTCACAATCCCAAGATGCCCAATCCCATGAACAGCTCTATCCTTTCTTGTCCCTGGGACCACACCTACTCAGTCTGCGTTCCGTCCTCCCACACCCTCTGGTCCTCACCCTCAACCCTACGTCCTGCCCCCCCAGGGTTCCAGACCCTGTCGTCCTCAATGAGAGACTTTTTGGGAGGAGACAAATTTATTTGTTATAACATGTAGATTTCACCTGTTGTAGAAATGTGCTGTTTTCAAGGATGCTGAACTCAGAGAGCACAGTTCCGTGGTGAGCGCTGGAATTGGACAGGTCTGGATTTGAATTCTGGCACTGTATTTCAAGAATTCTGTGTAACCTTGAGCAACTTCCAACTCCTCGAACTCCTCTTCATCTCTAAAATGGGGCTATTATCTATTGCAGAATTGTTGCAGTATGAAATGAGACAATGTTGCAAGGTTTCTAGAATGATGTGCTGGACTCATTATTAACTCAATACATATTAGAAACTATGTTACCTTGGGTCAGGGGGCCACCTGAGTGAAATCAGCTTTAAGGTTATAAGAACCAACTTGAAAAAAAGGCTTAAAATTCACAGATCTGTCATTCTGTCCCCCAGGTACCCCAAACTTATTTGCGTTTACACCTTCCCACAGTGCCTGACTTGCCCCAGTGGTTTTATGACCTTCAGGTCCTAATCTGTTTTATCATGTCTTGTGATCTTCCTCAAGTAATTCTACTGCTGTATCCATAGGCCATCACCAGTGGACTGCTGGTGCTATGACACACCAGCTTCCAAGAACCGAGTGTGTATATCACTTCCCAACTCTGCATTCAGTTAATAGCTTGAAGTTGGTCCTGACGAGACTATTTACACCATGGGAATTGGCAGACACTACAAATCAAGGTTCCATTCCCTACCCCATTGCTCCAGTGAGCCAGTTGTTCAACATTTACCAACATACCACTGTCATCAACCCTGCTTTTCACAGATGTGTCATTTAAGCAAAGCAAGGCAATTCATGGGAAAGGAAATTTTAATTATCAGACCATCTTATTACATTCCTCACTGCCACAAATGTGTGGTTGTGGTGGTAAAGTGGGCTTTTTGATTGCCTTGGAAAGGCAGTTCCATAATGCCAGGCAAAACATACAGCTTGGCAATTAATTTATTTGTTCCTAGTGTTTCCTCTTCATTGTGGTGAAAATGTAAATACCCAGGAAAAAGGATGGGGAGCATCTCACT
>CM052442.1:117359405-117481766 GCA_028533085.1 Varecia variegata | reverse complement strand
CAGGGATGGATATGTGTATTTTCCCAACATTTTATTATAAAAGTTTTCAAATAGAAAATTTGAAAGAAAGTTGCAGCAACCACCCACCTACCCAATACCTAGATTCTACACTTCTGCTGAATTTTTTTCTAACAACACTTGCTTGCCCCACCTGCATACTGCTCTCTCCACCCAGCATTGCACAGAGGTATTTGGGGTTTAGAGGAGATACGTGTAAAGGGCCTGGGGTGGTGTCTGGAATTTTGGGGCACTTCACAAATGATCGTGGCAGTTGTTCAAATGTCGATGTCCCAGGGACATGGCTGTGAATTTGGTTCTGGCCCACTGTCACCAGGGCACCAGAGGACAGTGGGATTCACAGCCAGCGTAGCACCCAGAGATGTTGGCTGGGTGGGAGAGAAGGGTGGCTGCCCCTAGGATTTCTAGTCCCAAAGGACAGAAATTTCCCCTCTACTTTTAAATGCCTTGAATGAAGGAAAGACAAGATGTTTTGATCTGTATGATCCCTTCTTTAAGCTTTTAATCAACAGAACTGTAGCCACCTTTGAACTAGAGTCTGTTGTGTCCCAGAAAATGGCCAAACGTCATCACTCATCCTTATGACAACTGCGTGAATGGGATGTTATTACGCCCGCTTCACAGATGAGGAGACTGGGGTTCAGTGACTTGTCACAGAGCTGCCAGGTGGCAAAGGCAGGACTCCAATTCAAGGATTTCTGGGCCGGGCGCAGTGGCTCACGCCTGTAATCCTAGCACTCTGGGAGGCCGAGGCGGGTGGATCGCTTGAGGTCAGGAGTTCGAGACCAGCCTGAGCAAGAGCGAGACCCCGTCTCTACTAAAAATAGAAAGAAATTATCTGGCCAACTAAAAATATATATAGAAAAAATTAGCCTGCCATGGTGGCGCATGCCTGTAGTCCCAGCTACTCAGGAGGCTGAGGCAGTAGGATCGCTTGAGCCCAGGAGTTTGAGGTTGCTGTGAGCTAGGCTGATGCCACTGCACTCACTCTAGCCCGGGCAACAGAGCGAGACTTTGTCTTAAAAAAAAAAAAAAAAGGATTTCTGGCTTCAGCTCCTGGGCTTTTCCCACTGTCCCACACAGCCACCCAATCTGCACAAAGACCTGGATCTGGCCACCTCCTGCTTGTCCTCAGTTCCCTCCAGGACTGAAGAGATGGTACTGATTCTGGTTCAAGAAGTTAGAAAGGGCCTCTCCCCTTCCCCAGGTGAACACAGACAGTTTTTTTTTTTCTTTTTCTTTTTTTAATGGAAAACTACAGGGAGCAAGGGCTGTTTCTTCCCTTGCTTTGCAAAAGAGTTGAATTGGATTTGTACGTGATGCCCGAGTTGGATCAGTTTTCTGAAGACCTAACTCTACAGCATTCTTCAAGGGCTCTAGAGAGTTACTTGTGCCATGGAATTCAGTTTGGAGACTTCAATAAAAAAGTCCCGAAGGAAACTGTCAATTAATGCATTTACACAGAAGCATCATACTTGGGAAAAACATCTTCAAACACAAACACTGTTTTCCAGTCATTAAAAAGTTTATGTGCTACTTGGTTTCCATAGATACCCGAGGTAATAGCCTCCTTCCTCTCATTGAAGAGTGAATCTTGTTCGGTTACTTTTTTTTCTTTTCTTTTCCATTTTTTTTTTTTTTGTTTACCTTTTTCTTTCGGACGTTTTCCCTCCATCCCCATGTATGAAAAGAAAAGATAACTAAATTGAACCCTGGCAGTGTAATTTGTCTGAGGAAGAGAGCTTGATTTATAAGCTCAGGTGATTTTGTTTTTGGTCACCTCATTATTATTTTGTGGTACTTGCAGGAAAGAGATGGGGAACTTTCAATGGATCAAATTATTTCCCTAGTCTATCAAACACATAAACAAACTAAAAAGGAAAACAGTCTGTTAAAGAGCAACTGAGTTTAATAGTGTGTGGAGTAGGGATTGGCCAACTATGGCCCATGAGCCAAATCCATCTCCCTGCCTATTTGTGTGAATAAAGTTTTATTGGAACACAGCCACGTGCATTTGTGTACATGCCGTGCATGGCTGCTTTCACAACAACGGTGGAGTTGAATGGTTGAGGTAGAAATTGTATGGCCCACGGAGCCTAAATTATTTAGTCTCTGGCCCTTTGTGGAAGTTTACTGACCCTTTATATACTAGAAAGAATTGGGGGTTTTGCAGCATTGAATAATTTTGTCCCTTTAGGTCATTACCTAGTCTTGACGTGACTCCATCTCTGCATCTTTGAAATGGGAATGACAGGACCCTTTTAAAAGTGTTTTGGGATGTGAGACACATAGTAAGAGAACAAAAAATAGGAATTATTTTCACTTGACATTCTTTTGCTAGAAAAATCCAAACAAACCTACCTTAAAATTCTACACTTTTTTTTTTTTTTTTTTTAGAAAATCCAAGAGAAGTGTGTAAAAACCTGTGCCGAATAGTTCAGGTGTTGTTCCTGGGTTAGTGTATGCCCAGCATCTCCTCCCTGGGAGAAGGTTCCAGAAACTGGGTGGGGCATCCCATTCAGGGGGGAGAAGGCAAACAAAAGAAGCCACAACAGTCTAGGAAGAAATCTTTAATTTCTATTCAGCTTTAAAGAGTTTGAGAGTTTTTTTATCCCCCGCCCCCCATTAACAAACCAGTTCAAGTACATGCCTTCAGATTATAAAAGTACCTGAAATTGCCTAGAATATTAGCATGCATAGCTTGTTAGTATTTACATATATTTACATAGGGAAACAAGAGAAGGATCTACAGTTATTTACAGTCTACATAGAGGAAAAGAAAGGCGGCCTAATTGTATTTCCTAAAATACAGTAGATGAGTCGTCAGCACATGCATATTTAGATAATATTTGCATGATAGAATGCAATCTTTAAAAAAGACATACCTTTGTAACTTTCTATGCTAAGGTGTTGCATAATCAAGGTAAATTTTTTTTTGTTTGTTTTGTTTCTAGTCTATTTGCATCAAGTGCTTTAAAATGCTCACTAACACCGAGGCAGAATTATTTACCCTGGCAATTAAAGCAACAGCACACACGATCATTTCCTACTAACTAGCAACACGCTGCTGGTGAATGAAATATCTATTGTTTCTCATTACCCATCGACCACTGTGAAGAGATCTCTCTGTGTAAAGGCAGTGCCTAAGCTATCACCATTAATTATGGAAGTAATATAAATGAGACACTCTCCACAGTATGTTCTAAATGAAATATTAACAAGGCCAGCGTCTTTGAGCCTGAGAAATGATCTATTCCAGTGAGCTCTCTATGAAAATGCACCTACCTAACGGAGACATGCCCGACTTGAAATAGTGGGGCTGGACATCGGGGGCCTGCCTGTGAGATCTGAATTATTGCCAAGTACATCCCTCTTAATTCGCTTCTGGAAGACAGAGTTAAGAGTTAATTTCTTACCATGATGTGGCCCCATCGGAGACCCTATGTCTTTCCCCCAATGCCTTTTCTGTACCGTGTTGCAGAATATATATGGGACCTGGGTGAAAATGAACTGTCAACCTTAAACTCTAAACAAACAGCCTGTTTGAGGTTTGCCCTGAAATCCTGCCTGCTCACGAAACAGTCAGCTCTTGGTTTTCTAAAAGACCTAATGTAGCAGGCAGACTAGGTGAAGTCATTTGTGCAGAAGGAGGGAAGGGGGAAGCTGTTTGTTTCACCTATACTATGAAGATAGTCTTTGCACCATTCTATTAGAACTGAACCCGTTAATTCTGCCTGGCAATAATTTCAAAGGTTTATTTCGGTGTACGTGGCAAATACAGATGCATACGTTTATATACAGTATACAGAGCTAGCTATAATGGAAGTTAAAGAAGTAGAGTAAAAATGTAAAATGTTTCAAATTAACACAAGCTAAATATCTCTTATAAACACTCAGCAGTCCTTCGGCACTGGCATCGAGGTGGCCCCGTTGGAAACTTTCAGTGACAGGCCATCACATTTGGAAGGATGATGCTTTCGGTTACATGCTTATTTCTGTGGCAGATATCTATGCTCTTCTGCTCGGCCATTTCAAACTAACCCATGGAAGAATGAATACCCCAGTGCAATTTTTCATCCCAGCAAGAGAACTCCCCACTCAAAATAAAACAGTACTTTGAGCAATGTGAGTAGTCCGGGCGGCATCAGCAAGGAATGCCCAGGGAATTCTTGCATGGATATAAGACATAGTCAACAATACCTTCTCTTATTTCTAATAAGACAATCGCTCAGGTCCAATGAGTCTTAGAACACCTTTGGCAGGCACAAATGAAAGGTGGAACAAACATGCATAAAGTCACCCACACGTATAGTACTTAAGCCATTCCTTTTTCCTTTTCTCATTAGGAGCCCCTCCCCCAGCTCCCACCCCACCAAAGTGTGTCTGGGGTCTCACCATAACAGCAGGTCTCAGAAAGACGAAATCATTCTAAAGATTATGCCTCCACTCTTTTAAGACCAGACATAAATCTGTCACAGAACCCTTGGAACGTTTACGGCAAGAATTCTGGAACACAAAGGAGGCATGGAAAGGGCTTCATTTATTTTAAGGAAAAGTTCAGAACAGTTTGTCGACTTGAAAACACAGGCCCTGACAGTGTCCCAAGGTCACTCTGCCCTTCAATCCCGCTGATAGCCCAGGTTAAGAAGCCTTGCCTTTCCAGAACAAACATGGCTTTGGACTCCTCTGGCCAGTTGGGATTGGCTGCCTATTCCCCCCCAAAATTAAGTCTAGGGAAAACAAATATATTCTTCCACCTTAAAAGAATTCTTTCCAGCTTTCCATCCTGAGCTACTGGTCTCTGGGTGTGTTTCTGCAAATATTTCCCAGAGGAAAAGCAGTAAGTCTCCTGTGGACTTCCCAGCTCATTCCACTCCAGTCTTTAATAAGTCAACCTCTTAAAACTCCTTAGCAATGTTGCTAGAAATTCATGTCTTTTGTCAGGGAGAATAGCGTGGCCTTTGTAGGACACTTCCTTTTAGGCTGACTTGGGTTTGGGGCCATAATATTTGCAATGCCTGAATTGCAAGTAGGAAAGGCCCCAGGTCAGTTCTACAGTTCTCTGAAGAGAGGCCTGTGAACATATGGCTGTCGTTTGAAAGCCATATGGCAGTCTTTCCCCCTCAAATGTTTCACTCAAGATGTCCTTTGCCATTCTGGGTTGTGGCCTCTGCTTGTACCAATTGCATTTACAGTGATGGATTGGCATACCTCCTTTCTTCCCTCTCCCTCCTTATATTAATAGACTGTGTCCCTATTGCCACCTGAGAATGACATGTCCACCTGTCCTGGGAGAGTCAACTGAAAAGGAGCCTGAGGTTTTTCACACTTGTGAACCTGATTTAGCAAAGAAACTGTTTTCCTTGTGGCAAAAGGTGGTATCCGAACACACCGTCCAAGTCTTTTCTGTCAGAGTGGGCATGTTCTGTTCCGTAGGGCTAAGAGTCAGGATGTGATCTCAATGGATTCTCCAGAACACTCTCCCAAACTTTTACAGCCTAAAAACAAATATTGGCTTTCCTGATCATCTTCGCTTTTTCTATTTGAGAAATTGAATGTGTTCCCCTTCTAGAATAAATGTTAAGAACAGCCCATGAGTTAGCGAAACTCCCGAGGGCTGATAAAGAAAGTTATATTTCAATACCTACGGGAAGTATTTGCATGTATCTAAGTCCATATTGTTCAAGGCCTTTGTAGGAGTCCGTTGTTAGGAATTTGCAAGAATTAATTCGTTAGGGATTAATTGGAAGCAGGTGAGGGAGGGGGATGGCGACCTGCTGGAGCATGTCGGACATGCTTCTGCAAAAGGCCACGCTCGTTTCCATGTGTGGGGATTTATAAGATGGAATTTGCTTAGGTTTCACTGGTTTGGATATTTATGCTTTGAAAAACGTTGATCATCACCAAAGAGTAGGTTTCTTAGTTGGGCAAATCTGGTACCTGGAGGTGGCATTTTAAATCAGGTGACCTTTTTATTGAGGGTCATTTGCTATTGGATCATCCAAGGTGCTGCTGAGTCTTCATTTTTGTTAATCCAAATGGATATAATTTCAATTTAGCTCATTGACTAAATCAACAATGGAAAAATCTCCTCTTAACATTTCTCAGGTGAACACATGACAGCCCACACATTTAATTTTAGGCCACGTCAGGGTGTCACTCTATGGCCAGACGTGGCCTAGCTCAGAAGAAGCAAAGAGGCAGAAGGAAACTTGAGCCCAAGAAGAGGAAAGGGGCAATGTGCCAATATTTGTGTCGCATGTTCGGGAAGAAGGTTTAATATACCAACTGGTATCAATTCTGGATTCGATCAATCTACGTGATTATCTGTGTGACTTCGGACAAGTTGCTTTTGATCTCTCATACTAAGTGGGCTTCTCTGTAAATGGGAAAACTAATTGTCCCTGGCTTGTAGAGCTGTGTGAGGGTCAGAATATAATGCTTATAGAGCTTTCTGTGCAGTGCCTGGTGAATTGTAACCTCTCAATAAGTGGTAGTCATTGTTACTGCTTGAATAGTCTCCAATTGCTACAACTCACTGGGAAGGCAGGACAGTGGGGAGGACAGGGTACTTTTGAGTAGAGATCTCTGTTCTCTTCTACCACCTCCCATAATTTTGGTGGAAATTGGTGTATTCATTGATTAGCAATTCTTCCAACTTGAATTGTATAATTTAATTACACAGGTATCACAGTGGAGGAAGAGGGTGACTTATTGGTGTGGTCACGTTGATCAGGGAGACCTGTGAGTGAGCCTCATTCCTGTACAGGCTGCATTACCCTATGAACACATGTGATACATGGCACAAATGTGTTCCCTTAAAAGATTGTTCTTAGACAGCAAGTAGGGAATGCATAACCTTTTAGAGCAGCTTGCTTTTGTCTGTCTTGCAAATCAGAGATAGAAACCATAATTGTTTTTGAGGAATGGCTGTGTCTCAAGCGCCAAGGTATCCGGAGATGAACTCCAAAACACCACACGGCACCTTTCTGGTAGAGTGCTTACCAACTCACTTGAGGGAATGTTTTGGGGAGACAGGGACAGACAGAAAAGGCATGGAGACAGCCATCATTGCACATGTGACATGGGTGTTCATCGCACCAATTATTCCACTCCAGGTGGCATATGTATTCACAGGGTTACTGGATAAGGTGGCTGCTTTTGCATTTGGAAAGTGTTTGCTTTACCTATCAGACCCCACATGAGTAACACTGAAAGCTCAGAGGGTTTGAAGAGGTACTTGTCTTTAATTTTTGCCAAACCCACTCACTTCAGATCATTTCTTTGTCCCAGGAATTCAGTCTCATAATCACTGCCCATTTCCAAAAGGGCTGCTCTCCTTTGGGGTTCCAAGCCTAATCTAACTTTTGTGGCATGTTCCCTTCACAGCTCTACTTTTTGCATAAATTGATTAATTCAGCATTTGCTGTGTAATGTCTTGGTATCAATATGTCTGTAATAAAGCAATCTTAGAACGTCTACTACTCTCTTGCAATCATTGAATATATAGATATGCCATGATATTGTGTCTATTTTTTAATACATCTCATAGTTAAATCTACTTTAAGACAGGAATCTATTCTTTCTTTTAAATAAGCATGCATTTAAAAATAGAGAAACCTGAAAACTAAACATTAATTGTGTAACATGTGTCCCTATTAGAATGTAAGTATTATATTAGAGTACTAACAAATGCATGACGCATATCAATATGTGGGTGTTTTTTTTTCTTTACCATATATTATTTATCAGAAACCTCTGTACCTTTTCCTTTAAAGGAGTCAATATTCGTTTGTATTCCATGCTGACAGCTACAAGTTGATGCCTAGCATTTATCAAATATGTTGATGAAAAGCAGCTACTTAACATTTTCATCCCAAAAAAGAGTTTTGAAAGGGTGGGTAATTTAGATCTGAGGGCCTCAACTATAAATAAACAGCAACTGCTTTCTAAATCCCACCTTTCCATAGTTGAAGATCGTGCTGCAAATCTGACAAACGATTTCCGAAAGAGAATGATGAACCCTTATTACCAAGATACTCTTAACTTAATCCCAAACAAGATTCCTGGGTAATTTTACATACACTATAAAGATTGATGGCACAGTTCTCCTCTGGCAGTTCACAAATGTTTGACTAGATCGGAAATGGCATTCGGGGATGATTAAAGATTCTACGGGGCTTCCCAGAAATTCTCAGTCTTGTGTCGTCAACACCCTAACTCATTGCCGTTGCTATGGGATAGAGACATCTCTCCCCAGTTTTCACGATTAGCAACTGCATGCAATCTACTGCTTCTGATAAATTGTTCTAAAAAATTGCTTAAGGGAACACATAGCTCCAGCTAGTGTTTATATGTCAAGGTATTATTTTATCACAATGGATCAGTAAGCAACAGTGATGACTGGCAAGTGATTGCTTCAGATATTTTACAACAGAGCTATTAACATTATTTTCTTTATATGGCTCTTTCATCTTTTCTGAATTATGTAGTGATGCCCCAAAAAGTGGCATGGAAGTCACCTGATGGTGATTAAAGTGCTCTTTAAAAGAAAAATTTTTTTTTATCAGTTTAAAAAGGCTTTATCTTGTATCAGCAGTACTGGCTTGTTTACTAATGAGATTTCACTAATGTAGCTCAGTCTCATTTTGATGATATGCAGACCGAAAAGCTGATGAGCCACAAATGAGAACTGGTTATTAAATTGTCGTCACATCTGATTACATAAAGATGTCACTCAGAGGTTGCCACTGGTACAGCTGAAAAGAGAATTCCCCAAGAAGCCAAAAGGGTAGTCGGCATGGGACCAAGAAGATATTGTCACTGCTTAATTGTCCAGCAAGGGAGGAAAGGAAAGTTAGTACCCACGAGTACCAAGCATGGATCTGAGAGAGAGAGAGTTTTTACCAATTGTACTCAATGGATCTTTGGAGTGGAGAAGGTGGTCTTTGCTTTCACATGCTCCCCCCCGCCCCCCAGCTGTGTTCTTCTACAAAGCCAGAGCCACTTGTGATGGAGTTTGGATTGTATATCACTCCAAGCCTAGTGGCAAAGGAATCAAAGCCAGCTCTTGATTAAAAAAAAATAATGGACTTTCCTAAAACTTACGGTTTTCAGCATGGTCGCCAAATGTAGGTTTACATGAAATGAGGCCAGTCGCAATTGCTTTCAGATTCCAGGGAGGGAAAATGCATGCCCCCAGCTCCCTCACCATCTCGATTCTGAATCAATGCCACTGCAGAACTTCTTTGCAAAAATACCATTCCAACAATGCAAGAGTGCAACATGACATCATCTTAGAAGGTCATGGTGGCAAAATATTACATTGAGTTGGGAAGAATTCGCTCTTTACTTTCCCAAGTGGCCTCCTTTGGTCTTTTCTCTGGATTAGCAGAACCGTGAAAGGCGGGTCTGTCATGATGCATGAACACCAATATTATAACCCCTCTGGTGCTGGGGAAGGAGGGCTGGATTTGGGATGAGCTGGCAGGATTCTCTCGCCATTTGGGAGCTGACGGCAAGTCACCTGACTGACCACTTTGGTGGTTTTGGCAGTTGCAGAGCAGAATGGAAATCTATGACAGATCTCTAGAAATGTTTGCAGAACACTATCTCCACCTGAACTCTGCTAAGAACTTAGGCCAAGATGCTGTTTGGCTTGAGTTAGCTAGGTGAGCATCTCAATTCTCCAATTTGTCTTAAGAGGTACTTTTGCTTCCCTTTTCCCCACATGGGATGCAGAGGAGTCAGATAAACCACTCGAAATTGTTTGGATAAATGTGCCAGGTGCTAAGCTCAGGGTTATTAGGAATAATAATTCAGTGAAAGGAAATTTGGATGACATCAACTCATTTCCATTAGACTTGAGCCACACAAATCAATTGGAAAAGAAACAGCTGAATCCAAGGTAATAACTGGCTATTTGGAGTGGGCATGGAAAATGGTACAGGGGTTGGCATGGTAACAAACCAGTTTCTGCGTAATTAAGTTCAAGTCATGTCAATTGTGCAAATTCTGGGCTTTCAGGATTTGTCCAAGATCGTCGAGCAGCCAGTTATTATCAAAACCCACGTCTTTGTCTCACTCTCGGTCTGCACCCCTCCCACAACCGCTCACTTGACCGCACTTGACCACTCAGTTCTGAGACCAGCTCGAGTGTGACCGCAGACCCTGACACTGAAGCCAAAACCACCACCACCACCACCAAAAACCCATCTGCTTTAGAGCATTTTGCTCAAATTATAACACCTTGGGACCCTGGTTCTCAGAATGGCCTTGGTTCCCAATGACTTTAGAATGCAAACAAAAGGAGTGCAAGCCAACCCATCGGGGGGTTCTTCTCCATCAACCACTCTGCTTGGGCACAACTTAAATGCTGTAGGGGCAGCAAAATGGTCAGCTTTGGGTGGGGATAAAAACCCACTTCCCCCACAATCAAAGGTCCTTAATGTTTTCCTAATAGCGACCTTATCTTCAGTTCCCTCTCTCGGTCCTCTCCCTATCAGCTGATAATTAGTTGATGCAGCAAGGGCTGTGATGCACATAAATAATCATAAGATGCCAGATAAACTGTATTGGTTTTAAATTAGAGCCATGCCTACCGTGTCTCCCTACGAACAGCAGCCTATTATTTTTAATTATGGCTTGCAAAGCAAAGTGATTTCTTGCCCTCTTTGCAGCGTCCCTGACAGTCTTCTGTCAGTGCGGATGATATGATGCCCCACCAGTGCACACAGCCCTAGCCACAGCCCCAACTGTTCCTCAAAAGCTGAGACCAGAGTGATCGATGACAGTCCTTGCAACTTGCGTTTTGAAGTGGACTGGGAGGAAATGGACCCCCTTAAGCCACAGTCCCATTGCAAATTGGGGCAACTATGACATTTAGAAAAAGGTTTTCACAGGATCTGGATGAATGAATAAATGCGTCATGTGCATGTATGGCAGGGAGTACGTGCATATGTGTTAAACGTTTTGACACAGCTTTGCAAACCCTTCCCCTAGCAGCACCTGGGCAAAGAATAAAGGAAAGATCTGGCCCCAGCCCCACTTGGATTCTCTACCTGATGGACCATAACTGAGAGTGGTTGCTTTAATTCAGACAGAAGGTTCTATAAACATCTTGGTGTCAAATTACATTCCACAAGCAGAAGTCCAGGGGCTGCATGAGTTTGCTCGTGCGTTCAGAAGGAGATCATCTTTTTCTCTTCGCGAGGAAGAGGCGCCTGTCGTGATTTATTGATAGGTGTATTTATTTTCGAAGCCTTTTCCTAGACGAGGTGTCAAAAGTCACACCCGCTTTACAAGCAGAGTTTATGGACTCATTTTCCAGGATGGTCGCGTCCCATGTTTTACAGTCATATGCTTTGAGTTCAGTCCCCTTTGCCACACCAAGATTCAGTCACAGCTGAACCAGGTGGGGGAGGCTTGCTAATTCCCAGGGAGTCACCATGACGTTTCATCACCCCTCTTCTTAATTTTTTTTTTTTTTTTTTTTTGTCTCCTTTGATTTCCAGCAACAGGGAGCTGCCACCACCGTCTACTGCGCTGCTGCCCCAGAACTTGAGGGTCTGGGAGGGATGTATTTCAACAACTGCTGCCGCTGCATGCCCTCGCCAGAGGCTCAGAGCGAGGACACGGCCCGGGCCCTGTGGGCGCTCAGCGAGAGGCTGATCCAAGAGCGACTTGGCAGCCAGTCCAGCTAGGGGGGCTCCCGAGGATGGGCGCGCACACCCGCCCTGTGTGTGCGCAGGCGCGCTCGCGCAACTGCCGGCACTGGACCCCTTCCAACCGTATTATCCGGGGGGTTTCCGTGTCCCTCCAACACAGCTCCGCAAGAGTAAAGGAAACAAGAGCAGTCACAACAGAGGGAAAATGTCGAATACCAACGGGAAGCAGGGAATTCCAGGGGTAAAGGGACAGGATCGTTTTTCTGGGGCTGGCTTGGCCATAGGTCCTTTTGCTTTGTGGTGGTGGCCTGTTTGAAAGTGAAAGCTTGGTTGGTACGGGGGTTCCTTCTCTCCCTGTAGAAGCACAAGCAATTCTCTCTCACTGCTAAGAATAGCCCAGTGTCCCCTTGTCCTACCCAGCTACCACCACGGCCACCGCTGTAGCCAGGGGCTGGTTTTCTCCTATTTAGGGAAGAAAAAGCAATTCTCCTCCATCCTTGCTGCATTGATCCAGGAGATAATTGTTTCATTCATCCTGACCAAGTCTGAGCCGTCTTGGCAACGACCGGGGAGAGAAATCTCAGAACCTTGTCCCAGCCGGCCGGGAAGGCGGTGACACTCAGAGGTGGAGTGCCGTAGGCAGAGCTGCTGGGTGGCAGAAGGACTGATCATTGAGTCTCTTGCCAAAGCAGTACAAAAAATTCTTTTGAGATTAAAACAAATTTTGCAAATCATTCCCTAGATACCTTTGACAGGCGAGAAAGGAAGCGTTCTTCCTTAAGAACACACAGGATGCTCCGGAGTGGGTTTCCCTTCGTTCATCATTTACAGTTTCAGTTCTCCTGTGTTGTCCCACTGCTCAAATGTCCTTCTGTTCCTCCCATCCTATGCTTAATAAAAGAACATGCTTGAATATGATCACCTGAAGTTTGTACTGTTTCTTTTCAATGTTCGTTTCAGTTTTTTTGTTTTTGTTTTGTTTTTTTAGAAAAGAAATCTAGAGGAAAAATAAAGCGCTTCTTGTAGACGCCAGGAAAACACCATTCTCGTTTCTTCTCTGAGTTTGTGTTTTGTTTTTGTGCTTTGTGGCTGTCTGTGGGCCAAGTTGTCTCACGTGATTAGCATGCCAGCATCGTATTTTCTGTTGAAGAAAGAAAGAAAAGAGAAATGACTATTGTTTAATCTCACCTTAAGATGTTTTGTTGTTACTTACAGTGGGTCATTTCGGTGCTCTATGGCTTGCTCCCCCCGTAATTACCAAGTACTTAGTGATTAGAGGGCTTCTCTAGGTATGAGAATGGGGCCATTTGGAGGCTCTTCTCCGCTCAGCCCTGTTCATATACACCATGGTTTCCAGACTGTGCCAGTGAGGACATGAGAAAGTCCACTCTGCAAGATGGAGAGGAGCAGGGGGATGTGTGTCATTGTTCCTCCTCCTGATAACGGCAGCTTCAGGTCAGGCAACATCATGCATCTCCTGGTGCAGTCTAGTCAAACACCACCACTCTCCAGGGGCCCACAGCCTGGCCACATCCTCCCATCTGGCTACATCCCCCTTACAAAATCCTTATTATCATAGGACTTTTAAAACTGTGAATCAGATAATGTCACTTTTCTGGTCCAAACCCTCCAACACTTCCAAGGTGGATCATTTGCAAGAGCAGTCACCAGACTTCCCGTCTCAGTAGCGAGACCTTGGGAGGCCCCCTCCCACGCTCACGCTGACCTTGGCCACATGATTGGCTCTGGCCAATTTGGAAAGTACTTGAGCACCAGGGCTTGCCCTTTCCTGCTGCTCTTTGGAATCCCGCAAGCTCCATCACAAGAATGAGCCCGGGCAAGCCGGATGAATGATGAGGGGCACAAAGTCGCTACCCGAACTGACGTCAGGCTAACTGACAGAGGTGAGAGTGAGGCCACCCACACTCCCAGCCCCAGCCGAGCCAACCCAGATGAGAAGAACCTCCCCAGTCAACCCACAGACTGCAAAAAAATAATAATAGAAGTGTGTTACTTTAAGCCACTGTTTCAAGATTACTTGTTACGCAGCAAAAGCTAACTGATACAGCTTCTCATCTCACTGAATAAAGTCTAATTTTTCTCCTATAGTTCTCTCATAATCTGGTCTCCAGCTGACTCTCTGATCTCATGTTCCAGCACTTTCTCCTTTTCCACTAGAAGCCACTTTAGACTTCCTGTGTTCCTCAAACATGCTGAGCACACTGCCAACTCAAGGTCTTTATACTTGCTGTCCCCTCTGCTGAAATGCTTTTCTTCCGCATGTCTTTCTCGCTCACTGCTTTCTCCTCTCTGCTCATATATTACCTCTCTCTGATGAGGTGACATTCATGGTGTCACTTCTCCCCCTCCCCGTACCCTCTATTTTTCTCCACAACACTTAATCCCATTGGACACATTGTGTCTATTTCCTTATTTTCCATCATTGTGAGAAGCCTGTGGAGCCCCACACTGTGCTAAGCAGGCTACAACATTACGTCTGATTTCTGATGTGACCACAATCCTACCAGGCTTCCCCCTCTCCCTGTTTTATGGAAATGCAGACCAAGAGGTCTTTTAATTTGCCGTGGTCCACGCAGCTCCTGGTTCGTAGAGCTGTGATTCTCACCAGGTCTGTTTGATTTCAAGGTCATGCAGTGTCTCTGCACCAATGCCACCACTCCTTCGGTAAGTTGAAAATATCTGTTTCGATAGGATGCAGCATCTTAAGGTCTCAGCTGAGCAGAGAGGTGACTTTATGTGTTTGACTCTAGCTAAGCTTCAAGTATTTGGTGAAAGTGGAAGTTAAGCCAGGGCGAAGAAGTCACTGGAGTCTCATCAGCCAAGGTGATGTCCAAAATATCAACAAGAACCAAGGGAGGATATGCTGGCCGCCTGCCTCCATGTGCTGTCTAGGGCCTCTGTGCTGACCGATGGCCTCGTGCATCCTGCGTCACGCTGGTAAGTGAGGTCAGGGGGAGCTTTGCAAGGGAAGATGAGGATTCCCCCAAGTCAAGGAGCTCCCTATGTCACATAGACCAAGTCTTTATACATTCATCCATTCATTCAACAAACATGCCAAGTGCTGTATTCTAGAAATTCAAAGTTTAAAGTAAACCCCTCCACAGTCCCTTCTATAAAGGAATTTGCATCTTGGGTCTATGAGAGTCCTCACAATGCACAAGGTCCTAATCGACTTTATCAAAAGTTCTCTAGGTTACCTGAAGATGAATTGAGGCCCTAGAACAACAGCCCACCCAGTCAGATTCTGCCAATCCCTGTGGACCATCTCCAGTAATTTTACTTTTTTGGCCAATTCTGTAGAAAATTCCTAGACAGATGATCAAGTGGGTGGCATAATTCCTATAATTCCTATTTTAGCGTATTCTAAGGCCAAGGCTATTTCTCACCATCTGTCATGATATGTACCTATCTACATATATACATACACACATGCATCATGTATGTACAACCCATCATGTGTGTATATACAAACCATCATGCATGTATATATAATACGCATTGCATATGTACACACGTGTGTATTAAGTGTGTTCATATACACATGTGCATTTGTTCACATGTATGTATATAGATGGTCCCTAACTTATTTATGATTTCTCAACTTCACAATGGTGGTAAATTGATAGGCATTCAGTAGAAACTGTACTTCAAGTACCCATACAACCATTGTTTTTCAGTATATTTTTCAGTATAGTAGTCAACAAATGATATGCAATATCCAACACTTTATTATAAAACAATCTTTGTATGCTCAACTGTAGGGTAACCTAAGTGTTCTGAGCATGTTTAAGGTAGGCTAGGCTAAGCTACGGTGTTCAGGTATATCAAATGCATTTTTGACTTACAATATTTTCGATTTACAATAGGTTTATTACAATAGGTTTACCATCATAAGTCGAGGAGCATCTCTGTACACATATATGTATTTGTAGCATATACTTTGTATGATAATGATCCCACTCCGTCATCACCAGTGCTACTAAGAGATACCATTTACTGGGCATCTATGCTGTGCCAGTTAACGGTTTAGGGAAATCACACCCTCCTTTTTATTTTGTGCTCACTGGATGGAGCTGAGGTTTAGGGGGACAACGTGCTCTCTCCACAGCCCCACAGCTGGTGAACAGCAGAGACAGGATGTAAACCCATCTCCATTCACTTTGAAGCCCACGTGCCTTCCACAACACACCACTCTTTTGTAGGAGGCCTGCAGATCAGCAATGCACATTAAATTTATTCAGTAGGTGAAGGAAAACTACCTGGCTTACTGCTTCAGAATGGGATCTGGCTTTCCTCCTCATGCCCAGATGCCTGGAGTAAACTTCACAAATTGCTTTTATACGTGCCATTTATCCAGTGACACTGGCTTCAGCCCCAATTTCCCAATAGACCCCCTCTCCTATTCTGACTGTAAATAGGTTTCTGCCTGGTCTTGTTTCCCTGGGCTTAGCTTCTAATGGGCTCAACGTCCAGAGCTCTCCACCATTGCCCCAGTGCTGCAGAATCCAAACAGGAAGAGTGAGAGTTTCTCTAGGGTCATTTTCTTCCGAGTCCCACTCTCTCCCTAAGTTTCTTTAAACCCAAAAGGCAGCCGGTTTCCACTTTCATGCCTGATTAACGGAGACCTTGCTGCAACTTATCAATAGGAAACAAGAAATGGAAGCGTCCCCCAGCAATGACTGAAGCCTGTGGCTTGTGGTTTTGCTCTTTAAAATGGGGTTATGAGTGGTTTTGTTTTGAACTTCAATGAAGGAGGTCTGATTACTTTCATCAAGGTCAACACTAGGCCAGAAGGACTTGGCTTGCAATATCGCTGCCCATTCTGGTCACCAGCGGGTACCATTTTTAGAAGCTTATGCCAAAAAAAAAAAAAAAAGAATCTAAAATAGCAATACTTACCCTGTACATTAACTCTTTGTGCTTTTCAACATATCCAAACCAGTTTGGTTGAAGTCATTTTAGAATACTAAGTAATATCATGAAATATCCACATAACCACTGAAAAAACTGCTCTCAATTGTTATGTCCATTGATGAAATGATACAGCAACAATAAAGGTAATTTTTGGAAAGAAAAGGAAAGACTCACAATACCCCTGTTTTAACACAGACATTACATCTTTTCTTATTCCCTTTCGAGTCTTTATGGTATTTGGTTTTATGCCCCCCTCTCCCCTCCCCAATCATCTTATTTCTCTAAATTTTCACAATTATTTTAGTGGGTGCCTAATATATCAAGTCAGTGATGGACCATCATTTGAAAACCCATCCCCTACTACAGGGCATTCAGGCTACTTCTAGTTTCTGCTGTTAGAACTAATGGTTCGATTAGTATCTTTATGTAGACAGCTTTTTCCTTCTATTAATTCACCTCCCCAGCATACATTTGCAGGGGTGAAATCACTAGATCTGAGAGCTTACAGTGCCATGATACCAGCTGCAAGGGTTATACCAGTGGAACATGCACCTTTCTGTTTGTTTACAAGCTTATCAACATCGGGCGTTATTACCAGTGCAAAATGTTTTCATCATATTTTCACAACCTACAACTACTTAATGTAGTATTCCCAAGCAGCCAGCCTCCTTATTTAAAGTATAAGCTTTTTGCCTTTCATTATCCCACAGGACTGAGTTCACAATTTTAATTAGAGTGGAAATTCAGAGTGCGTCTACATTCAGTTCGGGTAGAAAAAAATCAGTCCAGCCAAGCCACTTCATCTTTCCACTCATATTATTCCACCAGTGAATGTCCTGCCTTCTTGTCCTTTTCAATCATCAATTGTAACACGACACGGCCCCCATCCGAATGCAGTGCAAAGACCAAAACCAACACCCCAAGCCTCTTGGGTTCATGCTGGCTGATGAATCTACCCCACTAGCTACGATTCCTCAGCGGGCTGGTTCTTCCCAGCTGACGTAGCATCTGCTCTTATGAAAATGTGCCGCACCACTCAGAAAGATTGTCTTGCTTCTAAGCTGATCTGTTTACAAGGCCATGCCCTGCTGCATCTTAGGTGTGCAACAATAAAAGCTCCTTTTAATTTTCCAAATAGAGATATGCAAATGGAGGCTCTCCATCACTGGTTCAGATCAGGGAAGCTCTGAGTCTTCCTCCAGCATTCCTAGTTTTATTTGATGATCACCAGGACTTTGTCCTCTTACTTTGGAATTGGGACAATGTCTCATTTGATGCCGGGGCCCCCCTGCGGAGAAAATCCACTTTTATAACGTACCATTTCCTGAGTGCTTACCGAGACTTTGTGCAAAATGCTTACCCGAAATTCTTTGTTCATGTGAAACTTACAACTTTTGGAGTGAATATTACTGTCCCTTTTTCACCAATGAGGAAACCATCTGAATCCTGAAGCCGACACTTCCTGTGTGATGTTGTCCCATAATGTCACCTCTCCAGGCCCCTGTGTCTCTGCCTCTATCCTCTCTGCTCATTCTGCATTTGTGGTCTCTTTCGCCCTTCCAATTTCATTCCTTCCTGGCTTTTTCAATTTACAAAATTGTTTGGGCTTCTCTAAGCTGAACAAGTGTAGAATTTATCTGAATATGGCTTTACTCTTTATATCTTTTAAATAGGATTTGCAAGATTGGTTCATTAAAAAAAAGTTCTACCATTGTATTTAAATAGAGTTGATCTTAGAAATAATTGCTGAATAATTTTCTTTTAAACAAAATTTATTGCTGTTTTTATTAGAAAGTTAAAATGTAAACTCAGTATTTAAGCTGCGGGGGTGGGGAATCAGAAAAACATATGTACCCTCAGTCCTACCACTCAAAATAACCAGTGTAAATATTCTGGTGTGTTTATTTTTATGCATTTAAGAATTTATTTGTATCTTGTAGTTTTGGTTTTATGTAGTTATGCTAATACTCCATGCACAATTTTATATATTTCAAACTAAATCATTTTAAAATCTTTTAAGGCCTTCATAATCCTGTATTTAGTGAACAGATATACAGTAGTTACTTAATCATTTTATTGTTCTTGGAGAGTAAATCTTTTCCCCCACTACCACCCTGTTTCATTAATATAAATAATGGTTCAGTAAATATATTTGTGTAAGACTTTTGAGGGATGGTTTGATTATTTTCTTAACATGATTCCAAGCAGAATGCTGGGGTCAAGCAATATGAAATTTTTAAGGCCCCGGGTCGCTGCTGGCAAGAGACTTTTTCTGGGCTGCCCACATGGCTGGCTTTTATCTCTGCTGCAGGTTTTCTTTGAGAAGAACAGGTGTGCTTCACCCAGGCGGATTTGCTGCTGTTAAGTTTATTTTCCCCAGATGATCTGCCTGTCTGGAGCGCAGCAGTGTTAATCTTATGGAGGGATGCCGTTAAACTTCCTGGGTACGGGATGCTCCTTCCCGGCCGGAACCAAGACAGGAGAGGACAGGAGTGTTGTGTCAGCGAAATAAAAAAGGCTGAATGCAGAAAGCAGAAAGAAGCAAGCTAAACTTCAGGTCAGCCGGTTTGGCCAGCCTTTTGTTAGTGTTAATTGTTCCACCTACGGAGGAAGTCTGAAGACTTTCTTGGCCACGTTGGGAAACGTTCAGAATTCTTCCCCTGGTTTGCTGAGACAGGACTCACCCTTACGCTTGGTTCTGGGGAATTTTACCTGGTGTGGCCTAGATTCAAAGGACTTTATGATGAACTACTTGGCTTTTTGCTCTTATTAGTGGCTGCCTTCAAATTCACATCAGGGAGGGAAGCTGAGCAGATCCTCCCTGAATGATTTAAGAAATCATTCAGCCATGTTACCCTGTTTCCTGAACAAGAATCCAGAACCTTCTAGAAGCCTGCATAAATCACCCTAAATGTTCCCAAAGCCTTCACGCTTTCAGCACCTCAAAACATGGAAGCAGAAGACATGGAAAAAACGAGTACCCATATATCAATATCTATGTCTCACGTTCAAGCTCAATAATGACAATACGTGTTATTAGTAATGCCTACTGTTTAAAATAAAATATTAAATAAAATCAAAATGATCATTATTAATAATACAAACCAGACCATTTGACCCAGAAATTCAAGTTCTAAGAGTTAATCTTAAAACAAGGCAATTCTCAGGTCTGGGCAGTTGATAAGAGTGTATGTGTTGTGTGTATGTAGGTATCAGGAGTTTTGGGATTCAAAAACCACATTAACAATAGCAATAATAGAAAAAATAATATTAATAATGAAAAATTGAGATCAATTTAAATGTCTAACAGTTGGGGGGGGGGGCAAGGCTCTCTGACTACCATAAAATGCTGTTGTAGAAGAAATTTAATCAACTGAAATGATGTTTATAACACATTAGGTGAAAAATGTAGGTTATAAGGGAGTTTGTAGGGTATGATCCCATTTTTGTTAAACAAATATATATTCATGCATTTGTACATATAAATTATGTATTGAGAATAAGACAGAGAACTGGAATGGTTATTGCTGGGGAGAAGGAATATAGGTGACTTTTTTCCTTTGTACTTATCTACATTTTGCACATTTTCTACAATGAAAGTCTTCTCTAATACATTTTAAAAAGTAAAAGTTGTAAAAAAAAACAAAGACAAAACATGCCAGTGATTGTAACACGTGCCCAACTGCCTCGAGAAGTGTTACAGCACCGCTGCGAGCTGACTCCGTTCCAGTAATTCATCCTCCAGAAAGTTCTCTCGCGGTGACATGTCGACAGAAATGGAATGGCTTTTAAGCTTCAAGGAACAGGGTGGGGAATCTTAGGGCTGCATCGCACAAAAAGGAAAATACATTTGAAAAATAACAGCAGGTGGATTATTTGTGGCCACTTCATTTTTTTAAAAATAACCGGCTGGTTGTCTGAATTAACTTTCACTGCTGCGTGTGTGTACAAACACCACCTCCCTGTGGCTTTGGCCAGGTGAGTATTCAACAAGTCAAACTCCGCTCGAGCTTGACTTTCTGCCAAGGTTGAATGATGTACTCCAATTGTTCAATTCCTCACCTCTCTACCTCAATGCGCTCTTATCAACCTTGAGCATTCGTACCCAGCTTTTGCCAAACCCAGAGTGTGGATACGTGACAGACCTCTTCCTACTTTTTATGTCATTATTGCTTGTCAAAAATTTGAACTAAATTATAAGCCGAAGTCTTGATTTTGTTTGCCCATTTGGTCTCCGCTAATAGAAAGTTTTTAAACAACATGTTATTAGAAAAGTAAAATAAAATAATACATCTTCTGCTGCTCTAAACAAATATCCTCATCAAAAAACCTTGAACAAAATATTTAGACATAAAAAGTATCAGCAACATGGATATAACTGTTAAGTGGAGAGAAATTCTGGATGGAGACAAAAACTTCCTTCTTGGAAACAGATGATAACACATTATTTTTGCACTTAAAATTTCCCAAGTTGTGTGACATTCTAGTTGAGGGGAAAAGATTACAAAGATACCATCTGCAAGGAAAACACGAATAACTAAGAAACACATTGAAATAATTCGTTAATTAACCATCAGTCTAAATGAGCACAAGGTCAGCAGAGTGATTCCCTGATAATTGCACCATGTGCTTCGGCAATAAGATCGAGAAGAAATGGCTTCACCAGATCTTGCTCTGACTTTAATACCAGGACAGGAAATGCCCTGATCATTCTCGAGGTCTTGGAGAGCAAAGCTTCACGCACTGGCCTGGATACGTTTCCATGGTGCAAGTTTTCACACCTTGGGCTTCGTGATTCCTGAGCCTGGACAGTGTTTCTTCACTGGCTGGTGCCCTTTTTGATGGCTGGCATCTGTCACCATAAACATTTCCACAGACACACAAAGGAAGGCGTGAAAGGTACAAGGAAAGGGCCCTCTGCCCCATTTGGTATGGTTGAAAATTCAGATGTTTCTTCTATGTTTCCACCCAGGCTGAGTTAAGGCAGTTTTCTCAGGAAGACAAATGTGGTGGAGGATGTGGGTTGGGGGTATCTGGAGGTCTACTAGGGGCTTCCATGGAGCGTGCACTTGCACACAAGTCGGAACAGGAGCACCATGCACAGAGACCACAGTGAGAATGGCGCCCTCTGGAGTTGTGCAGAGTGGACCCTGTTTCCTCCTTCCAGCAACATCATCATTCGCTAATCCGGAGGTGGGGCATGGCGGGGAGGGGGATGCCAGGAGCGGGTGTTAGTTGGTGACATAGGGGTCCATAAGCACACAGATGTTCTTGGAGAAAGAATACAGCGCAGTGGAAAGCCCGTCACACATACCCTAGTCCTCCCCTCTCCCGCCCAGCCGTGTGATCCTGGGCACATCATTTGCACTCTCGGAGTTTCTTTCTTCTAAAATAGACCTGCAACACCCAGGTCACCTGAACTAACTAATGTTCGTTTTAAATCCCTCACTTCCAGGCCAGAAGGTGGGACTCTCCGGCGCCCTTGGAACCAGGCTCTGATGGAGCCATGAGGACGGCAGTGGCGGGGACTCCGTGGGCAGGGGACGGCCTTGCAGGCATTTTGCAGGGTGTTTCTTGGATGGTCTATAAAGTGCTGGCCTACCCTGCACTTCTCTGCTGTCGGCAGAATTCACTGCACACTTGGAGGGGGCTGCCTGGCCTGGCAGAGTGCAGGGGGTCGTAAAAGTGTCAGAACATTATGAATGGCCCAAAGACGGGCTGATGTTCTGCACTGGGCAGTGAGGGGCACAGATGGAGTGCAGCGTGGAGGCTGTTTGGTAGCCCCGTCCGTCTGTACAGAGGGGAGTGAGGACAAGACAGACGGACCCGGGAATCAGCCAGGTGCTTGATTCTCGGGTGTCGAATCCACCCTGACCTTGCCTTGCTGGTGGTCTTGAGCCCAAACTGGGCTAGACTAGGGGAGCGGCACCGTGCAGACCGTCTGCCAAAAACACCCTGGGCCCCTGGGCTTCCTTCTCTCCACTTCAAATGGAAAGATGCCGGGTTTAAGCCTAACCTGGTGGTGAGACGGGTCCTAAATTCCCTTTCTCGTAGGATGACCTGATTTCTGTGGCTCTGAGCTTCAGGCAGCCCGTGTATTAATTTAACTCCGTGTTTATAGGTCTTTTGCATGCAGTGTTAAGCACACAGCCCCACTGTCTAATTAAAAGGGACTCTTATCAATTTGCAGGATAGTTGCTTACAGAAAAAAAATTATAATAAAAACACTACAGTGAATCCTTCATTCTTAAGAGGTAAATATCAATCACTGAGTGAGCACATTAGTGTTTAATCACTGATCTTGGAAACAGGTTATAAACATGTGCCTGCAGAATGAACACGGGGAAAAGCCTTGTTTTGGGAAACTTCCATGTTTCCTACAGAGTAAACTTTCTGGAATTGAATCCTACAGAGAACTTTCTGGAATTGAATCCTACAGAGTTAACTCTCTGGACTGAATGGCACAGGACCTTTCTGGGGATTGGATGCAGGAGGAGGTTATAAAGCTTCCTAACTTGGTCGTGGCATCTGTCCTTTGGCCTGGCTAAAGCCGGCTGCTTCTGTGGGTACCACCCAGCAGTGGCAGGCAGAGGGGACTGAGAAAGCAGCAATGTGGCTCAGAGTGTGGCCATCCCCCTGGAGGGCACTGAACCAAGACGCCAGTTCCAGAAAGCCCAGCCTAGACCCTGCCCTTGCCTTGCTGACAGTGTTGAGCAAACTGGGCTAGACCATTGATTTCAAAGAATGCTTCGATACTGGAAAACCATGCAGTTCAATGCAATAAGCATAGGTCAAATCTTGGTTCTACAGCTGAGCAATCTTAAGCACAAAAAGATGCCTGTCTATGTCTGCACAGTTGACCTGAAAATGCCTACTCCACATGGCCCCTTTAAAGATTGAAGAAATTAATCTAGGGTATGAAAATAGTGGACACCCAGGCTCACTATGAGCATCAGTTTCCCATCATGGAATGTGCTTCCTGAACCTAACATTCTAAGATTATATCCCAACTTTCCTGGACAAAATGCACCAATTTCACAGCAAGATGGACCCCTGAGAGCTTTAGTTGCTCTTTTATTTGGGGGCAAAGTCAAGAGAACACAGTTTACTGACTTTACCTCCCACTCCCACCTCCCACCCAGTAATGTCTTTTTCTAATTCCATAGGGAAGGGCCGCCTTCTGTAATATTTCTCTGCCCAGAATTTACAATTATCACTTGCCTAAAACTGGCTGCAGCTTGTCAGGCTGGTCTGGTTCATATATCTATTTTAAAAATCACCCAAAAAGCAAATTAAAATAGGGAATGTCATGTTCTTCTGTGTAGTCACATTAGTTTTGCCTCTGGAAAAAAATGGGGAAAAAATAGCTCCCAGGCAGAATAGCAGGGACAGCCAAGGTACTGTCCCCACCTGGATGCAAAATCTGGACAGCAGGTGGCTCAAGTCCAGTGGTCCCCTAGGCTCTTCTGCGACAGGATATTGAAGTCCCCAAAGGTCAGCCCTGTGGGGACTGACTGTTTAATGACCTAGGTAAAGACGGGCAGAGCAATATGCTACCATTTTGGTATTTGGACCTGGTTTCTGGGGTAAAACTGGAAGTGAGCTCTGGATGCATTTGAATTTTTAAACTAATATCAAATATAAACCTCAAGGAAGGCCTATCAAGAATGTAGTCCATTGAGACTTTGGTAGTTCTTAAAAAAAAGAAAAAGAAAAGAATGTATTCCTGATCCTGAAATCTCACAGAAGTAGAAATAAAATGACCTATGTAAGGAGCAGAAGACAGTGGTCTCAGCACCAGGCACAGAAGGAAGATTCCCGGCCCACTGGATTCAAATGTGATTTTTTTTTTTATCCACGTGTTATCAGCTATCTAGTTATCAGGTATCCATCTGCCTATCTTTCTGTCTATTGGCCCATCCCAGCCCATCAATAAAAGGAGTACTCATATTGCAAAAGGAATAAATCAGGAAAGAAATTATTATATAGATGTTAAGATCACTATGTAGACAATATATATACAACAAAGAGAGAAAATAACGCTATGATCTATTAAAATAGCTGGGTTGATGAGATGTGAATTTGAGGACATATGAATATAGGTGTGGTTTGTTCCTACCCCCACACTTATTTTAAACACTCTTGTACTTCCCAAAATTTGTATAAGAACATTTCTTTATGTTATTAATTCCACCTTTGGTAACACCTGCATAATACTCCAGAATTTGGACGTACCATAGTTGACTTGACAATTTCCCTTCTGTATAAAGAAAGAAACTTGGAGTCCTGATATAACCCAGTGTCCCAGTCTAGATCATGAAGAGGTTAACTGAGAAGGCTCTTACAAACATATTTAACCCAATGTCAGAGGACATTTCAGGCTTAAGTCCTCCCTGCCTGACACCTTTGGCACATGGACAGTGTGTGAGGTTTGGTTAGAGGACAAACAATTAAAAACACAAAACACCCAGTCAATCCATGTCTGGGGGTCTTTGTTCTCTGTGACACCCTGTTATCCATGCAGCTGAGACTTCCCTCCAGTTTTACCCCTCTATCTGATAGGATTAGGTATGGCAGAAGTCCCAGAAATAAAAGCCCAGTTTAATAACAGATGGAAAAATGGTACCATAAAGATAGGTCATTCTTGGCCTGGCACGGTGGCGCACGCCTGTAATCCTAGCACTCTGGGAGGCCGAGGTGGGAGGATCGCTTGAGGTCAAGAGTTTGAGGCCAGCCTGAGTGAAAGCGAGACCACATCTCTACTAAAAACAGAAGAAATTAGCAGCTGGGTGTGGTAGTGTGCACCTGTAGTCCCAGCTATTTGGGAGGCTGAGGCAGGAAGATTGCTTGAGCCCAGGAATTTGAGGTTACGGTGAGCTATGATGACGCTGGTGATGAATGATTTGATGGGGGTGAATGCAAGATTGCAGGGTCAGAGAAGAGAGGACCCAGCTCTGCCCCACTGGAAAGGGATGGGATGCCAGTAACACGTCCCATGAAAGGCAATGCTGACATTTGAAAAAATAGACAAGCAGATTCAAGAATAAGTATATGGAATGGAATAAGATCAAACACCGATTTTTGCTTTCATTAAATATTTTACGAAATTGATGATAGACCTGCCCGTCCTCCAAACACCTTCCTGGGGAAGCAAACTCTTCGTTGTCAAGGTGCCAAGGGCTCTTTTTGCAGTGTCCCTGGCTGAAGGCAACATTGCCCTTCACACTTGTGTGCCACACACAGTGTTTTTTGCAGAGGCTGCCAATTGTGACACTTATTTGTAAGCCACCAGGCATTCATTGGAAGTTCAGCACAGACCACACGGTTAATTTCATTTTTGCCCTCAGCCAGATTTCAAACAATAGACCCCAGAGATGTCTGGAAAATTAATTTATTAAAAAGCAATAGCTTGATAATACACATGATGATAGAAGAAATGAATCTGTTCAATATCTTATACAACAGTTGGCAATCACATAATAGAGTGTTCATTGTCAATTTAGTAGCTTGTCTCATTACGCTCGGCAAATAGTTGTAAAATAGTGTATTATTCATGAACCAACATGCTTTAATTACTTTTAGTGTGCATTTATTTTTCAAATGCAATTTGAGTGAGAGTCATCTATAAGAAAGAGCAACCCGTTTTGCAAAAGGTCTGCTTCAGGACCTCCCAAAGAAAGAGCCACAAGTTATGTTTCTCAGGTTTGGAAATAACAAACTGGGAAAGTAAGCACCTTTGTTCTAGCATAAAGCAGGGAGAGTGGTAGCCCCTGGCTTTAGATTGCCCCCACCTGTAGACCCCACACAGCCGGGAGAGGGTCCCCTAAGTCAGACCTGACTCAGGTGCGTAGGACGTGGTGCAGCCTCCTGCGTCTCTTTACAAGCTTGGCCATGCAACTTACTTTGCAATCGGGCTGTGAGCAGACTGAGAATCGGGGACTTGAAACGCCCTTGCCTTGCTTTCACACTCCTGCCGCTCACCACGAGAGAAATATCCAAGGAAGACAGAGACACATAGAGGAGCCTCAAACTTAATTCATAGCCCGGAGCCAACCCAGCCGGGATCAGCTGACCCTCAGCCTACAGAAAGATCTATGAGCAAGTATAATGATTGCTGCTTGAAGCTACTGCCGTTTTGGGGTGGTTTGTTGTCGCCAAAGCCAACAGATAAATGTGACAAATGCAAAATTTAACTTTGGGGTACTCTGGAGGAGCCCTCAAAGCAACTGGCAGTCAGTCTACCTCCATCCCACTTGCTCTGGAGGTTGTTTGGCCCGGAGGACGGTAAGCCCAAGAGAAAAGTCACGCATCGTGTATAAAGAAAACAGAATTTTTCGAATGTGAGGCTCTAATCGAAAGCCACTAGGCCAGCCGCTCTCGCTGTGGGCTTTGAGCTTCCTTCTCACGCGGACAACTCTATGTACGTGCTGTGGGGTAACAGCAGGAGGGATGAGTTTAGTTGGTGATGGCTGACTACTCTTCACTTCAATGTTGGGAAGAAAACTAAACTCCAAAAGTACTTGACCAGGCAGGGTTGCTGTTATAAGTGCTAAAAATAATGGAGAAAAATGCCCACCACCGCAGGCACACAATGACCGGCGTTAGTAGAAGACATGCTCGTGGTGGCTGTTATTGTCTTAGCTATTCACCGAAAGTGAACCCTCTCCCATCCCCTACTGCCAGCCAAGCCTCTCCAGCACCCAGGCCGTCCTCCCTGCCCCTCTCCCAAGATAGCTGTCTTCTGTAGTTCTGGCACTCGTATTCCACAATGCCTCTGGAACCCCAGCTGGTGGCGGAAATCCTGACACTTCCATAGTCCATGCTGGCCGGACCTTGGCTGCCGGGGCCCTGGAGTGGGCTTTGGCAGCTAGGAGAAGATCTTCCCATGCAAGTGTCTGACTTCCACATCGAATGGCTTCCTGACCTCTCTCCTGCCGTAGGTTGTGTGCCCAACTGGCACTCTTGCCACAGAAGGATTCTTGCACATCATGGAACTCTGATGAAGCATCCTAGTTAGTGCTTGTGTCCTTTTCCTAGAGCTTCCTTTCCCTCCCTCCCCCTCCCCCAGCTGCACTGAGGGGAGCTCCTACACATCTGTCAAAACCCACATCCTGGGGGAGGTCTTCCAGGTGCCTCTCCAGGGAAAGTCGAGCATTCCTGCCTTTTGGTTCCATGCAGTCCTGCACACGCTTCTCTGGGATTAAGGGACTGCGATGCTTTGTTTTGTTTGTTGAGTCCTTCTGTTTGTCCCCTTCATCCATGACATCTTAGAGAACACAGACTGCATCTCACTCAGCTTGCACAGGCTTGAGGTATCGAAGTGACTCAGGAAACGTTGGGAAGAAATGAAGGAACACTCTTGCAAGGCCAGCCTCTGAGGCACACGAGGGGCCCTCATCCCTGTCCTTGCCCTCCGAGGAAGCTTCTCTAGGCTCCACAGCGCCCCTCCCGCCCCCTACCCCTTCCGTCCAGGCCCCTGGCATTCCCCATTGAAGAAAGGGCAGCAGATGGCAGTTCCTTCTTATTAGGAGTTAAAGAAGAAAAGAAGTGCAAGCCACCTCCAATGACTCCAGGCCCTCCGGGGACAACCTATGCAAGGTTTACAGCCATCGGGAGCACGCGAGGACATTTCTAATTAAATTCTTTAGTGCTTCTACTTGACCTCATTTCAACTGTGCCATATATCTTGAAAAAAAAAAAAAACCCTCAAATCCAAAATTTTAAATAATGCTTATGAGTTGGTTTGGTACAGGGACTGTCCTTATTAACCCAATAGCTGTACGTACTTTGATTGCCAGAGTGTTATCTCGAGACAGGGTCACTTAAAGGCCACTGACCATTTCAATTAAAATGTTTTCAAGGATTTCTAAATAATAAACTGATCTCACCTATAATTACAGATGAAATAATAATTTTAAAAAACCCCTCATAATCCTGTGTGTAATGTTATGGCACGCGGCTGGTGTCCACGTCCCAAGACAAATACCTCCCGGAGTCCGGGTGCTGCGGAAACAATTACAGTATACATCCCAGGCGCCATTAATACCCCGGCTCTATTAGCTGACTTCGTCTTCGGTCACATTAAAGCCCCATGGAGTGCACTGGTAACTTGGGAGAGAAGGGTTTGGTTCTACTTAAATGAAAATGTAATTCCACGCGGTAAATCTCTGCTGTAATTGGTTAATAAGCAAACACTTTGGCAAATCACCACTGGGAATGGTTGGGTGGAGGATTTTCTCTGCTCTTCTTTCTTACTTTGCATGGTTCTTCTGGTGCAGGGGGTTGTTCTCTTTCAAACATCTGGCCTTTCAGAGTGGGGGGACCTGGGAACTCTGAGTAGGTTAGTTCCTACTTGCGTAGGTTAAGGACACTGCACCCTGTTGTGACAACCCAGAATGTTTCCAGGCATTGCTAAATTCCCATTGGGGGCAAAAATGCCTCCAGTGAAGGACCACTGGTCTAGCCAAACGCACCCATGTGCATCCCCTCCTGGTGAATCATGACAGCCCAGCAACTCTTCTTAGACTCAGGAAAGTTCCTCCTAACTCGCTTCTCTGCTGACCTGGTTTGTTTCACCTGTTGACCTTTTCCATTTTCTGTTCCTGCCTCTGTGTGTGGTTCTTGGTTTCTCAGGCTTCGAGTCATCACCAAAGGATCTCGACTCTGACCCTTTCCGAGGCTCTTCCTTCTTGGAGTCGCCGTGGCCAGACGACCTGCAGAGCTCAACGCTTGCCCCGGCTCCCCTGGAACAAAGTCCAGCTTCCCCACTGCGGCGGGGGAAGACAGCGTCACCGCTGAGCACCGGCTTCTCCCAGCACCCAAGCCGCCCCTGGGTGGAAGACAGGCCACAATGGAAGCTTTATGCTTCTTGCCAGGCTCTTGGAAAAAGATACTCAGTGTCTTTCATTGACAGCTTCCCTTTGTATCTAACAGAGCCAGGGGCACCGCCATTCACTTTGTCTTTTGGTTTATTTGCCTACACAGTTTATTTATTTTTTAGGAGCCTATGGCCATGCATTAAAGAAAGCAGAATTTGGGCTATTCTATAAGCTTGAGCCAAAATATCACACTCACTTAGTGTTACTGTCGCCAAACTATTTTCACTATTGTATCTGAGGCCTAAAATCTCTCGGGGACACCAGGTGCAAGGCAGAACGATTCTATGGAAATGGGAATGAGGTTGCCAGATTAAAACACAAGACACTCCATTTAATTTGAATTTCAGATAAGCAACAAGTCAAGTTTTAAGTATAAGTACATGCTATGCAATATGGGATATACTTATGCTAAAAAAAGCAGTCATTTATTTGAAATTCAAATTTAACTGGGTGGCCTATAGGTTTTTTTTTTCTTTTCTTTCTTTCTTGCTTTTTTTTTTTTTTTTGCTAAATCTGACCACCTACGCAGGCAGGATCTCTTTCTCTCAGGGTATGTAGGACCTGAACTTGACACCACCCCACTCCATCCCACCCTCTACTTCCTTGGGCCCTTCTGTGGACCTGGACTTGTTTGCTCTAAGCATGTGGTGGGGTGGCCACCGGGGGGAAGTGAGAGGGCTGGGAGGAAACCCAGTGGAGACCCAATGTCATCTTGTCACAGCTTGTTCCCCTGACCCTGCTGCCCACACACCCAGGAGATCTGAGCACCTTTCTAAACCTGGCTTCTCATAGTCTCTCCCTTGGTCACAACCCTGTTGTGGTTTCCCACTCTGGCCAAGGCTGCATCTGTGATCTGTTGTCTTACTAAAAAGTGACAAGTTCCGTCAGTTTAATTGTGTTTGTGACTCCGGATTTTGTAACTCCCTGTTCTATCAAATTCTCCCTCCATTGCTTCCCAAATTCTGCCAAGCTGGAATATTTGCATGGACACCCAGTGCTCCTGTTGCACATGCAGGGGTTGAGAGATGTCTGGTCACTCTTAAGTAGTGTCACCAACCATCCTGGTTTGCTCCAGACTGAGGGGTTTCCTGGGACATGGGGCTGTCCATGCTAAAACTGGTGAAGTCCCAGGAAGACTAGGATAAGTTGGTCACTCAACTGTCAAGGCTGTTGGTAGAGTTCTCTGGGGGATGGTTTATAAGGAACAAACCTCTAAAATGTAAATTCCAGGCCATCGAATGGTAGGGTTCTTACTCACCCAGGGCTGGGTGAATAAAAGTGAATTCCAGACTTTCAACAAACAGCCAAATTAACCATCACCTCCACAAAGAGGTTATCCCAGACCATTCTGTCTATGTAGCCCCAAACCCTAAACTCTCAGTTTCTTCCATAGCGTGTATCGCTATGGAAGTAATTGCATTTTTTTTATTTTTTGGCTGTTTGTTTGTTGTTTGTTCTTCTGAATAGCTGTTAAACTCTGTGAGGGCCTCCACCATGTCTGTTTTGTGTATTGCTGAAATCCCCAGAACTTAGAATAGTCCCAGCACATTGTAGATGCTCTAAAAATATTATTGACTTAACAAACGGCTGATTCAGTGCCTGGCCATGGCAGGGCTAAGGCACTAAGGGATGGTGCAAAAGAAGCACAGCCCTTGGCCTTAAAGGACGGGAGGACAAGACTGATGCCTAAACAGATGGTGGTAGCGCAACATGACTGCTTTGCAGAGACTTGCGATCCAGAGAGAGGCATGTGTAGCCACACCCCGGAAGCCTTTGCAAAGAATTTACCCAAATCATTCTGTTAAATGGATCATCAAGGGTGGCACAGGACTCCCCTCCTCCTTGCTGGGCAAAGGACATTGCAGGAGCGGGCAATGCCAAGGTAGTGGGGCTCGGGGTCCTGAAGGGTGGGCGTAAGTGGGGCAAAGCGGTATGCAAGAGTTAACTTGGGGACGCTGCCTTGACATTCAAGGCCAAAAACGTTCAGATCCAGCAGTCCTGTTTTTTGAATGGAAAAAAAAATTTGGAAGACATGGTTTTCCGGGTTACACATGCTCTGTCTTGTTGTCAAAATGTGCCAGCTTCCTCTTCCTCAAATCTCCTGTCCCTCTTCCCTGCTGTCTGCGTGTCACCTCCTCATCCCACTCCTGGACCCACCAAGACTCCATCTGCCCCTCCCTGCCTCTCTAGCCAACATCATGCCCCCCTCTTCTACCGGAATAAGAAACCTTTTCCCCCCAGTTTGCTAGAACGCAAGGGGCACACCTACATAAACGTTTTGTATTAACTTGTGAATGACCACTTTGGACTATTAAAATTTTAAAAGAGAGTTGTTGTCTGAATCTTCGATGGCTTGAAAATGTCTCACCCTGAAAATTTTATCAAACTCACCTTCTGACCGTCTCTCCTATTTCATGGGCCTTGATTCTGAAACTATAAGGATTTCCCCCCCACACACAAACACCCATAAAAATAGCGCTGTAAAACAAAATTTGAGTTCCCTTTGCTGTGTTTGGTTTGGTTTGCCAGGTTGGTTTTTTCTGGGGGGAGAGGAGAGGTGTATTTAAACATACTGTTCAGTTTGCTGTTAATGAGAAAAGAGAGAGAAAAAGGAGTAGAAAACCTGGAAATTGGGAAGTCCAATTCCCAACAAGAAATGTGATAATTTTTAAGTGGATTTCAGTATGTGTCTTGGAACATCAGTTGAGCCATTGACGTGGGGAGAATATCCAGTGGGCGATAGAATTGAGAATTCAACTTCTGAACTTGACCCAAGAAAAATGCTCAAGGGCAAAGATGGAAATTCTTTGTGTCCATCCATCCATCCATCTATCCATCCATCTTTTCAATATTTTTCCATCTACCTTTCAATAATTTTGACGGCTGAGGCTGTGCCAAGTACTGTTTTAGATTCTCAGATAGCTCCTGTTCTAATGGAACTCATGTTCTTAGACAGGAGACAGAGTAAACAAACAAACAAAAAAATCAATCAATAAACAAGAAAACATTAGCTAGTGATAAGTACTATGAAGCCAATAAATTATTTGTCCTGTGATGGAGTATGATGAAGAAGTGGCAGGGGGTGGGGGCGTTAGAGCAGGTAGTCAAGGAAGGCCTCCTGGAGGTGGTGACATTTCAACTGAGCTGAGAATAAAAATAATAAAGCCAAGTCCTGCCTGGAAAACAAATAGCTAGTATGAGAGCCTGAGGCAGGAACCAGCCTGGCTTGATTCAAGATTCAGAAAGTGAGTCAAAAGGAAAACAGTTTAAGAAGGAAAAGTCATCTTGAAAATATTGGCATATCAACTGGTAAAGAAAGTGAATATGGATTTGTTGTCTTTTTATACTAGAAGTCAGCCAGGTATCCACAGAGAAGTCACGCCCAACTTCTCTTTGCCGATCACAGTGGTTT
Source organism: Varecia variegata (assembly GCA_028533085.1). Taxonomy (NCBI): domain Eukaryota; kingdom Metazoa; phylum Chordata; class Mammalia; order Primates; family Lemuridae; genus Varecia; species Varecia variegata. Next base: position 117,448,857 of record CM052442.1, on the reverse strand, counting down.
TGCATGTAATTCACCGAAAACTTGCATTTCCCTCACGCTCACCCAGTTGCATCCAGTCTGATTCAGTAACTGACTTCTCTTTGCTGAGCTTTGGGAAAAGAGGCATTTGGTAAACTGGTATTAGAGAGGAGGGAAGAGGGTTTTTGCCTGAACAGCCCAAAACATTCTGTGCAAACGTTTCCCGAGGCACCTCTTCCCCGCTGGAAGTAATGGTGGCCATTTGCAAACTGCTTAGCTGTCCCGACCGCTGTCAACCCACACTCATAGCTGCAGCAGGGGGAAAAAAAAGGCACCTTCCTGGATGCCTTTGTTGGTTAAAAAAATAAAAATAGTTTCATTTGGACACACCTTAACTCACTCTCGTGTTTGCATCAAAAATATGTAATTAAGAAAAATGAAAAAATGGGAGACGCCGTCATGGCACACCGAAATCAAACATTTATTTGCTCAAACAATTATATTAGGGAATAACCGTAGCCTGTAAGATTCTGGAATGAGCTAAACCTCCTTGTATTTTGTTTCCTTCTAAGTACGCTTATAATTTCAGTTAAGGACATCTTTTCCCAATAGTTCTAGCTTTACCCACCCAGTTTTGGACAGAATTTTGCTAATCCTAATAATGTCTCCTAACACATAACAATTTCTGTTTTATTTGTCCTTAATAAACCTCAAAGAAGTTTCACCCTCATGTCTGGATTAATTTTGCTATTGATTCATTTTATTTTGGATCCTAAAACAAGTGTCCCACATGGTAGATACACTGGCATTGCTTTTTAAAAAAATTTAACTACTGATGGCTAAGACAAGGAGAGTTCCACAGAAAGGGTTAAGAGACACTTAGAATTAAATGATGCTACCTGATAATAATTTTTCCTTTTTGGAATAAAGCAATTTTCTCTTCGTGGCAGTCTTACGAATATGATACCGTGTCTGAAATAATAACTGTTTCAGACAGCCCAGGTTCTCCCACTCCTTTTAGCTCTGTAATTTTGTACATGATTCCCCTGGTTTTACAAGTATTTTTAATAGAGTGATGTTCCAGATTCTTCTACACAGTCAAATCCTTTCATAATCAGAGACTTGTTTTTCCACAGGAATTTAATTCCCTCTGCAGAATTGTAACATGGGTTGGACTGATCTGGTTTACATTTTCTGACATGTTTTCCCTCCCCTGAAGATTAACTTAACTATCGCCTGGCTCCTGCTCTATCCTTTTCATCTCATTTTCACTTAAAAAATATTCTGATTTTATTCAGTAGGGTATCTGACACTGTTTTCTGAAGATAGGGATTTTAGCTCTGGGAACGTGGCTAGATACTGCCAAGCATTTCTCGCTCGAATTCCAGATGATGCTTGGATGGTTTGAAATTAACATGACAAGTCCAAAACTTTAAAACAACAACAACAACAATAAAAAAAAAACCCATTCAGCTTGGTGAGCTGAATATCTCCATTAAGATGAGTCACTCGTGTGGTCAATTCAATAAGATTTTTGTCTAAAAAAATAATTTCTATCAGTCATTTATCATCAGGTAAATAATTCACTGAGCTGGGTAATAAAATAAAAAATTTTTTTTAACCTACCCAGAATGCTCTTAACCCCTGGTATGGTTTCAATGTTTATGTCTCCCCAAAATTCATATGTTGAAACCTAACCCCCAATGCAATAGGATTAAGAGGTGAGGCCTTTAGGAAGTCGTTAGGTATTGAGGACTCCGCCCTCAGGAATGGGATTAATGCCCTCCGCCACGGAAAGACAGAGAAAGTTCCATCTATGAGGAACAGACCCTCATCAGACACCCAATCTGGTGCCCGATTCCCAGCAGAGGGTCCCAGCCTCTGGAACCATAAGAAATACATTTCTATCGTTTACAAGTCACCCAGTCTAAGGTGTTTTGTGACAGCAGTCTGAACGGACTAGAGCTAAGACAACCCCCTTTTTTAGATGACTAACTCTTTCTCATTCATTAGGACCCTGCTTAAAAATCTCCTCTTTACAGATCCTTCCCTGGCTGTTCCTGTCACTGGTCTCCTTGTTCCTCTGTCTCCCTCCCTTCCTCCCTCCCTCTCTCTCTTCTTCCTTCCTTCCTTTTGTCCTTCCTTCCCTCCTTCCTTCACTCCTTCCTTCCTTCACTTCTTCCTTCCTTCCTTCCTTCACTCCTTCCTTCCTTCCTTCACTTCTTCCTTCCTTCCTTCCTTCATTCCTTCCCTCCTTCCTTCCCTCCTTCTGTCTGTCTTCCACAGTGGAACTAATTTACTACTTGCAGTTGCTTTAGTTTTTTGTTTGATCTCTCCTTGCCACTATTTTATGTTCTGTGAGTCCATAACATAATGGTTACAATGCTCCCTGCACCTAGCCCAGTGCCTGACATAAAGCAGGTGCTTCATAAATGTTTGCTTAATTAATTAAAAAATGCAGGTCCCAGAGGGGACCGTTTTTCTCCTCCATTCTCTGGCCTGGTCTCCTGCATTAACGGGATTAGCTCATTACCAGCATCATCCTATTTTCAATCTGCAGGGAATTACCGCCGTGCTGTTGCCATTTAGAAGACATTGTTCTCACCTCTCTGGTCAGGTGTGCCCACACATCCTCCCCGCCAGGGGAAGCAGGCCACCAGCCCAAGGCTCCCACGTCCCTCCTCCCTTGTGTTTGTGCTCTGGTGCCTGGTATGTCGAGCAAACATTTCTCAGGGCTGAGTTATCCTTGCAAAGGAGGCCGCAGAAACAACAGAGGGCTTCCGGTAAAACTCGCCATGGTGATTTCCATGCCTGCAGGGGACCTGCAGAGAGCAGTGAGGGTCAGAGCGACTCCTCCGCAACTCAGCTGTCTCCAATTCCCCGAGAGATGGTGAAGTCATCTCACCTTTTTGGCACTTGGCTCTTTAATTGCCAGAATGAAGCGATTAGAAGACTAAATGAACTCCATGCTTTCTCTTCTTCCAGCGCTTTGCAATTGCTGACATCATATAGAGGGGCCGCGTTTCTTTCCCAGGTGGGACTCGGTCGTTTTTCTGGTGCTTAGGGGAGGCTCTACTTCTGAGTGTTGGGAGCAGTTAAAGCGCATAATTCGAGGGTGATGAGCGCCAGGTCCGAGGCTCCTGAACATTTCCTGTCTATTTATAGAGAATCTGGGATCCTATCCAGCAGGCCTGGCGATTGCATCAACCAAATAATAAGTTTGTTAGAGAAATCCACTACGTGTCGATTCCATGAGCTTGGGTTACCAGCTCACCTCTTACAGCTCACTAGCTTGGCCTGGCCTTACTAGGGTGACCGGCCAGCTCAGCTTGCCTGGGACTGAGGGGGTTTCCCAAGACTTGGGACTTTCAGTGGGACAGTGCCAAGCAAACTGGACGAGTGGTAACCCTAACTCTAGTTACCTCTAATGGCGTCGATTATAACAACCACAGCCATCATCGTCATCAACATCATCATCATCATCATCATAAGTGATTTATTAAGTGCTTAACGTATGCTACATTTTACTAGCCCTTCACCAATATCATCTGATCTTCATGACAACCCTAACGATATTAGAATCATCCCTATTTCACAGATGGAGACTGAATGTCAGAAAGGTTATATGATTATTTCAAGGTTACGAGGCTAGTAAGTAGCAGCATGAGGATTCCAAACCCTGAGAAGCCTGAACGTAAACCTTGCGTCAAAATCAGAAATCCGAAAACTGCTTGGGTATTTTATGACATTAAGAAATTATTAACAGCTTTCTAGGTGTGATAGTGTTATTATGGTTATTATTGCTTTAAGTCTTTATCTTTTAGAGATACATTTAAGAATATTTACTGATGGGAAAAGAAATCAAATAAAGCCCATGACAATAAGTCACGTCAGTCTCAAATCCCTCCCTGTGATCCGAGGGTGCTACCCCTAGGATCAAAACGGTGTAGAAAGAGCCAACTCGGGGGGCCAGTGCTGGGTCTACCCCTGACCAGGCGAGTGACCAAGTAGCTATTCTCCAATTTGCTTGGGTTTAGACATAAGCTTCATCACAAATATTCTTTTCTTTTTCTATTAGAAAAGCCTTGATGTTTAAACTTCTGTGTGTATGTGTGTGTGCATGAGTGCGCATGTAGAACCTTTTCTTCAAATGGAATATTCCACAGATGCCTAACTTTATAAAACCTTTAAAAAAAGTTGCTCTGGTGTAAAAGGAGAACCAAGAATCCCCAAAACAGCATCCTTTGGAAACTCACTGGTCTAGACTGTCCTGTCCTGCAGAAATCTAACAATATTAGAAAGAAACATTTAAGTAAACACGATAACTGTTTCTATAAAGCAGAGTTGGCAAACTTGTCCTGGAAAGGGCCGAATTATAAATGTTGTAGGCTCTGTGGGCCTTATAGTCACTGTTGCAACTACTCAATGACTCAGTTCTGCTTTTGTAGCACGAAAGCAGCCACAGACAAGCGTACGAGGGTGGATGTGGCCATGTTCCAATAAAACTTTATTTATAGACACAAATTTGAATTTCATATACTTTTTGTGTGTCACAAAATATTCTCTTTTCTTCCCCCCAACCGTTTAAAAATGTAGAAACTCTTCTCAGCTGATGAGCGAATGAAAATAGGCTGAGTTTGGCCCACGGGCTGCAGCTCATTGGCGCCTACTATAAAGATGTGTCAGTAGCCAGGTGCCAATTCTTGCCTCTGAGCGTTACTATCTGCAAATTTGTGGAAAAGTTATTCAAGCTCTCTAAGCCCGTTTCCTCAGTTGTAAAAGGAGTGTAAAAATAAAACCTATGGGGACAGGGGCTATTTGGGAACTCTCTGTACTTTCTGCTCAGTTTTGCTGTGAATCTAAAACTGCTCTAAAACATCAACGTCTGTTTGAAAAGAAATAAATACATAAATAAAACCTGCTTCGTAAGTTCATTGTGAGGACTAAATGAGATAAGACAATAAAAAGTCAGCACACAGCGGACACCCTGAGCTCATGGAAACCAGTGGATGACCCTTGTTGACCTTGAAATAGCCGTGACCACTGCAAGGCACAGCCCTGAAGCAGTGACCTTTAGAACTTGGATTCTGAGCCTGTTTTGGCAGAAGGAGCTGACCTAGAGGCAGCACGGATCAAACTCACAACTGTACGTTCCTTTCCTCTCTTCCCCAGCCCTGCCGAGATAGCCTGTTACTGGCTAAGCTCCCAGGCCTTTTCCCTGGGCAAAAACGTTTGTTTTTCTTCTGCATTTTTTTTTCCCCAAAGATACGAGCAATGCTCACTTAAAGAACTTTATCAGTCTTATCTTCAACTCCTGCCCTAGTTTCCCCGTTTGAGCAGTGTGATTTTTGCATGATCCCTTTGCAAGTTCCTGTGGCCTCTCTGCTCTAATGTCCTCCCGGACAGGTGCACGTGCACTGGGTAGGTTGGGGTAGTGGTCACATACTCGTCTGATAACATTTTTCTACTCCTTCTTCATCTTTGGCTTCACTGAGCTTCCTCTTCTCCCTGTATCTTGTTGTCCTTGACTTTGAAACATGGACCATTTGCTATTTGGGGGGGAGGGCAGGGTGGCATTTCTACCCTGACCACCTCAATCCTCTCCCTGTTTGCATGGCCTGGAATCACACTTCCTACTCTGAGGTTTGTTTAGTCATTTTGCATCTCTGCATATTGTAATCCCCGAAAGAATCCTAGAGGTTCTTTTCCTTCCTTATTTTCTCCTCCAGCCCCCGCCTAAATTACTTGCTGAAGGGCTGGCTCTGTGCGATCTGAATTCACTGCAGGCAGGTGTCCCCAGTCACGGTCCCCTCTCAATGCTGCTGGGGCATCCGTAAAATGCCTCAGCAAACCTTTTCAAAAGAACTCTCTACATTTTATTTTTCTTATTGTTTAAAAAATAGAAAAACCATCCTGCATATTAACATTATAAGAGTAATCCATATGCCTTATTGAAAGTGCAGAAAAGTTGAATGACGTGAAAAATTATCAGCCATATCCTTATTCAACATTTTGGAATAATTTTCTGCTGAAGGATTTTGACATATCCCTATGATTATTCTCTCTCTCTCTACATATATGTATATGTATATACACACACACACACACACACACACACACACAGTAGTGTATGCTGATATAGTCATTTAACACAGTAGCATCAATATTTTTCTTTGTTATTACTCTTTTAGTGAACATCACTCTATGACTTCATAATATCCCAACCAGGGATCATCTTATGTTTTATTTAATCATTTCCATTTTATTGAACATTTGTTTCCAATTTTCACCATTATAAATAATACTCCAAGCAGCATCTTTTGTGCATAGATGATTTTTATTGTATCTTAAATTACTTATTTATGACTGATTGCTACAGGTGGAATGACTCTATGAAGGTTTTAGAGATAGTTACATATTCTTTAAGGAAAAGGTACTGTCAGAGTCTGTGTTGAATGATACGGTTGCTATTGACTTTCTGCTGCTTCTGACTGGTCTAGAATCTTGGTCCCTGCATTGCTCTTCCAGAGAGAAGAATCCTCAAGGGACTCTCCACTCTGTTCCTCACCCTTACGCCAAACCATGCTCTTTCCTTCCCTTTAGTACACTTGGCTGCAAACTGCCCCAGATCAACCACATGGCCCCACTTTTTGTTTCAGAACATAAATACCAGCTCAACCATTTATCATTTTGCCTGACCTTTCTGAGTTCGTCAACTTGTCTCTGATATATAGCAAAGCCTAACTTCTTTGTTTTAAGAAAAATTCCAGGAAGAGTATCCCCAGATCAACTCATTCATGAATGTGGTACAAAGCAAAGCTGTAATATTTCACTGCTAAAGCCTTCAGGAGAGCAGGCAACCAAGCCTGCTGCTTGTCTACCACTGTTCACGGGTGCAGTTTTATGTCTGCTGGAAACGTCGTCTTTCTAAACATACCAAGAACGGAATTGTGTCCCGGCTGCTATATCCAATCGGCCAGCTGCTGCATAGACACCCCCTCAAACGCACCCTAACACACACACATGTTTGACTGACTTCTGAGAAAGCACTGGCTAACTTCAGTCCAAGAATGGCTTGTTTTTGCCTTTTCTGTTAAATCACATCCAATGGCCGAGCTCGACCTTTCGCAGTCTGTCTGTGAGGACGGGCTACGGTCTAAGGTGCAGGCGCAGGATGGATGTCAGAAGTGACTAGGAAGAGCTCTCTTCTCATTTTGGGAGACAGCTACCTCCTGTGTCAAGTGACAGAAGTGAAATTCGCTATCTGCCTTCTTTTCAGAATGAACAAAACCCTGATCCATCCAGAAAATCCATCTGGAACTGATCTCCGTGCTTTCATATTTAGGCAGCGTGCACCTGATGGCGACGTCACGTTTGCTCTACTGCTAGAAGGGGCCTTGGAGCCCCCCGGAGAGCTTGCTGGAGATTTAAGCTGGGGTCACAGCCAGCCACTTCTAACCTCTGGACTGACGGGCTGTCTGGGGAACACCTTGTCTTCAGCTGTCGGTACGTATTTGCGAGGGCAGCAGGGGTGAGGGGAGGCAGCCTGCTTGGCCATCCGAGGGGGAAGCCAGGCTCACACAGATTGTCTACGAAAAACTGGGAGATGGCAGCCGTTCACCGTATTTCCCTAAGGCTCAGTTTCCTCATCTGCAAGTGGAAGTAACAGTAGCTTCCTTATAACTGTGCTTGGAAGAGGAGAGATGTATGCAAAGCCCTTTTCATAGTCCGGCGTGAGAGGTGACCAACACTGAAAACTATTATTCTTAGCTAGAGAGATGCCCTAACAAATTGCAATGACCACAAGAGGGCTAGTGTAGGTAGATCACCCTCCTACCTGCATAACAACCATTTCACCACTTGTATTTATTTTACAGGTGAAGAGAATGAACTTCAGGTGAGCTAATGGCTCACCTAGCGGCACACTCAGGACGTGTACTCAGCTCCCTTGAGCCACCATCCAGTGTTCTGTCTTGCACTGCTGGCCAAAACATTCGGGTGACCACCTGCCTTCCAGATGAAGACACACCTGGAGGGTACCTGAGTTGACTGATAAGACACGTCCCCAGCATGAGGTTTTAGCCATGGACATACATCTCTGGACTAGGACACCCAGATTCCCCTTGTAGCCTGAACATCTTTCTGAGTCCAGATTCTGCTTCCCTTGTCTGCTCACCAATACTCAATGGGTGCAACCGTCAGATATATGATTCTTGGTGATCTGTCCTGGGGAAATTTTGACAGTACACTTTTTAAGCCTTAAAAATCTCTCTCTCAGTACTTACATGAGTCTACATATGGGAAGAAAATGTCAAAGAACTGTACAACAAATATTTTTTAAAAAGGAGTGCATGTAAAAACTGTTGAAACCTGAATTGGGTCTGTCGTTTAGCTACTAGTACTGTATCAGTGTCCATTGCCTGGTCTTGCTAGTGTACTGTGATTATATAAGGTGCAATCACTGCAGGGAGCGGAGACCTTTCTGTACTATTTTTGCCACTGCTCGTGACTCTAAAATTACTTCAAAATAAAAAGAAATTTAATAATACAAGTCCCATGATTTGCTCTATTCTTCCAGAAAATTATCCTAAGGAAATAAAGATGCATATGGAAATGGCCGTAATGTCCCCCATAGGAGGGCTTAAAGTAAATTCTCACCCAGCTCTTTGGGGGGTTGAGGGCAGTGGGTCATGGTGAGAGGTGAGGGTCAGCTTGCCTCAGTGACCTTATACCTCTGTACCTGTCCCATCTCAGGTGAGCTACTTAATATCTCTGTGCTTCAGACCTCATTTGTAAAATGAATATAATATAACAACATCTACCTTTTCCCATTTTTTGTGTCAAGTCTATACATGTAATGCATGTGCAGAATAGAATCTGACACCGTGTATGTGCTCAATAAGTACGAGCTATTACCACGTTCAAGAAGAACGCTAATGGCATGAGAAAATGTTGCTGATAGTGAAAACTGGAGACTACAAAACCGTATTTATACTGTTGGTAGTATTTTTAACAGGCATAGAGACTAGTGACTGTCTAGTGACTTACTAGTGACTAGTAAGTTTTGCCCAAATGTTATCAGTAGGTGGTGCATTTTTGTTTTCCTCTTTAAACTCTGCTATGATTTCTAAAACTAATTCAGTGAGCACTAGTATGTTGAGATCTTAACATGAGAATAAAATGGGACCTTCTATTGAAAAATGAATGGCCAGAGAATGTCACCTCTCAGCTGCTCTGTCTGATTAGCTCAGCCCTTGCGGTTGTTTCTGTACCGCGTGGAAGCCACAGAATCTGTCCCTAAGAAAGGAGGAATAGCGTTGAAGTCTCCGGCATGCGAGGTTATTTGCTGTGGTTAACATCGACGCTGGTCGTGAGCTCTGGGGTGCAGAAGTGCATGCGGTCTGCTGGTAAAACACATGCCACATTCCAGAGTGTGCAGCGTCCAGGGAGCCAGCCTGGCTGACTGGTCAGACACCTGCTCCATGGAGACCAGGCCCCGCCCCAGTTTTCACACCCCCAATCCCAGCCCCAGGTAGGAGTCTCCAAGGGGAAGACAGGCTGACACATGGGGGCACACCCAGCCCTGCTCTGGGGAGAACCTTCCGGAGTCCAATCCCATTTTCTTTGCTTCCATATTTTCCTCTTCTTTCCTGTAAAGGAGCTAGTCTGCAGTAGCCGGCTTCTCCCCTCCTGCCTGCCTGTCCTCGTGACAGGCACTCACGGGCACTGAGGATGGGCACTTCCTCCCTAGCTCCATCCATGACCTCGGCAGGCCCCAGGGGAAGGAACCGGGAGCTGCCTGCCCCTGGGGGTGCAGAGGAATTTCAGGGTCGGGCCCCAGCAGGGGTGCAGTGGTCAGTGAGACACACAGCACACTTGGTGAACTAAATAGACACCCCCTCCCCCTTCAAGAGCCTGCCCAACCCTGCCGGCAAGGATCACGCCGACGGAGCCCAGTTTGCCCTGAAGCTCTCTCTGCCCTGCTGGTTCCCATCCAGGGTGAGACCCGGGTGGAAGATGGCCCACTGCTGGCACCACCAGGGCAGGGAGAGTGGAGAGAAGGTGGGGACGCAGCCTCAGAGTGTGCCCTGCCCCCATCGCTGGGAAGGCCCCAGAGCCCACTGCCTCCAGGCTGAAAGGAGAGAAATCCCCCCAGATGACATCTGTCTGGGGAGGCTAGAATTTCTCTTCTTTCTGTATCCTCACAAGCATGCCCTAACCCCCAGAATGTCCACGGTGGTGCTTCTCCACTTGAAACTCACCAGTGGCTTCCCACGGCATCTGGAGTGAAAGCCACATGCTCCCCAGGCCTCTGGCTCAGCCCCCTGAGATCCGCCTTCCCCCTGCCTTGCTCTGCTCGACCCTGGGGCCACCTTCCCGCTCCCGGGACGCACCAGCCTCCTTGCCTACTCGGAGCCTTTGCACACGCTGCCCCCTGTGCCTGAAAAACTGACTTCCTCCCCTGCCACCACCCGTCACCCACTGCCCTGCAGGGCGGAGTCCTTCTGTTGTTGAGGTTGTATCAACTCAACCCCAGAGAGTCACCCCTACTTTCTTTATTCACAGTACTGGCCACAGTACTCAATTCTATGATGTCTCTGTTTGTCCAATTGTCCCTTCCCTCCCACTAGGAACAGCCCAGGGCCCGTGGCAGGTGCTCAGCAACTCGCTGTTGGGCGGATGACATGACACAAGGAGTCTTACTCAGTGGGACACAGGCTCTTGAATGCATGTTGAAACTTGCTTCCCCAGAGAAAAAGCTGACTCTGCCAGGGTCTTAGAGTGTCAGGGGCAGGGGTGCTGGGGTCACCTCGGCCACAGAGTCCAGTGGGAGGGGCAGACATAAGGCAGATAAAGGGCACTAGAGGCTGAGAAGGACAATGACAGAAACAGCCCAAGGTACGCAGGGGAGGGTGGGCTGAATTCTAACTGGGGGTCGAGGGGCGGGAGTCAGGCAAGGTGATGCTCAGATGGGCCCGAAAGAATAAAGGTGATTTAGCCACAGGACGGGCAGAGAAACCCGCACAGGTGGGGGCGGGGAGGAGGTGTGTCGCAGCCTGGTGAGGAGTGGGACCACCTGCAGCCAGCCTGAGCTAGGAGGGAGGGCCGCTGGCCCAGGAGGGAGGCAGAGACCGACTTTTCACAATTTTTATGTCTTGCCTCCTCTTCTGTTGCTTTTTCTCTTTCACACTTGCCACCAACTAACATACTGCACACACTTCACTCATTTACCTTATTTTTCTTAATTGTCTACTTTACCACTAGCATAGAGGGCAGGGATTTTGCTACTTTTAAACTGCATCCCCCTATGAAAGCACATAATAGTTGCTCAGTAAAGAGCTCTTGTGTGAATGAGCATTGACCATCTTCCCACACGGCACAGACCAGCACGCGTTCGACAGGCAGTAGCATTGCTGCCTGATGGTTCTCGTTGTCATGCGGACAACCGTTCTTTACTTTAACAGAGATGTCTAAAAACTCACATTGGTGCAATACGTGAGGTGGCATCCAATCTGTGACTTCATAGGTGTTATTGCTTGCAGTAAGGCCAAATTAAAAAAAAAAAAACAAAACAACAAAAAAACTTGAGCTCTTTTAAAGAAAATGACTCACATAGCAAAGCACAAAGTCCAGGTGGGAAACAGCACACCGGGCTCTTTCGAACCGGGCTCTTTCACATTCTAAAACTCATGTTCTCTCTAATGCTCACGGCCTTACACTCTCTCCAAAATAGACCTCCGGGCTCTGTGCCTAAAGCAATAGAAAATGTAGACCAAGGACGTGAGACTTGGGACAGAACTATTTTGGGATATTTTTGTGGCTAAACACTCTGAACCTGGGGAGAAAGCCGTAAGACAAAATCTGTTAGGTCAGGGGCCTCGGGCAGATGCCTCATCTGCTCATTCAACCCCATAGGGAAGGGTGCTCCAGGCAGAGGGCATAGAATAGGCAAAGGCATGGAGGTGAGATGATGGCAATTCATTCATTGCTGCCAGACCAGAGCGTGCAGGTGAGGGAGCGGTAGGGATGCGCTGCTAGGCCCTTGCTGTCTTCCTGGAGTAGAATCTGCTTTGAATCAGGCAGCTCTCCTGGGTGCACCTCCCAAGCTCCTCCACCGTTAATGAGACTCAGCCCCGAGCCTGTCTGAGTGGGTGATATTCACACAGATATCAGAGGGTCGGTGTACCTTTTCTACAAGCTAGTGGGTGAACAGTATTGAAGAAGGGAAAAAAAAATAATTGTGGCAGTTTCTGAAGAACTTAGAAGCGGTGTCTCGCTCTCTCATAATGTATGTTTCAAGCAGAATAATGAGCAGCAAAATCAGATTCACATTTATCCCGCAGCTCGTGTCAAAGAAAAGGAGCAGGAACTCAGAGACAACCGTTTCACCCATAGGACGTGCCTGGCATGTTCTGAATTCGCACGGTGGGGTCAGGCGTGAATGCAAGTCATTCAACACACATGTACCAAGTGCTCACCGTGTGCCAGGACCTGAGTCCACTGCTGGGATAGGCATTGAGCTTATAACCCCAGTGTACGACGGGGCCGGAGAATGGATAACTAAGTGCATAATCGCACCCAAGATCCTTCGCCAAGTCATTGCAACTTTCCCCATTGCAAACTGGGAGAAATTCGGTGAGTGAAGTGTAGACTGAGATGACTAACTGTAGCCAGAAATACTATATGGTACTTAGGAGGATATGATTTGATTTCCATCTCTGGAAATGTCCTAAGAGAAGACATTATCTTTGTTCATGTTCTCCCCTAAAAAGCCAAGAGCATCTGGAGTTTAGACCAGAGCCGTTTGCCCTCAAGTGATGGAGCCCAGGAAGTGCAGTCCTGAAACTGAACTTTGCAATTTCATGCCCATAAATTTTCCCTTGTGCCACCCAGAGGTCTCTTTTCCTTTATTCCATTTTTCCCTTCCCGATGACAATCTTAGTCAAAGTGTCTATGCCACCCTCTAAACCACAGGATTTTAAATCAGTCATTCTGTGTTTGCCTGTGGAGGTGGTGGGTGGGGAGGGTCTTTCCCTAATGATTAGCATGGAGATTCGCAGGAGTTTGTTGCCAGTTGACTCCACCCTTATAACTGGTCTTCTCTATGGCAACACGTATTTTCCAAGAGCTGCACTCTCGGGCTGCAAAACAGGCAGCAGGAAATTTCATTTTGATGCAACTTGGTCTACAACTGCCATTTCTTGGTGGTCCCAAACCTTTTAGTCCCTCTGGTGTCCTAAAAGATTGGTTCTGGGGCTGGGATGTTTGTTGCAGCCTGAAAGGAAAAGCCTGGATACAAGCTTTCATGTGGCAAGAGAGTCCCAAGACCACCAGCAGGCAGAGCAGATGCATCCGCCGTACCCGTGGGTAGGGGAGATCCCAGGACACCCACAGAAAAAGGTCCTAAAAAGTGGTGACTCCTCAAGCTCCTTAGAAAGAAAAGGAAGTAGAAGCCCTGAGAGGTAAGACCACATTGTTACGAACAGAGCTGGGACTTGAAAACGGATCTTCTGCCTAAGCCCAGAGGGAAAAGAAAATAGAGAAACCATCTGAGCTCGAAAAGCTCACGGGATTTGGCCAGCCCTTGGAAACGTCCACAGCCTCGGAGATTGCACTAAATGTGTTGTGTGTGTTCTTTTATGTGATCCATATTGTAACTGAGCATTTTAATCGATGAGGTTGAATAATGTGTTCAAAGCTTTGCACTGAGAGCTGGGCAGAGCCAGGATTTCAATCCAAAGGTTGAGCTGTGTATCCTCACAAACGCTGCCTCTTCTGAGTCATCCAAAAGGACCGTGGTTTTACTCTTAGGAGACAGTTATCTTCTTGGAGTAAAACCAGACTTCCTCCAGGAAGACCTCCCTGCGTGCTCCAAGCCACAGCAAGCCTGTCTCCCAGGGGTGGGGAACCTTTTCATGTTGGAAGGCTGCATTAATTTAGCTCTAATCAAATAAGGCTGCATTCAAGAAATTTCAAGGAGATATACTTAAACATGTACATTCGTTTGTAAAAATCTTAACTACTGTGTACTTAATAGTTTCAAAAAATGAAAACTCTTTGTTAATTTTAAAGTTAACTAACCTTTTAATGACTTTGTTGTGTCTGCTTTTTGTTCGAAAGCATTTGAATGTTTGGTTGTAGCATGGAGGTCCGCAGTTTCAGTTGATCCTCTAAGGTGGGTATCAGTCATTTGTGACCTTAAGGGCATCTTGATTTGGGTTGAGGGGAGAATGTAGATTCACAGCAATAAGTGGTTGAAAAGCAAGAAAACAATATTTGGGCATGTTGCCAAAGACATGCTTATTCTACTGCATTTTTTCATATTTCAATTGGATCTTTCTTAGCATCAAGCAATGATTTTAAATGTCATCTACTGAGAGCTCCATCAATTCCATCTGCAGTTCTTTAGGTGCCTTGGTGATAACAACTAGGTGAGGCTGAAATGCTAATTAGAGTGTGATGTCATGATTCTCAAAGTCAGTGAAACTTTCATGGTATTCTCCAATTAATAGATCTATAACAGCTGCATATTCTTCAAATGATTCACATATACCATCCCGCTCATCAGTGACCTTTGCTAACTGGGTACAATGTTCACCCAGTAATTCCTTTGGAAGAAGTGTTTCGAAAAAAAATAACTTCTTTCAAAATGCTTGGACTTTTTTTTTTTTTTTGCCACATATCATATATAGATTTAGTTTTACCTTGCAAAGAAATATTCAAGTCATTTTGATTTGACGTGATATCACACAGAAATGCTGCTATAGAAATCTTTCAATAATTCACATTGCTGATTCTGTTCTTTATACAATTTAACAATCTGTTCTCACAGAGATAAAATTTTGGCTAATACCTGTCCCTGTGATAGCCAACATACTTTAGAATGATATGGCAAATCCACACTGAATACCTCACAGTTCAACTTTAACATGTTACAAAACTGATGATGCCATGTTGCATTTGCACAAATATAGTTAACAATACTTATAACTTGTTGCAAAGTGTCACTTAAAATCATTGCTTTAGGACTGAGATTTTGCTGATGCAAGATACAATGAAAAGAAATGAGAGCATCTGGATCTGTTAATACTTTTTTTAATCTGTGCAATAAACCCTTCCTGGTTTCCTGTCATGGAAGGTGCACCGTCTGTACATACACTCACTAAATTTACCAGATTCAGTCCAACTTCACTTCACAGCATTTATCTTGGAAGTTGTTGAAGATATCTATTCCCTGTGTTCTGTTCGCAAGAGTGCCCAAAGCGAATAACTCTTCCTAGCAAAGAAAATCATCTGTTATGAACTGAATGAAGTATAAAACCTGTTCTGAGTCAGGAGTATCAGTTGATTCATCCAAAGTGATGGAATAATATATATTTTCCTTTTGAAGTATTGCATGAAGTTGTTCTATTAACTTGAAGCTAATTCATGCTGCCAAGCAGTTACGTTTCTCTTTGAAAGAGGCAGTTGTTTGTACTTTGAAACGTTATCGGGGTCTAAGCATCCTAACGTCCACAATGCATTCTTTCACAATTTCTACATCACTGAATGGCTTCCCTTTTTTCCTGAGTATATAAGCTATTTTATAAGTTGCTTCAGTGGCATTATTTCCAGGTCTTATTGTTGCTTGAAAGGATTGTCTTTGCTTTTGCTTTTCATCTTTTAATTTCTGCGATACAACCTTTTGTGCCTCTCCCTGTAATTTAAAATATTTGTGGTCTTTATGAGTGTTATAATGCTGATGAGCATTGAATTTCTTTAATGTTGATATTGCAGTATCACAAAGCAAGAGAATCATCTTATCTTTAGCAGAAACAAAATAATATTGCAATTCCCAATCCTCATGAAAAAAAATATCTGTTTTCTTCCTTTAGCATTCTCTTAGTCTTCTTTGACATGATGGGCTGTTAAGCAGAAGGAATTAAAAAATACTGTCGAGCTGTGCAACTATTCACAAATCCCACTTCAAACAGAAACACAATGCACCGTTGTCAAAAGCTGATAACAGACTGGCATACTCGACCCCCATAAACGCTTGCCAACCAGCCTCGTGCAGCAGTGGTGCCAGTCAGGTGGGGGAGGTTAGAACCAAATCATGAGCACAGCAGCTGTCAATTTAGCCCTTATGGCTTCCTAATTAGCTCTAATCGTGCGGGTCAATCTGGGAGGATTATTTTCTTGAAACTTATTTTATGCCTTGGTAATTTAAATATGTTCATTTTAAAAATAAAGTATAAAAGACAAACAAAAATGTATTAATAAAAATAAAAAGATTTCTCCTATCAAATTTGGGTTCAGTCAAAAGGCCACACTTAAGGACCCAGAGGGTCACAGGTTCCCCAGCCCTGGTCTAACCTCTAGGAAAGTTAATCCTGGTCCCCTCTGTTTCCCAGGGATCTGTGTTTCCTGAAACTTCACATCTTGATGATAGAGGCTCCTGCCTTCCTCATACTTTCAAGTGCCAGTTCCCTCCACCACACACTTTCCAAATAGTAATTCAGTACCAGACTCTCAGGAGACACTTAAAGACTTGAAAAGTCAAAGGGGAAACATTGAAGAAGATGAGCTGTGGGAACCAGAACTTGCCTATGACTAATCCTTGATCTTTCATTGAAATCAGGAAGCTCTCAGAAAAAAAAAAAAATCAACTGATTTTAAGATCAAGTAATTTTTCTTTCACTTCTATGATTTTCCTCATCTGCCACAGGGGATAAATATATCCGAAGCTCCCACGCACACACAGATATTCCATAAATGGAAGTCATTATTATTATTTTTCAAGACTCATTCTCTCCATCGGTCGGTCGAATAAAGATGTATTTCCCCCATTTAATCTAAATGCATCAAGTGTAAGATGGTGAGCAAAAAGTCACGGTGTAAAGACAGTACTTTATTCCTGAATATCTTTCTGGTGCACATACATCAGCCCTCTCTCTAAACGCTCTTGATGTTTTTCACTTGGGTATCACTTTCCAACATTTGGTCGTGGCAACGACTGACCTCCCAGCCACTCCTCACTTCTCTCTTTCTCCTGGGTCTCCAAGCTTGACCTGTCAGCTCAGTGACTCGGAGGAAGAAGAAAATACAGCAGGAGGATATGTCCCAAGACTCCCAGGAGATGCGTGAAACCACGGATAGTTCTGAACCCCATTATGTACTATGCTTTTGCCTATATATACACACCTATGATAAAGTTTAATTGATAAATGAGGCGCAGTAAGAGATTAATGACAATAACTAATAACAAAATAGAACAATTGTCACAATACCTAGTTCACAATTTCACAAATAGAAGATTCGTTCTTGCCATAGATCTTAGCAAACTCAGCATACATTTTTTTTTTCCTTTTCTTATTAAGTTGAGAACTTTCACATTTTCACGTAAAGGAAGGACTTTATGGTGTCTCTTTGGCTTATCTGAATGACCACCATTGCTCCTTCTGTACTTTGGGGCCATTATTAAGGAAAATAAGAGAGACTGGAACGCAAACACTGCGATACTGCAAGAAGAGATCTCATCCCGGAGACAGCTGCTGAGTGGCTGGGAAGGGAATGCCAGCTCTGCGGACACGTGGGACAAAAGGAGGAGCTGGACAGAGCGAGATTTTTGTCACAATGCTCAGAATGATCTGTGATTTCAAACTTATGAATTGTTTATTTCTGGAATTTTCCATTTAATATTTTCAGACACGAGTTGACTGTGGGGAACCAGAACTGTGGAAAGAGAAATTGAGAATAAAGGCACTGCTATCATAGGCTCTGGATGCCAGGTCTTCGTGGGGGGATCTGAGGACGGCCAGAGCAGAGGGCTGGGTCCCAAAAGGGGTCGTAAGAGCCTCTCTGGCCACAAAGGAAAAGTCAGAGAGATGGAGAGACAGAAGTCGGCACAGAGGAACAGGTAACATGGTGGTGCACGGAAAAGTAGACTTTCTGGAACACGATCCTGCTGCACAAACCACTAATGCTTGTACAGTGGGGGAGAGGAGGTAGAAATGTCCCCAGGGCGTCGTGGCGGTGACAGGCATCTGCCCTTTGATGGCAGGACTCACAAATTCCTGGGTTAGAGCACGGTGTGAAGCTGTCTCTCAATAAATGGTTGCTGGATGAATGAGTCACTATAATTATTGGCCAGCCTGTCTCTAATACTAGGCTGTGAATCCCTCCTAAGTAAAAATCCTATATCCACATACAACATTGTATAGTCAGGATAGGCCAGGAGACCTCTACTTCTCGGAAGCCCAAAACAACAAAGATTTCTCTTGCTGAAGTTACAGATCACCACAGGTCAACCTGGGGGTTCTGTCCATGAAGACCCATGCTGATGAAGCACCTGCTTGTCCTGGCTGTGGCGGGTCACTGTGCCCACCATGAACATCCAGCTCCGGAGAGTCTAGCTAGCGCTGGCAGTTAGATAGTCCAGCCTGAAAGTAGCTCACATTGTTTCCACTCACGAGTCACCAGCCAGAGCAAGGAGGAGAGGGTATGCGTGGTGAGGAGTGTGAGCTCTGCAGATTGTGTCTGTGTGTGTGAGTGTGTGCACGTGTGCAGGAGGGGAAGGGAGGCGTGAATGGGTCGGGCAATGGGAGGAATCTCCTCTGCATGGTGCTGTGGGCTTGTCCTTCTAGGCCCAGGCACCAGAATGGCTCATGGCCAATTGGCTGGCATGGCGGGGGACGGCAGGGACACTGCCGCTGGGATAAGCCGGACATTATGATGTAGGAGCTACTTCAGTCTCTGAGCCCTGGGCCAGTTACTCAACCCCGTGAGCCTCTACCTCCCCTCCTGTCAAGCGGGATTAAGAGAGCGCCCTCTTCAGGACCCGAGGAGAAAACGCAGAGCGCATGTGCCCAACAGGTGCTCATGTGAGGCCAGGAGGACGAGGGTCGGCAGGGGGCTCCCTAAGTGGCACGTCATTTCTTTTCACTGAGACTGGGAGGCGGGGGTGAGGATGGGGGTGGTGGGGAGCACTCTACCTTGCCCATTCTCAGGTGCCCGGCAGTGTGGGCGGGGGTGTGCCCTTCCAGCTTGTGGGATGTGATCACACCTCCGCTACCGGCAGCTGTCCAGGCGGCACTGAGTCACATCCTCCCCTCGAGGGGGCTGAGTCTCTGAGCTCTCGCCCAACATCTTTGCTGTTCTGACCCACCCAATAAATCCCAAGGAAAACAGAGTGGCCACCAGAGAGGGTCTTCTGCATCCACCACGCCCTCCATGATCATGGGGTGTGGACACGAGCTTCTCAGTAACGGGGTGGAGATCGGGTCCCCCACTCACTGGCACTGTGGGCAACTCCCCACCTGAGGCAGGAAAAAGGCGGCTCTCTCAGCCTGAGGGTTGTAGCCTCAAGTTCTTCATCTGTCAAATGGGAATAATAATACTGGCACCAGCCTCTTGGGTTGCTGTGCGAGTCGCACGCTGCAGGAACACAACACACGTGATCACGATCACCCTTTCCCACAGGAGCCACATTTCTGTAGTAAAACTAGGACAAAAGGGTTTGCTGCAACAGGCAAAGAGTTGTTTGAAATTGAAGGAGGAAACAGCAGCCACAGCGGGGCTAATTGAAAATAGCTGGAAGAGTGAATTAGCCAAAAGTCTCGGCTGGAAGAAATCAAGCCACACAAGAGCCTTCACGACAGGGAGCCCACCAAGTCTGTGCGTCAATTTCCAATCAGGACCCTGATCCTGAGAATTAAATTTCCAATGAGATGCTGGCTGCGTTGTCAGACTCCTTTGGCTGGAGTTTTTCCCCTGTGATTTCCCAGTGGTGTGACCTTGGGCAAGTCATTTCACCCCTTTGCACCTCCCTTTCTCTACCTGACAAACAGGAGTAATAATCAGGACCTCGCAGGAGTGTGAGAATTCAAAGAGATGAAAGCTCCTGCTTGCTCATAGCAGGTGTGTGATACTTGCTAGTTTCCGATCCTTCGGCCTTTTCTTGCCCAAATCTTTGTGGAAAGCCACTTCGACTTCTTTGAACCCCTGGGGTCTATCACTATGTTGGTCACTCAGTCTCAAATGCCTGTGGGAGACTGTTTTCCACCCACGACATCTTGGTGTTCAGCTTACAGAAATGAAATCAGAGTCCAGCATGGAATGGAAGATGGACCAGATCCAGGGCCTGTTTAGCAAAGGGGTGACCTCTAACAGTGGCCATGTGCTCCTCCCCCTTGGATCTGGACGTGTGTGGGGGTCACACCTTCCTCCTCTCATTCACTGATCCCAGTGGCTCAAACATGGTGGCACCTCCAGCCTTGAGGTTTAAAGGTGGGTCACCATGGCCACAGAGCCCTTCTTGGTGGAGAACAAGATTCTACACCTCTTTCCCTCCCTCTGGCAAATGGGAGTGCAAGTGGGGGTGCATGGGGACCTGAACCACAGCTCCCATCCCAAATGAGCCAATGCCCATGTTTTGTCACCAAGCTTTTTTTTTTTTTTTTTAAATCTAAGATCCAGTTGTGATTAATGGCATCCTGAGGCTCTCCGTGCAGAAATAAGGTCATGGTGAAGAATATGGCCGTTTTGAAACCCCGGTGAACTTCAAGGGCAGGAGCAGAATGATGATCATTCTGGTTTTGGCTCATCTTCCTTCTCTGTGGCCTGTGACTTCAAGGTCGGGGGCTGTCCCTACCTCTCAGACTTCCTCTCATGCAAATCACCCTAGGTGAGGGGAGAGGGGAGGCAACAGCAGAAGAAGCGGAGGGATGTAACTCACCCCGACCTCCTCGGACCTACTTTCCATTTTATAGGCGAGCCTCTAGGCTGCCTTAGCTCCATGGCTGCCCCAGCAAGGGCTTGCACGCTTCCAGTAAAATCCCACATCTAGCAGCAAGGGTTAGAGACAAACCTGACCCAATCATTTCTCTAGAAATAAATGCCTTGGTTCCATCCTGAGGTTCCAAGCTGAGGGGTTCATGGGTTTTCCTGCCTCCAGCCCAGTGCAAGTCTCCAAGCTCCTCCGCTCAGATGGGTGGGTCACAGGAGGGGAAGGGTCTACAAGATCAGGGATCATGCAGCAGACGGGACATAGGGTCAGAGGAAGCCCTTCAAAAGCAGGTCCCTTCGGGAGCCAGCCCCCACAGAGGGCACCCCACAAAGAAGCATCCTCGTGTACAAGTTCCACCACATGCTGGCCTGAGGGCTGCAAGGGGCTTTTTTCTTTGCTGGCTTGAGCGAGTGGGCAGACGTGTGTGACATCTTTCTCGATTGCCCAAAGCACTGCAGCAGGGCCTCGTGGCCGAGGAGCTGTGTCGGACAGAGGGACGGGTGTGGAGCAGAGGAAGGAGAACAGGCCCAGAGCTAGGGTCCTGGCTCCCTGTCTGAGTTGTGAGGACTTGAGGCACTCCACCCTGGTCTTTGGGCCTCAGTTTCCCCATGTGAAAGCAAGGGGGCTGGAATTCACCATCTCTCTGCACTCCTCTGTTTTATAGGCCAGCCACTAGGGGAGAGGTTTTGTCTTAGCCCTGTCATCGCCTTAGGCAGGACTTTAGGCTTGTTCCCTAGTAATAATCCCAAATCTAGAAGCAGTGGCTTTCCAGCCCAACCATCTCTGAAGAAATAAATACATGGGTGACCACAGGAAAGACAAGGATGGAGAAAGTTCCCACTAGCCCTGCTTTGTATGAGCTGATGCCCAGGCCTGGAAGGAGACCTGTTCCTGCTGTAATTCACAAAGTGAGTCCAAGCAGTGTGGTTTGGGAGGGACCAGCACCCTGAATGCCTACATGTGCATGCGCGTGGCTCTCTCTCTCTCTCTCTAATTTGTGAGTACAAAGGCGTGGCCAAGGCTTTTAAGCGAGAACCATGTGAGAGCCCTATATCCTTGCCTCCCCATTCACAAAAAGGGAATGCAGACCTCAAAGGGCCCATAACCTCCCTGGGTCACTGTGAAATAAAATGTTCGAGTCTCCCATCGTATGTAAATCCACCCAAATCTCATCACATGAAAAAGGCCGCTCAGCGCAGCAGAGCAAGTGCCCAGTAACCTTGAGCAGGACATGTCAAATTTTCAGGATGGAATTCCTTTAGCTGCAAAACAGAGAGATTGGATCACCCACTCTGCGAAGTTCCCCTGCGCTAATTATGCACACACGTAGACAGTCACAGCCTGTGGGTAATTAAAGCATTCAAAGACTATCCCTGAGCCCTCAATTGCTTATTTTCTCTCCCCTCTACACGTCTGTTGATGATAGACCCTGGCAGCTGGCACTGAAGAAGAGCGATCGAGATACATCCCTATGGCTGAGGTCGGTAAGTCATTCTCAAACGTGAAATGGAGCATGATAGGGTGTCTCTGTGGGACATGACTTGAGACATCTATCCAGCTTTCTTCCTTCCTTAGCCAACGGGACTAAATGTTTTCTTTCAAATATGATCTAAATGGGGGGAAAGGAGCTTGGTGGGAGACCCAGAAAAACAAAAGGTGTCCAGCAATTCCTGGGAGGTGATGAGGATAGGGCAGCTACCTGGAGCTGGGGTGTAGGGATTGAGGGTCCACACGCCTCCCTCTGCCTCCCGGACACACTCGAACAGCAAAATAGGGGTCCACACAGGATAAAGGATGGAGGACAGATTTTGTTCCCCCTGCTGTGGCCTCCAAATTTTCCAAAGAGGTCTTTTCAGAGAAACAAGAGTGGCTTGTTCTCCCAGCAACAGGCACGTGTGAGCCAATGTTAGGGGGTTGTAGAAATGGGGGTAAAAGGAAACCTTTGCCCAGTGAGCTGCAGGCAGGGCCCCAACCAGGGCGGCTCTGATGAAAATGTTGGGCTTGATGTGGCGTCTCCGGGTTCCTCTGAACGCACTCGGGGACAGAGGCGTTGAGCGGCGCTGTCTGTGTTTGAAGGTATTTTTCTACAGCAAACACCAGGCGGGGAGGAGAAAAACCCAAACCACTTCAAGTGGATTCCGATTTTGAAAGCCGCCACATGAAAAGTGCAGAAACCTAAGCCCCCTTTAGTATGAGCCCAAGAATAACAGGCTCAGGCCGGGGAGGGCAGCCTGGCTTCTGGGCCGCCGGTTCCCCCCGAGGCCCGGTGCGTGCGTCTCCCCTGCCAAAGGCATCCGTGGAGGGGCCGTAGGAGCTTTCATCTCTGCACACGGATTCGCTCAGATCTAGACCACAACACCACAGTGCTGCTCCACGCGGATGCCCTAAGTAGGACAACTTTCATTCGTGACCATGGGGCCCCACCCATCTCTGCACTTGCTGAGGTTTGGGGTAGACCTGGGAAGGGTTATAGCCTTCAGGGAAGACCCCAGAGCACACCAGAGCCAATGCTCTGAGTCAAAGCCATTCGCTCACTCATTCGTTCATTCATGTGCATCCTCATTCTTCCCTCCCAAGCACATTCCTCTAACATCCCAACATACCTCTTCCCCCACCACGTACGATCCCACAAAAAGAGGAACCCCCCCCCAAGACATTTTTAATCATGAGGACACATTTTTTCCTGCTGCCCTCCAAGACCCAATTCCTTGGGTCCTGGCGTTTGTTCGCCAACTCCCGATAACAGGGTTCTGCTCGACTGGCCACTGTCAAAGCCCCATGTCACTGAGCTGACACCACTTTGTTCCTCCTCTTTTCCTGCATTTCACGAAATCCCAAATAAGTCAAAATTCTAATTTAGAAAATATAAAAGAAAGAAGTATGTTAAAATCAAAATGTTATCCTTCTGGCGCTAGTGATAATGTCATGTTGGGAAAATTCACCCCAATTGGAATTCTTTGTTTTGTTTTGCTTTGCGGTGTTATCGTTTTGCTGGGGCCCTAAGATACATTCAGTCAGACCCTCAGGTAATCCCGACTGCTCTCCGCTCCCCACTCCCTACTCCCAACCCCCTGGGAACCTGCCCTGGCCCTAACCCCAGCTGGGGCACGACACAACCCATTGGTTTCTGCGGGGGTCAGGGCATTTACCCAGGCTCTGGGCTCAGACAGTGCTGGGAAAGGGAAGATCTACAGCCCAGAGAGGGCCTTGAACCTGGACATTAGCCCTTTCATTGCAGCCACGTGAACCCACGCTCTATGTCACTCTGCTGCATTAGAGTCCTATCACTGCTGTCACCAATTACCACAAACTCGGTGGCTTAAAACAACACAAATGTATCTTACAATTCTAGAAGTCAGAAGCCCAAATTGAGTCTCACTGGGCTAAAATCCAAGTGTCTGCAGGGCTGTCTTCCTGCAGGAACAACTAGGGGAGAATCTGTTTCCTTGCGTTTTTTCAGCTTCTAGAGGCCGCCGCACCCCTTGGCATGTGGCCCCTTCCTCCGTCTTCCAAGCCGGCAACAGCGGCTGAGCTGTTGTGTCACTCAGACCTTCTCTGCCTTCCTCTCCCACTAGAAACCACCTTGTAATTACACTGGCACCCACCCCCGCCTCCACCCCTACCCCTACCCCTACCCCTGCATGATTCAGGAGAATCTTATTGTAACAGAGCTGATTGGCAACCTTAATTCCATCTGCAACCTTATCATCAGCATAGGCACAGGTTCAGGGGATTAGGACTCGGAACCAGATGGGTTCCACATACCTCATGTCTTCTTTTTTATTTTCAGAAAAGATTACTCCTCTCCCCTTTGATCTCCTCCCTGGAAGAATAGTAAGACTACGGCTATCTCTATGATTCACAAAGATTGTGTCACTAGTCCAGAAATGCAGGTATCTGGTTTACCAGCTGAGATGCAGATTCAGCGAGTCTAGGAGAGGCCCAGGAATCTGCATTTTAACAAAATCCTCCAGGGGATCCAAATGCAAGTGGCTTAAGAGCCAGGCCCCGGGAGACTCTGGTCTCTAGGGAGCCATTGACAGCACATGGACTGGAGGGTCATCCGTCCACCTCCAAGTGAGAAGCCCAGTAGTTGAGGACAGAAATAATGACCGGTCACTGGCTGTCACTGTGTCCATAGTCCAGCCTTACGTGGGTCAGTTCTGGGGCCCAGGGAAACAGGACTCAGCGGTGTGAGCTTAGAGGCAAAGAACTACTGTTGTGCGGTCAGCACTCCTGCTCTCTGCCAGGCCAAGGTGGTCAGGAGGAGCCCCCTGCATGGCTCAAGGCAAAGGTCAAGGCCATGGGGCATCTTCACACAGGGGAGGGCAGCTTCATTTTGATTGAAAATATTTTGGACAGTCCAACATGGTATGGAGGATTTTCCTTTGATAAGGACTTTGGGATCCAGTGAGGCAGAAAATTAGTAGCTGTATGACTTTGAGTATGTTGCTCAAACCCTCTGAGCTGCAAAAGGAAGCGTACTGCTCAGCTAAGAACCCTCACCGAGATACACCCATGTCAAGTCTCTGACTTACAGCATGGGAAAAATAAAGGTCTTCTTCTCTACATACAAAAAAATAATCATAATAGTAGCAGCATCTATTGAGAAGTTAGATGATTGTCACTCTGCTAAACTCTTTTTGTTCATTATTTATCAAATACTCACAACTCTAAACTGGGAATGATTTAATGGGATTGACTTCCTGAGACACGGGCAGGTGAGATGACTTGCTCGACTCCCAGACCTAAAGTCACCATGGGATGCCAACTCCGAGACTGAGTCTGGAGAGAACCTCTTAAGCCAATTGTCTTGGAAAATCCAGCTTTTAGATTTTCTGCCCCGTCATCAATCGTGATTACTGTTTCTGCTTTTTTATTTGGAAAATATGGTCAATGAACTGACATATCTTATAACCTCATTTTTTTGTTGTTGGTTTTTTTTCCCCCATTTTTGATGGG
This sequence comes from Varecia variegata, assembly GCA_028533085.1. NCBI lineage: Eukaryota > Metazoa > Chordata > Mammalia > Primates > Lemuridae > Varecia > Varecia variegata. The sequence continues at coordinate 117,423,170 of CM052442.1, read as the reverse complement.
GGGGGGCAAAGGTAAGAGGAGAACCATAGTGAAGTATCTCTTCCGTGCAAAGATTGAAACAAAGGTCATTGGAAACCTTGTATTGATTGAAAAATAGATTTGAAACAAGCTAGAGAATCCACTCCGGAATTTCCGTGCCAGCATGCAAGTCCTATCCCAACAGTGTGCATTTAGGGACTTTTTATATAGCAGGTCCTTGACCCTTTTGACTGATCCAAATACATGTTTGAAGCAGGCCTCCTTGGGATTTGGGGCCCCACCGCAGATTTGTCATCCAAGAAAGGAAGGTTATGAAAGGAGCTAATGTTTACCCAGCGTTCTGTGGCCACCATTTTTCCGTCTTTCTGTCTCTTGAAACATTTCCCCGGGGAGAGGTCTACATTACACAAGCTGGAAGGAGCTTGGGAAAGCATCAAAAAGCACAACTGTGTGTGTAACATAAAAGAATCTTTTAAAATATGGGCGGAAACTGAACCAGTCTGTGTTGGGTATTCCAAGCAGACAGCCGGATTGAGACCCGGCAACTTCAGCATCACCCATCAGCGCCAGTCAGAGGTCACTGTTCTGGGAGCTGAGGCTGGGGGCCGCATCTCATGCTCTATGAACCGGAGGTCCCTTCCTGATGGGGACGGCGATGATGACACTGATGATGATGAGAGCCATAAGGCCTCCCTGTTAGTTTCCTAGGGTTGCCCTAGGCCCATGACCACAAACTGGGGGACTCAAAACAACAGCAATTTATTCTTTCACAGTTCTGGAGGCCAGAAGTCTGAAATCAAGGTGTCGGAGAATCTGTTCTAGGGGAGAATCCTTCCTTGCCTCTTCCTGATCCTGGTGGTGGCTGGCAATCTGGGGCATCCCTTGGCTTGTGGCTGCATTATGCCAATGTCTGCCTCTGACCTCGCCCGGCATCCTCCCTTCCATGTACCTGTGTATCTAAATCTCTCTCCTTATAAGGACGTGGGTCCCTGGATTTAGGACCCACCCTTTTCCAGCATAACCTCCTCTTACCCTGATTCTACCTGCAAAGACCCTATTTCCAAATGAGGTCACATAGGCAGGTACCAGGAACTAAGACCTTAATATAACTTTTGGTGGGGGGCGGGGGACACAGTTCTATCCACAATGTTTCTAATAATCTTTGGCATTTATTGAGCTATGACTTTGTTCCAGATATCGTACCCAAGAACTTTGCAGTGATGAGATCAGATCGTATGAAATCGCTGCCTTTGTAGGTTATAAATTGTTGAGTGTCAGCCATTTCGTAGGGTTACACTTAATATTATCTTCTTTACCCCTCTGAGATTAGTGCTATTACTATTGTATCTGCCAACAGATGAGGAAGTGGAACCACCTATGTGTGTCAGGGAGATGAAATCCTGGATAGCTTTAGGAATTATACTTGCACTAGTAAAATCTACCCCTTCCTCACTGCGGGACCAGGAGGGAGATAGCTAATCCTTCTGAACTTCTATGTCTCCATCTATAAAATTAGAGACAAATTTTTTTTTGCGGCAAGGCTTGTGTGTATAAATATGACAATCTCTCAAATCAATAATTTGGAAGCTAGAAGAGGCATCTCATAGGGTGTCTGGGCCTTAAAAGTTGCCGTGTCTGTGCCTCTTGAAGTGTGGTCCTGGGAACACTGCACTTGGCAATTGCCTGGGAGTGGGGGCATTTGTTAAGAATGCAGGTTCCCAGGGCCCTCCAGCACTCCTGAATTGAAGTCTCTGGGAGGGAAGGCCTGGAAAACTGCATGATGTCTCTGGGTAATGCCTGGGATTGCAAACATCAGAAAACTGCACTCAGGCAGTAAAAATGCCCTTCTTTACTTACAACAGGATGCAGCCATCTAATTAGGACTAGACTGAGTTGTGCAGGGGCCTGTCCACCGCAAGTTCAGAGACAGTCATGAGAAACTAGGGCCCAGCTCCGAGTCACCCTTTGCCTGTAGGGGCAGGTCTGATGGTGACCTTTCAAGGGGAAAGTGAATCTTTAGCAATCTTTGGTTGCATGTTCATGACTTTTCTGTTAGTTGAATGAAAATAAATACCATGCTTAAAAACTGCACGTTTAAAAATCGATGCCATCTTTCTTCCGGAAGTCAAAATCCTTGTGCCTAGCCGGGGGGAGAGAGAAAAAGAAACAAACAAAATCTCTTGCCAAGAATTCTTTTTTCCCCTCCTGCAAATCCTCTGGCTTGGTTTTCCATCAAACTCATTCTTCCAGCTAAGCACCATTTTCTCTCTTGTGTTCAGAAGGGAGAGGCCCTTGACTTGCAAACTGAGCTTTTGGAAGTGAGATGCCTGCCTGAAGTATGCTTTTTCCGTGTCTGAAAACACAAGAGCTGTTTATAGCTGTCGAGCAGTGGGTTTGGGGTTTCGTGGGTAGAAGGGACTAGCAGTTTCAGACACCAGACCTGGCTCTCGGTGTGTTCTGCGTAGTCAGGAAGCCCGTAGAGCGACCCAAACAGGGGCCCGCCCTGCCAGCGGGACAGGAGATGGCTCCCTGCCTTCCTGCCTGGCCGCCCCAAGTGTCTGCTCCCTGGCCTGGCCCTGGGTCCTGGGGCAAAGGCACCCCCTACTGAAAGTGTCTATTACAATGGAAGTAGGTTGTGTACAATGCGTACAATGGAATGGGGCCACGGAGCAGCTGTGGGCTGGAGCAGGAAGAATGTGGAATTTGGAGTCCTGGCCCACCCTTCAAATATGTATAGATAGGATACAGCATGCTTCCTATTTTCCAGGGAATATGTTGAACACTCTGAATATATTTTATCATTCAGTTCTCACCACCAGCGCCCCGTCATTAATATTTTATAGACAGGGACCAGTGGCTTAGTGGGGTCAAATGACTTCTCCACCATTACGCATGTAGAAGTGGTAGAATGTTGATTCATCTCTCCCCAGCCCCTCGCTCCCAGCACGTGGGGTCCTGGTCACCTCCCCATTTTTTCTGGCTGTGTCACTGTGGCCTCGCTGTCCTCTTTGGGAAGTGGGATGACAGCAACACCAACCAAAGGGAGGAGGAGATGGACATGTGAGTTCCAAGGGGCTTCACCTCTGTTAAGGGACAGATAAAATCTGGTGGCTCCAAGCTCTGTTGTGTTCACGGACACACACTCTGGACTTGCTTTCTGAGTCGCTGTGGGTGTGGGGCCCGGGCAGAGGCAGGAGAGGGCATCTCAGGCTGGGACAGAGTGGAGACACTGCTGTGGGTGGACCCCTGGGCTGCAGGCTGCAGAGAGGAACATTCGAGAACAGACTCCCCTGCTCCACGAGTGCCTCAGACCTGATTGTACTAAACTGGGAGCCCCCAAAGGGCAAGGACCACGGCCTGTTCCCCTCCTAAGATCAGGGGGCCAGCACAGGGGTTCTCCTACACCTCGGCCTGGAGCTCCTTTTGAGGATTGAGCTTCATTTGAGCAGAGTTGCTTCTTTTCTTTCTTTCTTTCTTTTTGTTTTTTTAAACGACCTGGTTATTATTTTTTTTTATTTTTTTTTTTAAATAACTACTCCAGAGCTTTGGCAGAGCACTTGATGATTTGGGGGAATTCCAGCTTGTTCTTCATAAAAAGGCAATCTAAATTACACTGATTTGGAAAATGTTGTAGACACGGGGCTGGCCGGGGACACGGCTTGCGGGCCGTGGCGGTGCTCTCGCCCCTTTGATCTGAAGTACCGTTTCTGCGGCCCCGGCCGCGGGCGCTGCGGGGAGCAGCTCTTCTGCTGCTGCTGTGGGGCTACAGGTAGGGAGGGAAACAGGAAGACCATCAGCCTGATAAGCTGCTCTATGAACCAGAAGGGATTTTCAGCCATCTTCAAGAAGGGAAAAAATTACATTTAGGAAAATCCAGAGAAGGTTAAGCTAGTTGCACGTGTTGCTTAACCGGATTTGCAGCAGAAGTCACTCCAGAAGTGGGACTTTTTTGGTAAACCTAGTTTTGTGTAATTGCTGGGAGGAGAAATGTGGGGGGCAGGCTCACCCCAACGTGGGTGAGGACGTGGGGGCTGGGTCAAGAGTACAGCTGGAGTCTGAGTTTTGCAAAGTTGCAAATCAAACTAAGGACTGTTAACAAATATCTTCTCTCCTCCTCTCTTGGCAATTGTTCTGTTCCCTAACAGCTGGAAGGCCAGGTTCAAATGCAGAAGTTTTAGAACCTCTGGAGTTCCGCAACAAAACCTGGAAGCACAGGCTGGCCTGGGGCCAACTGCCACCTACAGTCATTCTCCTACTACCGGGGGCCTCGTGCATGCATGTCCTACTGGTTTCCTAGGGCTGCTAGTATCTGGAACCAGGGAGCTTAAAACAATAGAGATTCCTTCTCTCCCAGTAGCCATCCACACTCCAGAGCCCCTGTGGGAGGGCGCAGGCTGAGGCCAGACTTCGGCTGAATCCACATCTCCGCCCAGTTCCTACCCCACTACCCCACTCACCTGGGAATCACCACCTCCCCTCTGCTTCTAGGGAACTGCGCCTAAGACACTGTGGGGTGTTTCAGGGACTCTGGTGCTGATCCTCTACTGGGCATATGGATTCACTCTCAAATATTCGAGTCCCATCTTCCTAATACATTGACACACCTACCCAGTTATCACCACGCTCAGCCCTGGAGAGAGCAGATCAGCGTGGGAGGAAAAGACGGAAAAAGAAAGAGCAGAGAGGAGGAGGAAGAAGAGAAGAAAATAAGTAGGGGATGAATCATTATCCAGAGGTCACTAGGGAGAAGAATTGGAAGATAAGAGGTTAGACAGGCTATGGGCTCATACACTTTTTTTTTTTTTTTGCAGATACATTTAATAAATAGTCCAAGTACTTAGAAGAAAGGAGAGAGGGGAGTGGAGGCCAATGCGCAAAGGGTCTTAGGTAAATGTTGCAGCTAATCCCAAAGTAAAGCGAGATGATGAGATATCACAGAAGATGAAAGGAAGCCCCTGAAGTGAGTTAGAAAATACAATCTATGGTTTAATAAAAGAGGTCAGAGGTTATAACAAATAAAAAAACAGAGCCATAGGGCACTTACTACTGAATCTTTAAGGTGACCTTTGTTTTATGCAGTAAGTTGTATTTTTGAGAAGAGTCTTGTAATTCGGTTGTTTGTATATCAAATCTTTAGCACACTGAGAGAGCTCATTCTTGAGGAAATTTTTTAGGAAAATCCATTGCAATCCTTTACACCTGCAGCACACTCTCTGCTAATGTGTTTGCATTTCTATATGCGGGTAGCCAAGACCATGCTGAGGATGCTAATCTGCAATCTCACCCCAGGATACCCTGGTATGGAACAAGCCAACGGGAGTTAGTTCTGGTGTCTGGGGCCTCGTGGTAAAAAGGGTATCAAAAAAAGAAAAGAGATGGCAGACAGTTACCTCTTGGAATACTGGGATAAATATATTCCAACAATAAAGCATGACACATCATGCTCCTGAGTTCTAGAAATGCCATCTGGGGAGGCAAAAACATTGTGCCGATTGGGAAGCGGAAAGTCTGTGCCCAAACCAGACACACCAGTAGTTTCAAGGTGAGAAGGAGACTCAGGTGGTATCTTGTAAATATCCACAGCCCAGGCACTGGGGGAGTCACTCCGAGTTCCTTGGGAGAGAAGGTTATAAAACTGATAGGAGCATGGCAGATTAATTTCTCTTTTAACTTTAAGACCATAAAAACAGCAGAACTGGCAGGACTGCTGTTATGTCCTCAGTGACGTGGGTACTAGGCTGTCTCCCCTCCAAAGCAAAATGTTAATGGTGCCACCAAAGGGTGGGAGCCACCCGAGCCGAGAAGGGCCCAGCAACTTGGAGTCCTAGGAATATTTGTCATTGGCCCCAGATATTTATAAGTGGCCACAAAGCCACAACTTTCCCAAAGGCTATGGTAACAGGAGAAATCAACTCTCTGCAGCCAAAGAAGGCCTTTGATATGAGTGGGCAGCTCAAGTTCTCAAATTACTCAATATCACTTTGTCACATAATCTCGCCCTCAAAATTTTAAGTAGCTCTCTTTACTTTCTCTTTAGTTCAATGAATAACATGGGCAGGCAGTTTTCTCTGGGAGTTGGTTATATCCCTGGAACAGTGTTTTGTCTACTGACGAGCATGATTATGGGTGAAGAACCTCAAACTTGGTCTCCAGGTGGACACTATCAGCTAAGCCCACGCATTCATCCTAAGATTCTCTCTTGCTCATACGTTTCATTGAGGGCATCTTTCAGATCTGTGTAGCAGCAAAAATGAGAAGTTATGAAGTCACAAATCTTGGGGTTACTCAGAAATAGGCAGAACCACAAATGCTAAATCTGTACCTGCCAAGGGTCTAGTGCACCAGATCCTGAGCTCCTTGGGGCTGGGGAATAGGGAATGTTTCTGATTCATCTCTGTATCTCTGGTAACCAGCATAGTGAGTGTCCTCCATATATTTATGGAGTGAGTGGATGGATGAATGGATGGTTGGATGGACAGATAGGGTTTGTATAAGATAATGACTTTTCAACTCAATGATAAGCAAAGAAAACCACCTTTATAGAAAAGCATGTCATATTACATTAGACATAAGAAACTTCCTCACAGTTCATAAGTACATTTCAAAGATGCTGCACTTTGGGCAAGAGTTGCAGTATATTCTTTTCAAGAGCTCTTTGACATTGGTAAAAATTCTCCTTATTCTGGAGCAGTTTAAGCATAAATGTTAGTATTTTAAAAAGACCCCCAAAACTTGATTATAGTCCCAAAGCTCTACTTACACCTCCATGAGTTCCTTTATGTTAGTTAATTTATATGCTTTTCCAAATACTAACAGAAAGGGAGACACAAACTTTTTAAAAAAGTGTTTCAAACTATCTCTCAGAAAAAACAAAACAAACAAACAAACAAAAACCATTTTGCCAGTCTCTGAAGCTTTCACAAAACATCTTAGGTAGTTTCTGCAAACTGTCCAAATATGGTAGTGTTGCCATAACCGATTGCTCAGCAATCTTTGCCAACTCGGGGTTAGCTCTGACAAAGGAACAAATATTCTGAAAATGAAAGTGCCCGAGAACCAAGCACAGGCCACACTGAACCTGGGGACTCTTTGTTGGCACTTGCACTGCCTGTAGAGACCTCGGGCAAACACAGCTGAGCTCCTATCAAACTCCTGGGCCCTATCCTCCAGCAGAAGTGCCAGTCTCTCACGCCTGGGGGAGCTGGGGGCGCTCTCCTGTTTTGCCCACTTCCATTTCAGTACACAATAATTCCCCCTGCTCCCCTGCACCCCCAGCAAAAAGCACAAAGGTAGTGGTGGTGGAGGAAGGGGCCTCTTGGTACCAATTTACACTTACCATGCACCTAAGCTACAAATGACTTTGATGAAGTTAATCTCCTGATATTTATGGCAAACCCATGGCTAGAAATTGCTGATATCAAGTGATAATTTAGCAGAGTACCACTGACCCTTTTGCAAGCTTTGAGCCCATGAGCAAGGAGGCAAACAATGGCAAATCACCTCCACCCATCTCCTCACTAACGGAGCAAAACTCCCTTTGTGATGCAAAATCTTGGTGTGAAGGATGTTTACCTGCATTCTTGCAGCAAGAAAAGGTGAAGGATGCCTGCTACTTTCACAGGATCCAAATTCACTCGCCAAAGTCACTCCTTAGGGGGTTCCACTGGGAAGTTTCAAAATACCTAAAGGGCAACCACATGCTGGCCTAAATTAAGGCTTCAAGAAATTTACTAAAACCCCTTAAATCTAGCTTATTGCTGACATCTCAAATACAAAGGCACCAAGGAAAAAAGCAGAGGCATTTCTAGTGCTGCAGATGTTTGCCAATGCTCTCCTCACATTTTGATAATAATGATGATGATCACAATGATATCATAATTATAATACGTTAATAATCAAATGGAGGTAGCTTTTTAAGAAAGGTTGGAAAGTTGTTTCAAACTCTGCAAGGTTGATATCATGGTGAAATGTCAAACTTTCCACTTGAACTTCCGTTTTTCAGGCACGAACACTTTGCTTCGGGGGAAATCTTGGCACTACAAGGGCTCAACCGGAGAACAAACTTCAAGTGCACACCCTCAACTCTCCACCTCTCACCTGGACTCATTAAGATACAGAACTCCAGGTCCAGCCGGACTGAAAATCAGCTCTTCCCGGCCAACAGCCTAAGCCTGGATTTCCATGGAGGCGTGCGGCTCTCTTTACAGATTGCAGATTTACGTGGTAAAAATAGAAACGCCGGCGTCACATGCATATGCAAATTCGCCAACCAAACTCAGTGCTGAAAATAGTTATTTACTATTTGGCTTGCATATTGGCCCAGAAAACCTTCTATACCTATTTCATGCTCATTTAAATTCTTTAAGAGTTCCTGACCCATTTAAATTCCTTGAGGGATGCCTGGCTTCACATGGGCATTTGTCTGGGGCTCTCCCCAGCAACTTTTAAAGAAATACTGCCTGTCACTGCAGATTGGACTTTGGGGACATATATTGGCACCACTTTCTTAAGGTCCATTCTGGGTGATGTTTAGCCACGAGTGGCCTTGGACCTTGACTCGTGGCTTCCTTCTAGAGAGCTCCATTAGGTACAGGAGAGGAGCGTGCCTAAACCACACACCTGGAAAATTTGGAGAGCAGTTTTTCTGAAAGTTTGGTCCTTGGACACCCACAGCAGAGTCCCTTGGGTGTGGGGAACGAGGGGGAGGCTTGTGAAAAATGCAAGCCCTTGCCTCCTCCTAGCACCGCTGAATCCGAATTTCTTGGCATGGGACTCTGGATGTTGCTTTCCCAAGAAGTTCACTGGGGTGACGCTGACGGCCCCCCAGTGTAGAGGATCCGTTGCTAAGAAACCACCCTGAAGTCCTGAAAATGTGCTCCTTGAGAGCTGGAGTGTGCTGCAGCCTGGGCAAGGCCACAGGGCACCGTGGGACTCAGCATCGTGCGAGGGCACAGACGTCCTGCGGGAAGGTGGCAGGGGAGCAGAGGTGACCTTCCAAAAGTCACCAACGCACATTGATGTCTGCACCAGCATTCCTTCTAGGAGCGGTTCTGATGCTCACAGAATGAGCCCCTGTTCCTAACGGCAATGCAGCAAATTATTTTCACTGCATAATTGGCTGAGAAAAAGGGGCACCTTCTCTGCCCCCATATTTAGGGGACCATGACTTGGTAGAGTTCGGGGTTCTAAAGCTCGACAGTGTGTATTCAAATCCTGGCTCTACCACCCACCAGCTACTTCGGTTTGTCAACTCTGTAGAGCTGCAGTCCCCAACCCCCAGGCCACGGACTGGTAGTGTTCTGTGACCTGTCAGGAACCAGGCTGCACAGCAGGAGGTGAGCGACGGGTGAGTGAGCAAAGCTTCACCTGTATTTACAGCTGCTCCCCATGGCTGGCATCACCGCATAAGCTCCGCCTCCTGTCAGACCAGCAGCAGCATTAGATTGTCATAGGAGCATGAACCCTACTGTGAACTGCACATGGAGGGACCTAGGTTGTGTGGCTCCTTATGAGAACCTGATGCCTGAAGATTGAGGTAGAGATGAGGTGGTGATGCTAGCGCTGGGGAGTGGCTGCAAACAGAGATTATCGTTAGCAGAGAGGTTTGACTGCATGATAAATATAATGTGCTTGAATCATCCCAAAATCATCCCCAGCCCCTACAGTCCATGGAAAAATTGTCTTCCATGAAAACGATCCCTGGTGCCAAAAATGTTGGGGACCACTGCTATAGAGGAAATAACAACAGTTCCTACCCAGTAAGGTTATTGGGAGATTCAAATGAGAACAATATTGCAAAGCACCTAGGGCGATACTAGCTGAATAGCAAGCCCTTAATAAACAGTAGCTGTTTTTAAAATCCTTTTCTATACTTTTTAAAAATATTTTTAATCTCTTGGATTTGACAGCATTCCAAAGACCCCCCCTGAAAGTTTATCCGAGTGAATAATAAGCAAGCTTGGTTTGGAAAACAAGGTGTTGATGAAAAGTGAAGCTTAGAAGCACTGCAAAACCTTCTCAGAGAAGTCCTTTTTCCTATCTTCTGCTAGAGAAGGAAGCTGACATTACCCGATTTTGAAAAGACATCCCCTTCACCAAGTAGCAGATAGTTTTAAAGTATAAATTCACTGTCGGCTACTTAGTAGGTCCTTGATACATTGGGCAGGACACTGTTTCTCATCTCGACTCACAAATGTATTTGCCGAACCACTATCCTCGCCAGCACATACACACACATACTTACATATACACTCGAACAATACGTCTTACACTCACTCAAATATATCCACTTACACCTGTATAGGTCAGGACACATCTACTGAAATATCTCCCCAGGCAGACACACTGGTGCCCCGTACAGACACATAACTTGCTCGTAGCTACTCATAGACACACTCACACACACCGTTACCAGGTGAGACAGCCCATACCCAGGTAGATGCCCATTGCATGCTCTGTTATCCCGCAGTTCTCTGCACAAACTCCCAGGAAAACCCACAGAACAGACTTCTATTCATTTGTACACACACCGTCGTAGAGACACAACTGCACAAATGCACTCACTGCTTCTCCCACACACGTGCGTCGATGAGTCCTAGGGCAATGGCACAGACCTCTCTGGCAAAGAAAAACAAAAACAAAAACCAAAACTTCGAAACCCATTAAGAACTGAAGCCAGAAGTGAGTGTTCCCTTTGCATTATGTCAGCAGGCTGCTGGCTACAAGAGCATGAAGGCACGAACACGAACAAACATTCCAGAAACTGCTTTGTTATCCTCCACATACTCTGCCCTCCGCTTTTTTTTTTTTTTTCCTTTAGCAACAACAGAAATCTGTGAAATGACTGAGGGTGGTTAATTAAGCATTGCAGCTCGTATTCCACTGCAGTTTCAATTGGATATGGTGTTCTCTTTCACTTCCTGTTATGCCGGATTGCAGCGGGCTGTTAGGCACCTGCCACGTTCCCAGCCCAGCTGCTGCTCTGCCAGGGGCAGGGAGGAAGCACTCCCGGGCCCTTGGCCTTGAAAGAGTCTCATTCTGCAAAGCAGCCCCTTCCCGGTGAGGGTGGGGGGCTGGGGGGCAGGCGCAGCTGATGTGAGTCCACACTGGAAGCTTGAGGACCCGCAGCTGGTGGCGAAGACCTTGTTCTATTGTGAAGTTTGTAGCAGGAGGCCACTGTTTCCCCCCAAACCCCCAAACCCAGAGTCCTACCATGACCCACGTGTAATTAAATCTGGTGTGTCTATGCAGGCCAGAATCAGATGTTATACTTTGGTTTGCCTGGATACCTTAATATCAGGAATAGGACTGTGTGCAGAAGCATTTCATTGACTCATTCATTCATTCATTCATCACCTTGTGAAAACCTCCCATGGGTTATCCTTTCTGTGCTTGGCAGTCACCAAACAAAAAGAGAAGACACAATTTTTATCTTAGTAATACTAACTCATCCTCCTCATCACAGAGAACCCAGATTTATTGAGAACCCGTTATATACCAGACAACATACCAGTGAGCTCCAGCCCCTTTATTTAAGGAAACCACTCCTCGTTCATTGGGAAGACTTTACACCGCTTGTAATTATTCATTTTTTTAGCAGAAATCAGAGAGAAGAGCACCTAAGGGCAGAGGGAAGGGGAGGGGGAATTAAAGGAAACTCCCTCAAGGAGGTAATGACAGGGATGGATTAAAGATGGTCACAAGTTCTTTGACTCTTCTGCCATCAAGAGGTGGAGTCTGGGTCCCCTGCCCTTGAGCCTGGACCAATCTGCTTTGACTAAGAACAGTGTATGTTGGAAGTGGCACCATTGCCAGCTCTGATATTTCAAGGCAGTTTATGTTTCCTTTCCCATGGAGACCTGAGCTGCCACAACCAAGTCTGCCACGGAGGCACCCTGAGGCTGCCATGCTGTGAGGAAGCCCAAGCCGCCACCTGGAGAGGCTGTGTGAGGAGAGAGCAAGTCGCTTCAACCCCCAGCCCTTGCAGTCCTCACAGTTTAGCCCCAAACATCACCGAGCAAAGTGGCATCATCCCTGCTGTACCCTATGTGAATTCCTGACCCATGGAATTTTGAGACTCAGTAACACTAAATTATTGTAAACCATTTAATTTTGCAAAAGGGGGTTTTGTTATACAGAAATACATGAACCAGGATAACGACTGAGTAGTGGAACCTCACAGGTGAGTGAATTAGGTAAAGGTGAGGGAAGGAAGGACATTCCAGCTAGAAGAGAATAAACAATTTTTTTTTTTAAAGAGAAAGAGAGGCAAGATATATTCTTAAATCTCCAAGTGGTTTGGTCTTACTGAAGTGTGAGGCATAAAGAGCCCTTGCAAGGACTTGTACTCCAGGCTAAGAAAGTTCCACTCTATTCTCAAGATTGTGGGGTAATGCTGGAGGAATTTTAAGCAGAGAGTGGCATGGTGTGACTGGTCTTTCAAACTTCTCTCTCACTCTGCAGCAGAGTGGCAGGGCGTAGGGAGCCCAGAGAGGAGGTGGTGGAAGAAGATGGGGCCAAGAGGGCAGTGGCCTGGGAGGAGATGTGTTTAATTGGTGGGTACAGGAGAAAGCTTGGCTGAGGTGTTGGGAGAAAGATGAAATTGTGGCGATGACATCCAGGTGTCTCACTTGGGGGACTGCTTGGCTACCCACTGCAAGAGAGAAGGCAGAAGAAGCAGTTTTGCAGAGTTGGAAGGAGGTGTTGAGAATAACTGATTAACCTGAAGAACATTTTCTAGACCATTCCAGCACCTGTGCCTAAGACAAGGGGGCAGGCGAGTGTCTGGTGGCTTTGACCATCAGACAAGCCCCTACACTATGGATGCACTATTTTCATTACAGCTTTGCCAAGTAGCCTGAATGGGGTACGTGGTACCCATTTCATGGATGTGGAAACTGAGGCTTAGAGACCCTCAATCGTTCTTCCAACTCATGAAAAAACAGAGGTAGGTCTGGACTCCAAGTGCTCAGAGTCCAAAGTTTGCTCTCTTAGGCAGGCTGCCCCCTCATGGATAAATAAGAGGCAGAATCATTTGCTTCTATGTCTTAAAATGCCAAGTCTGAGACCCCACGGGGAAGAAAAGCTACTTCTAATCAGAAAAAAGAGTTGTCTCTGGGGCAGCTTAGCACAGAGGGCAGAGTGTGCCTGCAAGACCCAGCTCTTATCTGATGAGAGATACGGGCCACCTTTACATAGTAATTTCCCTTAAATCATTAGGGCTCAGTTGTACAATTATCTTTCTCCAGGACAAGTTACATGGGTCACTGAGTCAGTGACCGAGATGGAGAAATCTTTTCTTTCTGAATATCCTTCGGGTTAAAATAGGTAACATAGGTCTGAGCGGGTAGAATCACCTTGTTAGAGAGCGTTTACCCATGGAGAGCCGAGTGTTAATCCAGGTGCAGCTGATTCCAGAGCCTGCGCACCTAACCACTATGCCATGTGCATGCAATTTCTCTAATCTAGAGTAAGAAAAAGGAATTCTTGGCACAGGATTTGGTTTGGAGGGTTGACTACATGGAGCAGATCATCCTGTTGGTCTTACACATAAAATAGGTATGTTTGGAGGCCTGATGTGATATTTCTGTTCCATGCAACAGCTTGCAAAGGGGCCTCCTTCCTTCCTTTGGGATCTAGAATACTGTCCAACTCCTGGGGCTAACTCGGTGTTTCTCAAATTATTGACCTTTAATCAACTGCCTTAGAATTACTGACTCTGGTCCTCCATGAGAGGGCTGCTTAAAATACAGATTCCCAATCCCTACCCTGAAAATGGCCTAAACCAGACTTTCTGTGGGTGGGGTTTGGGAATTCGAATTTTACAGGTTTCCTCCGAGATGGGATGCTTATGCACAACAACAATTGAGGACTATTGGGAAGAAATACTAACTGCCCATGATACATTCTCGAGTGTAGTCAAGTCTGTGCAGAGGTTGCTTTCTTCCACATCTTCCTCTGGACCCCTCTGGGGGACGCACTGCATCTAGGAAATGGGACAGCTGAATGCTTGTTTGCTCAGAGACCTCTTCCCCACCTCTGTGCCTGTGCTCTGCAGGGCAGGGAACTGATCACTATGAATGACACTTCCCACCGCCCCCCATCCCCTGCCAACTGGCTTCCTGATAGGTTTGGACAATGGGAGGTGTGGGTGGGAGATTCGGAGGTGAGAGGAAGGGAGAAGCCAGAGGATTACCTCCCCCCTTCAGGTGTCACATATCTTGTTGGTTCCAGCTTCCACCACACAGCCTACCAGTCACAGGCCAGGTCCCCTCTGCTGGGGGCTGCTGCTCTGGGCTCTGGTTCCAAAACAAGACACTCCCGGGGTGGTTGGTAGTGACTTCCTGCATTTGCTAGTCTCTGGGCAGCCTTATTTTTTTTCCTTTTTTTTTCCTTTTAACTCTCCTAACACCTTTGTAACTAATTTCTTATATTAGGTTTCCTCCTCTGAACCTACCTGGAGACGAGTTCTGTTTCCCAGACTGTACTCTGACCCATGCAGGAAGTAATTCAGTCAAAGTCATGTCGTATGAAAGACTAGCTAACCATGCGTTCTCGTGTGCCTCTGGCGGGCCAGGCACGGTGCTAAGAGCTTTATATACATGATTTATTTATTCAAAATAATATATCAATGCCAGGCACTGGGCTAGATGCACCTCTTTCTATGACAGACTGGAATATCTCACTGGCTTCTCCCTGGAGAGAGAGACAGAGAGAGAGAGACATACAGACAGGTTTTGTTTCTATCTGAGAATGTGATCGGACAATTTCAGTCCTGTGTCCTCCACAGCTGGTAGGTCATTGCCCAGATGGGGCCCAGTGGAGAGATTCTCCCTACAGATTTTCTGTAATAAGGTAAGATACAGAGATTGTGCAAGAGGTAGTGGCCCCCAGGGTAATTGAGATTCCACTGCAATCTACCTGGGAATCTACAGAACCTTCTGCACGAGTGTTCTTAGGTAATTCTGAATGGACTTGAAGTCAGGGACAAAGCAAGATCTCAGCTCCTTTGGAGATAAGGTCAGGGCCATGCTGTGGCCCAGAGCTCCTGAGTCATGCCATCATGCGCATGAACTGTTCTTGACATCCCTCCTCGTAGGGGCTTGTAAACTTGTCCCTTTTCCTTGGGAAAATAATAGAAATGGGGAACTCTGACAATCACTGCCTTTAGAGATAAACTGTCTCAAAAAGACTGTTTCTTTGATCAATGGAGCTTGTTTGTAATTCCTCTAGTGTAGGACAAGCTCTTTGCTACATTTGATGGAGAGTGAGCATGTACTACCTTCGGACAGCCACTTTTGCCAACTGAAAAGGTGGGAAGTTGGCTCAGGTGCTCCCTGGTCCATGCCACTGATAGAATTTGAAGCTGTCTAGGAATGAATCGTTACCTGGGAAATATTTAGGTAGGTGCAATGTTACCAAGAAGTGGTGTCTTATTTGGTCCCTGACTCAATGCTTTTCGATAAATAATCTTAATGGTTTACAGAGGAAATTAGTCTCAGAGAGCTCAAGGAACTCACCACTATCATGCAAGATTGGTGGCAAAAGGAGGAGTTGAACACAGGTGTATCCAGCTCCAAAGTCTACGTGTGTTGCATGGGAAGCCAACTGTCTATCAGCACCGAGCAACTCCGACCCAGTCAGGGACTAAACCACATCCAAACTACAACGCACAGCATCGGTCCAGTTTTGAAAATCAACTGGCATTCCAGATACGCACCAAAGGATGAAGAAGACGAATTTCTCACTTTTCCATCGGTTGCCACAGTTCTGCAAAGATCCCCTTGGAAAAGAACCTACTCCCCACACAGCTCGTTGAGAGAGTAAGGTTAGAATAAGAAGGCTGCTATAAGCCCATGCAGCAAAAGTAATTCTCTCTAAAAATACATTTTTGGGAGAGAAAGGGTGTCTTTCTGAGTAAGAAAAAATAAAATCCATGGGCCAGGTATTTGAAGCTACTCAAGTCCTCCAAAGCTTCAGCCCACACCTGGCTGTGTTTTCAACCAAAGCCTTTTGAAGCTATTTACACACCAGGGGACCAAGTCTAATGTAAATGGGCCCTAAAATATATCCTTTTCTGGGAAGGTGTCATAAAGCAGGGTCTCCCATTGGGTGGTGGCAGAGCCCCTTGACTGGGGGCCTCCTGTGTGGCAGGCACTATACTCCACAAGCCTTTTCCCTCCTTTACTTCTCCCAACACCTCCCTCGGTAGGGGCTATTGGCATCCCCATTTCACAGATGAGAAACTGAAGCCACGTTCCTAGCCCAAGGCCTTTAGGAAAACAAACCAGCAGTGTTTGCATTCTGCTGTCATGCTCTTTGCTCTGAGGCCTTTCTAAAGTCAGTACCTCACCTCCTGTGTTCTGTATGTTAGACCTTCCTTAAGATAGCCATGGTTGGGGAACCCACCCCTGCCCCTCCACCAGCTGAATCAGCCCTCCAAGGGGACTGAGGACTGTGGAATGGCAAAAAAAGTTCTAGAGCTGATTCCCGCATTGTGTAACTTGATCTTTCTTAGCGTCTTCTGTAAAATGGGGTAATAGTTAAGTTCTTCCTCATTGCATCGCTGTGGGATTAAATAAGTTATTATGTGTAAAGTAAGAACCTGATAAAGACAGTTCCTTTTACAAATCTGATCAGGAAGACAAGAGTCCAAGGAGGCAGTGAAAGCTTAAAAGTCTGGTACAGGTTGGAAGGATTAATATATTGAAAAATCAGCTCTATAAATGGGCATTTCAATAGATTCCCAGTTATAGTATATTTACCCTGTTTTGAAGACCATGTTTTTTTTTACTTCCCTATATCTTTAAGACCCCATTAAGGCCTTGGTCTGGTTCCTCACCTGCGCCAGGGTTAAGGGAGGCAGAAACCTCAGACCCCAGAGATGGCCCTACCCAGCAAACATTCAGATCAACGGGAAACACTCTGTCTGCTTGTGCTCTGGGTCCACCTTAGCCTTTCCTCTTGCCGGTCAAGGCCACGAGAACGCTCTGTTTTTCCTCCTGTGTTTTTCTGAGCTTGCAGTTCATCTGCTCTGAATGCCCAAGGAGTGGCCTCTCCTCTGTACGGACACACAACGTTGCTTTTTTGGGAAAAGCAAAAGCCCTCTGCGGGACAGATTAGCTCCTTGGTGGCAGGGAATGTGCACTTCGCAAGGTGTCTTTGCTGCTGTGTGGTGACATCCTCTATGTCTGGCCCAGGGCTCTGCTTTTAACAGTCACTTTGCTTTTCCAGTATACTATCAGTGGGGATTCGGACTGGATCATGCCAGCGTTGGTGTCACGAAGCCCTGCTCCATCGCTTACTGCGAGGCCATCGTCATAGCATAGGGAACCAAAGGGACCCGGGGAAGACAACACGGAAAGATACATGGTGAGGCTTTTCTTGGCAATTACTCTTGATAGCACTGAACACAATGCAAAATTTTCCATCCAAAGAAAATAGCGACACGGTGGCAAAAGCATTCATTGAAGAATTGACTCAGCATTGGCTGTTCACGTGTGGGGCGTGGCCGTGGGAAAACAGGGATGAGGAAGGCACTGCTCATGCCTTGGAGGGTAAGAAAGTGAGAGAGAAAGTCAGAGAGCGAATGAGGAAGTAGAACCCCACGTTGACCACACTTGGCAGCTGTGGTTCTTTGGGCAAACTATCGAACGGCTCAGAACCTCGGCCTCCCTGCCTGTAAATGAGGAGGACAACGAGCTCCCCTTAGAGAGTTTGCTGATGCTCCAATGCAATCCTACGGAAGAGTACTTAGAACAGTGCCTGGTCCATAGTGCGCACTCAACAAATATTATCATTATCATCCTTCACAGTCTTATCACCGTAAAGTGGGTTCAGTGCTATCACAGGTACAAATTGAACTTGACAGAAATTCGGGGTTGCGTACCCGTGGCTTCTCTTTTTGAAGGAATGTTGGGGAAAACACGCATTCCTCACCCTCTGATTTCCTTTCCTGCACAGGGTTCTTCCGCAGAGCTGCACACCACGTCCCCTGGGGAGCCCCACCTGATTAAATCCCAACCTCTTGGATAGAGCCCGGCAGTTAATAGTGTTTAAAAACCTTCACAGGTGATTCTATTGTATGGCTGGGGTCATGGCCACCTATATAATTTGCAGGGTCTGCTGCAGAATGAAACTGCAGGGCCTCTTGTTCAAAACTAGTAAGGATTTCAAGACAATGACAGCAGAGCATCAAACCAAGGGCTAGGTACCCCGCAAGGGGGCACGCTGATGGAAGTGGTTCAGGCCTGTGTTTGCATAACATTCCAGCCTCTCTCTGCCCATGGAGACTTTCCTCCCCAAGAAAGGAGAAATGGCATCTCTGGTTGATTAGTTTGGGGAAAGGAGCAGCTCTCTTGGGCCCAGCCCACCAGCCTCCTTGGTTCTGGGGAAAGTAGGCATGTTCACTCTACTCCTCTCTGTCCTAAGTTTTACAGAGGTAGCTTCTGTTTGCAAGGCCTGAGTAGTCTAGCACTTTCTACCACGGGAGTTATGTACGTCTAATGCTGGAATGCAGACTCTGCAAGCTCCCTTGGGCAATCTGAGGAATATGAGAATCAAGTATTTCCTTTGACAGCCGGCTCCAACCGGGGAGGGTGATCCCCGGCTGAAGTTTTAAGGGTGCCAGTGACTGACCCTCTCTCTCCCACCCAGGTTAGGAAGCAGTGGACAAAAACATGGGGCAGCAGTCACCAAGCAGAGCCAGCACACCAACACCCGGGAGAGCTCTCCCATCCAGGGAAAGAGAAAGTGCCAAGGCCGTGAGGTTGAACAGAGCTGGGCATGATACAGAGCGAGGAAGATCTTGGGGGCTGAACTTGGGTGAAGACAGGGCAGAGGGGACGAGATGGACATCGGTGCACACACCTCGCAGGGCTATGAGCTTTGGAGGGCTTCGGGGCGGGGGTGCGGGTGCCGAAGGGCTTTACACCAGGGAGCAAATGGAAACTGTCCCATCACCCAGCAATTCCTGCTTCTGTCTCAGGGACAGTCAGAGAGGGGCCAGAGCCAGGGGTGGGAAGGCAGGTGTGTTGGGGTGAATGGTGCGGTAGGCCGAGCCCCCAAGCCCCCAAACCTCCAGGCCCTGCCCACTAACACTGGCCCCTTGCACAGTGACGGAGCAGCAGCCCCTTCCAGGACATCCTTCCTGGGGCAGCCCGTGGTGGCCCTCATGGGCGACCGGGGCCTCAGCGGCAATGAGTCGGAGTCCTGCTGCTAACTTGAGAATGACGAGCAAATATTTGACTTTTTTCTCTCTCCTCCCCTCCCCGTCATTTTACACAGCCCTGTTTAGACTGGATGCTGGTTAATGGGCGACCTTTGCCCTTTGGCTAAAAGCTGTGACCAGGAAATCCCACCTCCCATTAATGAGGGTTTTGTTCAGGATCCCAGGAGCACCGGGCACACAGCTTCTGCTCTGCAAATGCATTGTCCGCCTGGCTTAGGAAAAGAAAAAGGAAAAGAAAAACAAACAAAGAAAAAGAAAAAAAGAAAGAAAAAAAAAAAACCCTTCCACTGTTGAATTGAAACAGCAGACTACAGGCCCTAAGTAGGTTTCTGTCTCTATTAAGACAACAAAAGGTCCTAAATGCCAGGCTGGGCACTCGGAGTAGGGAGGAAGGGGGTGGCCCAGGAAGGGGGGGTCTCAGAGGACAGGGAAACTCGATTAACTGGTATGTTTTTCAGTTATCTCCTGTGTGTCTGCTTCCACCCTTCAACAAGTTTTTTGTTGCCCTGAACATTTCAGACTTAAAAGGTAAAGCCCCAGGAAGTGCCACTTTGAGACCAATGTCCTGCACTGGACAGGGCAACCCCCGGGCTCCTTGACCTTGATGGCTGTTCTGCAATGCTCCACAGGGATGCCAGAGCCTTCTGATCACGTGGCCAAACTTGCTTGCTTTCTCTTATTTTGCCTCTTCTTTGTTATGCTGAATATGACTTTTAAAAGGCGTTATCCTTTTGTTTTTTGCTAAAACCGCTCTGGCCCAGAGCCTGCTCTTTCACCATAACAATTCTAACCCCTGGGAACCAGGGTTTTCTGACCATCACCTACTGGGTGTGGAATGTCCATCTCTTATGGCTTCCTTGAGAGCATCAGTGTTGTCCAGGGCAGGGACTATGGCTTATATGTGAGCCCACCTGCCTCCTCTTCCTCAGCACTCAGGATAGCTCATGGCTTGAAGCACATGCTCCAGAAATGTTTGGTCATGGGAGGTTCAACTATTAATAAGTGCTAATTATTATTTGTATTATATTAAACATCATGGCTAATGGTTGTTCCTAAGGTGTATGGAATGAAACATTAAAAACAGACATTTATTGACTGCTATTAGTGTGTTGATGACTTAACTCTTAAAGAGTCATGTCTCAAATCTCAAGATTATACTAGGATTGTTTCCAGTTCCCAAAAATGATGAAAAACACACAAAAAACTCAGCTAGAGCAAGAAAAAAAAAAACAATTCCCAATTCCTTTTTTTGGGGGGAGGGACAGATATGAGCAATGACTTGTTTGTTTTTAAGAGATTATTCAGAAGTCTATTGTATTACACATCAATAAAAAGTTTGCTTTAAAAAAGAAAGGGTCTACTGCAAGTTTTGATGAGAATCAAAACGCTTGTATTTGGGTTTGTTTTTGATCCACACACACGGAAGAGCAGAAGAAAAGAAACAAGAGGGAGGGGATACAAAAGTCATTTGATGGCAGGAATTCGGAGCTCAATTAGCAGTTATTGTTGTGAAATTTAAGGAAGTACATTTTTTCACTGTTTGAGGGAAGGAATCTTTAGAGGACAGAGCTGGAAGAGGCGGAGGAGGGATTGCCCTATTCCTGCCTCTTGGGCAGCCACAGGGACCAGGTTCCATTAGGATGTTTCATATATATTTACATATATGCAATTATGCATTTATTTTACTTTTATGCATCTATTATGCATCTATTTTACTTTTATACATCTGCATTTATTCACTTTATATGCATTTTATTGTATATATTATATATGTGTGTATATAGACACACATATGCACATACATTTTATTATATATGTTGTATATGTGTCTAAAGCACACACATATATATTATGTACAATAAAATGCATATAGATTTCTGCACACACACTTACAGCCATCACTGAGCACATGCTGTGTCCCGGGTACGATGCTACCTGCTTTACATGCTTGATCTTATTTAACCTCGGCAATCACCCAGTGAAATGGAAACTATACTCTCGTCCCTATGTCATAGGTGAGGAAAGTCACTCGAGAGAAGTTAGGTTACTTTCACAAGGTCTTACAGCCTTTTAAGGACATTTTTGGGAACTGAGCAATGGTTTGTCCTGTGCCAAAGCCCTACGGCTCTAACCACTAAGGTCAGTGCCCCTCACCAAACAGGTATTGCTTCTGTGCTGACCTAAGACAGCCGGAAAGACTTCCCCGGAAGGCCCATCTCACCTGCAACCCTCGAGTGCCAGCCAGACATGTCTTCCCACACCTGGTGTCACAGTGATGGTGTCAGGCGAGGATCCCATCTCTGATAGCCACGTGAATGCGTGGCACACCCACCGCCTGGAACAATTCCCAGCTCCATTCTGGAAGAGCCTCGGCAGCTGGGTCCGGTGAGACGCAAAGACACTGGATTGCGTCCTGGTCGACTTTAAACCGGGCTGTTGGCTCTCTAATTTCTAGTGAGCAATGGCCTCTTGGACTGTCTCCCTCTTGGAGAAAGCTTTTAATTAACCCACCGGCTACAGGCTACTGAGAAAAGTGGTCAATGTGAAAAGGACTCTCTTTTCTGTCACTGCATATTAATACCTTGTGCCAGAATCAGATCAATAGATCTGGCGGGCGCCTTAATCAAATGGAGTTCCGAAGAGTACACCTTGATATCAAGTGGCCGGGTGGCAGACAGCACTACTGGCCCCCCTTCCATGAGAACATGTCTTCCAAATACCTCCCTCCGTAAAACTACTCGCATTTGTTATCTCTTGCAGAAAGTTTGGTAATGAATGTGGCTTCTATGTTTTCAGCTGTAAACAGCAGAAATCCCCCTGCAGGCGCTCTGGTAGACCTTTTATCCGTACTCAGGAAAAAGAATTGATTGATTTTGAAGTTAAATGTTGGCATCTGCTGTTATTCAAAACCAGGACCTTGGCTACAGTAATCCACCATGCTTTCAGCGTTGCCACCAGTGTGCGGCAAATGAAGACAAGCTGTTGTCAAATGAGAAATGCAAAATAGTCAATCTGTTTGTCTGTTTAATGTAACTGGGAACATAAGCTGCTAAAAGTGGTACCATTCGGCACTGTCAGATGGGAGACACTCTCCAACAAACAAAAGCCTAATGACCCATTTTACTCGGCACTCCGGAGTTGCTCCTAATGGTACTTTCCATATGCACTCAAACATGCTTTTATCTGAAACTGCAAATGGCACAATTTTCCATCCAACACAAGCGTGTAATCTGTGTGTGTGTGTGTGTGTGTGTGCTGGGAGCAAAGGGGTGGGAGGCGTCCCCCCTCCCAGTGCCATGGAGGAAGGCTGACGTTCTAGACATCTTAGAGCTAGAAGCATATTGCAGAAGCATCTGACTCTCATCTTCTCTTTACACCTGTCATTGTACTGTATTAAAGGGAAAGAAATCAAGTCATTAACCATGATAGATATGTTTTTAATAAGTAAGTGTTGTGCCTCACCAGGCGGATAAATAGAGGGGCTTAAGATAGCTTCGGAGCCCGGCGTGGGATTTACAGCGGGAAGTTAAAGGCACTGCCTACTTCTTCCAAGAGCATGCAATTTGGGAAGCGCAGGGCTCTCAGCATTACCCAGGCAGCAACTCTTCAAGAATGCTCCCTGCTGGGGCTGGCCTCTAACTTGCTTTTTAATTTGGGAGCTGTCTTGTACTTTCATTTCTCAGGGCTTCCAGTGCCTGGAAAAATATGCCCTCCTCCGAAGGATATTGGCCAAACCCAATACTTACTAATGGCTTTAAAAACGTATCTATCACTGGCATGGCAAATAATGATGACTATTCATTCATACGGACTTCAGGAGCACTGTGTTGAGAAGGATTCTGAGGCACACCCATAGGAAAGAGCACTAAAATTGCCTATCAGACCTTAATGTTATTTTTCTGCTGCCACAAGCCAATGTTTACTTTAGAAAAAGAAAAAACAAACAAACAAACAAATTAGGACCATCAGAACCCATTTCATGTTTAGGCTCTACCGAAGACTCCTGTATTTATACCAGAAAGTCAAATCCACTTAGGTCATGGCAAATGTGGGAGAAAGAAAAAGGGATTAAGGGCTGATGCACTCCGCTCAGAAGACTCATTGCAAAAGAATATGTCTGGCCCCAAACAGCATTTGGATACATTCAGTGGAAATAAGGCGAAAGCATATGGTTTGCATTTCCTCTCTAAAGAAATATGGGTGGGAACCTTGTGGGACCCAAGATGCAATAACAAATACAGATACTTGACAAGGCTTGGCAGGCGAAGACAGAATATTTCTGTGTTTACCTGACAATGTGACTGGAGTCCAGCCCACTGGGGAGCAATCCATTTGGTTGTGACCTGTCGCACCCTGGCAGAATGTCCTTGCAGAGACATCAATGTCAGCCCGGGAAGCATCGCTCCCTCCCTCTTTCCAGGCGAGCAGTCCCTCCAATGAGAAATGCTGATACTGTAACATGGGCTAAGGATGCACAGTTACACCGCTTGGACACCAGGCGATACTGTATCATATTACTGTGTAATAACATGCAGAAAAGGAAGTGTTGACTCTTTGGTTTTTAATCTTCTCCTTCCAGATTCTTTTTTTTTTTTTTTAAATCTAATTCTGACTTCTCTTTTGGCATGTGACCGTTCGAATGAATGACTTCTTTTATCATTAATTCTTATTTTATTTTGGCTTTTTTTCCCCCAGTCTAGTCTAACTATCAAAACTAGCCTTTTTGATTCTGTTAAGTTGGGGACAAAAGGAACAAAAGAGAAGTCAGTGAGAGCAAGGAAAACAGAGGTGTTTTCTGCATTAGGATTATGAAAAACAGTGATGAGTTCTGAAAGATCAAGCCAGAAAACCAGACCCTAAAAAAAAAAAGACACCTTCCTCTCAATCATATATATTTTGTTTCAAAGCAAAAGTGCCATTTGTAAGCTAGGAACCAAAAAGGACTGAATGATTATATTTCTGTGTTCCTTACACCAATGGTCAGGAAAACAAAAAAGTTAATAAATGTGGGTTGTGGGCTCTTTGCCCCCCATTTCTTTCCATGACAGATCAAAAGTCACATGAGTGGTGTTGCAATGCAGCTGCTTGGATTACACTTGGCCTCTGCATAATAAATAGGGAGTTTCTAGAACCACCAGCTCATTAATGAGCACTAATTCAGAATGGATGGTACAATGTTCAGTAATTTAAGCAACGTGGACAATGAAGGTTCTCAACTCTGGTACAAAGAGCGGCCCACAGAATCGTGTGGAATGAGTAATTACAGCTAATATCCATTTCGGCTTGTATTAGAATGTCCAGAGAAACAAGGTCACGGCAACGGGCCGGGAGCTGGTCCCAGGGAGCATGGCAGGGGGAGGGAGAGTCAGCCAGGGCAGGTGAACTGTTTCTATTACTCGGGCTCAGCCATGAATAAGCCCCTGACAGCTCCCACCAGGACCGAGTGGCAGAGGTACAACTGCTCAGTTACCAAGCACGTCCGGGACTGGCTTGTGTTCTGCCAACGGGCACCCACTGAGAATGCAGAGGTGAGGTCTTGCAGCTCCAGCTGCAACCGACTTCTATCCTCGATCTGCTGTCGGAACAGACGGGAGCAAAGTTCTGGATGCTTTTCCTTCCTAGGGCTTGTGGGAGAGTGTGACTGAGGGGTGGGACCGTCCTCAGAGACGCCCATGGTGTTCTCTGTGGCCCCGCGGTTACCGGGAGGGGCTGCATTGGGAGTCGGGGGCGTTAGACCCTCCTGGTGCACCAGACATATTATAGAGAAATTGGATACAATTTTGGGCTCTGTGGATAAGACATCACTTTGAATTTGAGCTGTAATTAGTTCTGGTTACCACCAAGAGAAACCGGCTCTGGAAGATTTATGCAGAGAGAGGAACTTACTGAAAGGGTAACGGGGGACTCCCAAGAAAGCTGAGAGTGAGGTTCAGGAAACAGGGAAGCAGGGCAGAAGGTAGAATCACATAGCCAGACCAGCTCTGTAGCTGCAGGTTTCAAAGTCCCTGTCTCTACACTACCGTGGGATACAAGGACCACACCATGTACTTCCCTGACACCACAGAACCTGGATCCCGGACTCCAACACCAGCCCCCCAAGGTCTGGGTGTCCCTCTTGCTACTTCTTGGATTTGCTGGCAACATTCAAAGTCTAGGGTTCTTGTATCTTATCTGATGGGTTGAGACCGGATCATGAGCCCGGTAGCTTCTCGGGGGAGGCTGGAAAAGGCAACATTGGCCTTTCAGGCTTCCATATTGGGAGGGAGTCTCTGCAACCCAAGGATTCATAAGGTGGTAAATTCCCCTTAAACAAGACCGACTGTCAGATACAGGACTGCCCCAAAGTCTCAGCTGTCTACTCTACCAGCTTGGTCTTATAAGCCCTGCGTGATCAATGCAGCCATTTCCCATCCTAAATCTCTGCTTCTCATGGCAAAACAGAGACAGTGACGGTACCACTCTCACAGGCTGTAATGAATGATGATACGAGGCACTTCATTAATTCATTCCACACACGTTCATTGAGAGCCCACAGTGTGTAAGATTTAGTGTAGGCTTATCCACGATGCATACGGCCGGGCAGGCCCCCAATTCAGGGGACAGCCTGGTAGAAATGAAGAGAGGTAGGTGACTTGTAAGGCATTATGAGATTTCATGAGACTTGCTGATAAGTTGAATGTGTGGGATAAAGAAGAGGAAGGGAATGAAAGACATCTCCAGTTTCTGGGAGATTCTAAGGGGAAAGATGTTGGCTCAGTTCTTGTCACATCGTAAGTGCTCGAGAGATGTTAACTGCAGCCCTGACTGCCAGTGTGGTCATCGTCATCACTGTCACCTTCGTTTTTACCCACTATCCAATATAAAGCAGGGATTCCCGACTGGATGCAGACTATGTGCCATTTGTTGGCTGTGTGACCCTGGGTAAGCTACTTAATATTTTTGTGCCTTAATTTCCTGCTCTGTAAAGTGCAAATGATAAAAATAGCCACATTAGAAGGTTATTATGTGTATGAAATTGGCTATTTTATGAAAAAGGGCTCAGGACCATGCTGGAAACATGACAGCACCCCCTATACACAAGCTGCTGTCCTCGGTGCTGTTGGTTAGTGTTTCCCCAGTTCTGCACACACTCACATCCCATTCTTGCCAGCCGAAGAGTCTGTCTGCAAAATGGATCCTAAAAACCTGACCCCTTTTTCCCCAGTTTCTCAGGGAGACAAAGTGGGTCTCCCCCATCCATGCTGAGATGAAAACCTCTCACGGATCATGAACAAAAAGCATGTGGTGGACCTGGTGACTCTGGACGGTGCTGTGGCTGAGGTTTGGGTCACTCTGGCCTCCAAAGAGCTGACCACAGGGTCTGCCTGTCACCCGCCCTGTCCCTAAACTCACAGCCCTCAGAGTTGGCAAGGCATGAACTTCTCCACCGCTCCGGTGTGAAGGGGAGGGCTTTGGGGGGGTCTCAGAAACGGTCAGTCCCGGGGCTCAGTGGGAGACACAGCCCAGGTTCCCGAGCAGGAGTGCAGGGGGCTGGACTTCTGCTTTCGAGCCTGGCTGGAAATAACACATCAGCACCTTTCTGCATGATTGCAGGACGCACACAGTTCTTGTGCCTGCTGGAAACCAGAAGTGAAGAAACACACCCCCACACACTCAATCACGTCCCCCCAAAATGATGGGCAGTGACATTGGAAAATGGTAGAGTAATAACAGTACTGTCTATCAAACGTTTAGGCAGAAAACAAAATTTCACCACAAAATGGACTAGCATGCAAGATACCTAGTTGGACTAAATTAGACATTTCCTGCCTCTCTGTATCTGTTTTTCCAGAATGAAGTCTTCACGTGGACCTCAAACATGAAGAGAATATGAAATAATTAGGCCCTGGCTTGTGGTCATCAAACGGTAAGCTAACAAAGCTGCGGAACTTTATAGAAAGCCACTGCAAGGATCCCGTCACGTGCCAGAAAGAAGTTCCTCTACACCCTACCCTGTGACTCCCTAATACTTTACTATAGTGAATATTGTATCGGACTTTGCAGAAGCAGAACTACCTCCTTGTCCTCTAAATCCACCCATCTGCCATGAGACTGCCTGCCCATGCCTCAGTTTCCCTTGTTTTAACGACAGTGGTGATGGTATCTGACAGAGAGCTGGGAAGGGTCAGACCATGTCATGTCTGTGGTGTCCCTGAGGACCCACAGCCCTGCTGACCCGATCGATGGTGCTGTCTAGACAATCAATACTGATCACTGCAGCTGAATTGACCCAACAAGGGTCCACATTGATCATTTAAGACACCTGGAATGACCAGATCAGCTGGGCCACAGTTCAGGGACTTCGGCCACTAAGACCCTGGTTGAACGAGGACCCAGTCTTCTAAGAAGATAAGGGGTTAGCTGACAAAATCCTCTGGACTGCAGAGAAGCCCTTGGATGGCAGGAGTTAGGCCTCCGGGAGGTGTCTCCATCACTTAACGGCTTATGTGGCTGCAGGCAAGCTAAATAACCTCTCTGGGCCTCAGTTTACTTATCAGGAAAATGGGGGTGAAAAGGTATTTTCCTCATGGAGCCATAGGGACAAGGCAACGAGATGAGGTGTTGAAATGCTTGGTAGAAAGCCTGGAAATCATAACATGTTCAATAATATGTAACTGTTATTGATACGATTTATTCTGAATAGGAATTTTCTCCCACACAAAAGCACCTTTTCTGTGGACATCTCAAAATACTGAGGCCCTAATAACAGCTCCCTGGGCAAACGCATATTGATAGATGCTTACCTTTGCCCAGCATATCCTTTAATCCTCCAAATAATGCTATGAGTTTTAAGAGAGACACCTGGCACCAACTTGCCCCCAGTTGCAGAGCTAGGAAGTAGCAGATCTAGATATGAAAACACAGTTCTCCTGACTCTGGAATCTGTGACCTATCCACGGTCCAAGCTGCTTTGCTAAAGCCCAGCAGTGGACTTCGGGGAGGGGAGAGAATACAGGAGTCCCACCTTCAGGGAGCTTGAGGTCTACCGGGGTGATGGGTCATTTATGCAAATAACGTAGTATGAACAATAACGTGAAATAAATGCAACCCGGGTGACACGAAAGAGGTGAGGCTCGGATCCAGGCCTGGGTGCAGAGAGAGGTACGAGATGGATAAGCACAAAAGGCTTTAGCCCCACAAAGTCAGCATTTGATCCGAGCCCCGGATGCTTGGGTGCCTTCCATAAACCATGATGGGGGAAACTGAGGCTGAAGCAGCAAGGGTACAGTGGAAGGAAGTCTCCTGGTTAATTCAGAGAATGGCCTCATTTGGTGGATGCTCGTGGCCGGCTGCTCACAAGTGCCTTGTTACATAATTGCCTTTATTAGCTATTTGTAGAAGATTCACTTAAGGTTACCATTTTGTCGGGTTTGCAATTCTCTCCCCCACCGTCTTTATCTCCCCAGAAGTTCTGCTTTTCTCAAACCCCACTTCTTTTCTTCTTCTCAGTGAGCAACCTCAGTGAGAACTTACGTTTTCATATTCAAGTTGGTTTTTACATGTAAACTGTTTTGCCCTAGATTTTGGTGCATCGCCTTGCATCAGAGAGCACGAATATTTTATCTGGACTTATATTTCATTGTTAAAGGAGACTCATAATGCCTGTCAAAAGCTAAAATGCTTCCACTCCGACTCCAGAGCAGTGAAACAATATCCCAGTTCCCATCCACAGATGGAATGGACGTGGCGCTTGTCTAGAAGTGTGCTCCCTGCGTTAAATTTCTGTAACTTACGAAGTGCCCATTAGCAGAGCTCCCTCCCAGCCAAGCATGTGATGTGAATGGTGCCCCTTAAAACTGTAAGAGCAGATTGAGAAAACTTAGCCATATCTCCACAATGTGGGAAATGCACACAACTCCACTCCTGGCTCTTGCAAAAGGGAAATAAAAAATCTCAGTGGCTGCTTTAACTTCAAGGACTTAGGAAATTGACTAATAATGCAAATATTCAGAGGTTAATAGCCTGGTGACATTACTGTAACTTACACCGTGGCTTAAAGGGCATTATCTGTCACATGGCAAGTAGTGGTCAGGTAGCAGAACACACGAATAAATAGCAAATCAAGAATGAACTCCCAGAATCGGGAATTAATAAAACCTGGGGATCCCTATCCGGCCCCCGCCCCCGCCATTTTCTTCCTTTAGTAGAACTGGGCAACAGGTAATCTTAGCGTCATTTGCATAAGGGTCCATGGGCCCTTTTTTGCACGTGAGGCCAATCCCTGACTCAGTACATGAACGGGAGCACGAACTGCCCCCACAGCCTCATTTTGCACGTGGGGATGGAAAACTCCGGTAGTTGCAACTAAGGGAGAAATTTAACTTAGCAAAAAAAAAAAAAGTCCACGGGATGCTTTTGGCTACGGTTGTGTTGGGCAAAAGGAAGCGAGTGAGAAATGAGCTGGAAAGGCTCCCTATAATGTGGTCAGGAACCAGACCAGCTGCAAACGCCTGCTCTCCAGGCCTAGGTGACCACCGGCCTAATCCACTGCCCTCACATCTGGCGTCTGGATGGACGGCTGCTGCCCCAAAGAGGTGGTTCATCTCACCACCACCCAGTGGGCTGACACAAAGGCGCCTGTATCTGCCTCCAAGACATTCAGCAAAATGCCGCATTGTCTCTGGTCCCGAACTGAGAGTCCTTCTATTGTTGTGGGCTCGCCTTGGTGAATTTCTCTTTCCCTCTGCTGCCGTTTTGGGCTCTTCCAGAGAAGGGTGGAGTGGTATTATCTTTGGGAAATTGTAGATTCTCAGCTCCCGCTGCTAAAAGGAAAATTACTGCCCTGAGCAGTCCCTGGTCGGGTGCCAAAGGAGTCTTGTCGCATTATTTAAATACTGAATTGTGATATCATTGAAGTTGGTACCAAGTTGCTCTTGGCAAAGCCTGGCCGCTGGCAGGTGTGGAGCGAGCGGGCCGTGCTGCTTTCAGCTGACTGCCCTGGCGCTGCTGCTCTCGGGAGCACGAGCTGCCACCGAGCTGCTGCTGCGGCTGCTTTTGCATTTTTTTTTCCCCCTGCAAAATGTGCCAAATTCAAACACCCACACCCTCAGCACCGGCCACCCCCGGCGGCGTCTCCTGGTCTCCATAACCTGGATTTCTCCTGAGTGCCTTCTTGCTGCCAGGCTCTCTCCGCCTCGCCGTCCTCTCTCTGGGCTCTTGGCTGCTTTATACACAAGAGAAAGGAAAAACGCCTCTGTCCAAAGAGCCTCCTACTCCTACTTCATTTTTTCTTGTCTATATTTTTTTCATCCAAACTAGCTTGAGTTTGCACCTTTTGGCCCAAGAACGGTGTGCAGGTATTGGCCTTTTCCTACTTCTTTTCTGAAATGGAGAACCTGTGTCAAGCAGTCTTTTCTGTGACCCTCGTTGGGGGTAATGTGAGTTTTCCAGAACTGCTTGCAATGTCCAGGATTTAGTGTGCAAATGGACACCACCGTTTTACAAAACTTGCATGGTGGCATTTTTTTTTTAATTTTTTTTTTTAAGGAAATGGCTTCATGTCTGTCCTTAGTTGCTTTCACCGCAGGCTTCTAGGTGAGCTGCTAGCGTCGGGGGCTGCTCGGCTGGAAGGAGAGGTGGGCAGCTAAACCCAGGTTGGACACGAAGCACCCCTCTCTCTGCAGCCGGTTCTCAGTCCAGAAACTTCTGCTGTTTCACTCCAGAGACTCAATTTCACAGCTTGGAAGATTTTTTCTCCCCCAAGCTCTTCATCCCACTTTTCCTGTCTCGGCTCGATGCCACGCCTGCGAGTTCTGGGCCACTGAGCTACAGCGACACCCTGAAAGTGGTTGGCATTTTTGCAGGCGTAAAGGAGAGAGAGAGTAGACATCCAGGAGACCAGACGGGGCCCGTGGACCGCTGCAGAGTCCTAGTTATCTCTCAGCACTCAACTCGCCCACGGGAGCCAGGCAGGATGGCCAAAGAGGAAGAGGAAGGCTCCAGAGGGAGGGTGGCCAACTAAAGGCCACTTCCCCACTGCACGGGTTGACCTTGAGTAGCTTGCAGAACTCAGAGTCTCAATTTTCACCCCCGCTTCTCTTCCCTCCTCCCCTTCCTTCCCTCCCTTCCTCCCTTCCTCCCTCCCTTCCTTGATCTCCTCTTCTTCTTCCTCCTCCTTCTTCATTATTATTATTACAAAAGTAATACCCATTTTTTAATACAAATTAAAAGTATAAACATGGAAAGTAAAACTTGACATTCCTCCATCAGGAATCCAACTGTCCCGGATGGACGTACACTTGCTACTCACAGTCTCGTACGCGCCCTTCCAGGCTTTTTCTGCACATTTGCAACCACAAAGCCACACATTTGCAAAACAGAGCTAATCATGCCCACAATGAAGGGTCACTGCAAGCATTAAATATGAAAGCGGATGTAAAAGAACATTAATAAACTATCTTTTCCGGTATCTGATTTTATTCTATTTTGCTAACCTTGACACATGCATTTCACAGGGGCTGGCTCAGGATGGGTGTCCCCCAGCACATGTCTCTCCCCAGTGGCTTCTCTGTCATAGCACACCCCAACTGCAAAAGGTTGTTTGCTATTTTGTTCAAATTTCCACAAGCCACAGTAGAGAGAAAGAAATTCCTTCCTTCTAGATCTTACCCTCTAAGGCCTGTGCCCGATACGTAGGGCAGTGTCTAAAGGAAACATCTCAGTTATCAAGGTCAGGCTAACACAGCAATTATTCTGTAACCCAATGAGCCACTACCTTCATATCTAATCACAGGGCCTGTCTTCGTGCCTGTCTCCCTTGGAAGGGAACATACCTTCCCTTATCTCTCCTTGCATCAGTGATAAGGGTATTTGATGACTCAGATTGTCTTGGCTACATAGAAGACAGGCACCTTTGCAAGTTTACTTATTCTGCAACTGGGCAAGGGTCTGTTTTATGTTTGGCTGTTTGGGGCCCCATAGAGGCCTGAGAATATCTGTCTTATGGCATTATCTGCCCTGCGTGGGCTGAGATGAGGTGGGGAGGGTGAAGAGAGGAGCGGCAGGCAGTTGAAAATGCAGGCTCAGAGTTAGAGAGAGGTGGACTGGCATATGGAGCTAAGTGACTTTGTGCACAGACTGAACTTCTGAGCCTCAGTTTTTTCATCTGTAAAGGAGAATGATAACACCCATCTCACAAGCATGTTA
This sequence comes from Varecia variegata, assembly GCA_028533085.1. Lineage (NCBI taxonomy): Eukaryota > Metazoa > Chordata > Mammalia > Primates > Lemuridae > Varecia > Varecia variegata. The sequence goes on along the minus strand of CM052442.1, from coordinate 117,390,778 downwards.
TGAAGAATGAATACAATAATTGGGAAGTGGCTAGTCTAGTGCCTGGCACATGGGTACTCGGTAAGGGCTCAATAAATGAACACTAACAAAAAAAGGGGAGGGGGCAGTGCAAAGTGGCACATGCCTCTAATCCCAGCACTTTGGGAGGTTGATACAGGAGGATCACTTGAGGCCAAGAGTTTGAGGCTGCAGTGAGCTGTGATAACACCACTGCACTTTAGCCTGGGTGACAGAGCAAGACCCTGTTTCGGAAAAAAAAAAAAAAAAATGGGGAGAGGATGGCAACATTTTCATTTACTGGCATGAGTAATTTTCCCCACACAGCAGGGAGAGGAAAGAGTCTGGCAGAATGGGAAGAAGAAGCATGAGTTTGTCTGATGAGAAAAGCAGAGTAGAACGTGAGCAGGGGTCAGAGCTGAAAATCTGGCCTCTCTCCCTAAACAGCAAAAGCCTGGTCATTGCCAGGTTCCATGATGTCCAGCTCCCCACAGGTCACCTCCCACTGTAAAAACTGACTCCACATTTCAATGGCTGTTGAGGGTCTTTGATCAGAACTCCACTTTCCCCCTCCCCACAACCCCTCCCAGTAGTTTCATCTTGTCATTTACTCTGGATGCAAAGAGCTGGGCTCCTATCTCTGTCTTCCTTGGTTGGGGCCACATTTCTGGCCATCTCAGTCTCTGGTTTTCCTTGTTCCTTTGCTTTAAGCTTCTCCAGATGTCTGGGGTGAGGACTCCCACTCTTAGCCCCTGCTTCTGCAAACCCCCAAGCCCCAGTCTCAGGTGCCCTGGCCTTTCCCACTTGGCTTCCAAGTGGAGGAGACAAGACCCCTAAGAGGTCAGCTCAGGGTTCCAGCCAGTGATGCCAAAGGCCCAGGCAGATGTGAGTGCAAACCTCAGAGCTCCCTCATCCTGTCCTGGTAAGTCACACAAGTCGGAGCCGGCTTGTTCACATGGAAATTTACTGTGATAGCACCTGTGTTCTCAGGTTTCTGTGATGATCAGATAGCAGAAGAATGAGTGGCCATGGAAAACGACCGTTTGGAACACAACACCCTTCAGTGGATTGGTGACTCTTGCTGCTAAACTTTTTTGATTTTGAGATGTGGACGCTTCACCTTGAATATTTATACAACTGGGATGCATATGAACATTGATGTGACTGCTTCATGTGGTGGGTTCCCCTCTGTGTGTTCGCCCCTGGAAAATAGATCTGTGGCTCATCTGAGGATCAACAGAATCTTTGAGTTGAGGAAATGGGGAGTATTATGACCAAATACTTTCAAGGTGTTTCGGCTTCTTCCTTGCCGTAAATCACTCTCCCAAAGTCCCTTAGAGTTCGGGTCACTTTTCCTTGTGTAGGTACCCAGGGTTCAGTCTAAGGCGGGGTTCCACGGCCAAACCGTGCTCAGGCTGTGAACCGCGGAGCCACCTGGCCAGGTGTCCATCAACTCCACTCTCCTCTAACGGACTCGTCCTGCCCAGGGCGGAGGAGCGAGGCAGGCGTGTAGGGGAGATAAGCAGATGGGCTTCCTAAAGTGATGGTAAGTCCCTAAATTTTCCCTCTAAAGGGAGCACCTGTTTGGCAAATTAAGCCACAGCCAATTGAGGCACCTTCATAACGAACAAATGCTGGCCGGTTTCCTGGGAGGATCATCAAAGCAAACACCAGGAAGCCCCAGAGGATTCCGGTTTGTCATGGTTTAAGGGCCTCAAGAAATGACCAGGAGGCTCGGAGGCCCTGATGGCGGCGCGCCAATCCTACCCATGATGCACCTCTTTGTCCACCTCTCTCCCTTCCCAGAAGGCAGCGGGGCAGCTCAGCGCACGCGCACTTGGGTTTCCCTGATTGCTCCACCGCAGGACCTGACTTTTGGAACGGCAAGGAGAAGGCAAAACCGTTTACTTCTTCACTTGTTCCCCTGCAGTACTGAGACACGGGGATTTAATATAGGCAGCAGCACTTGCCGTGTGCTACGTCCTGGGCTAGACCCTCTGTGTCCAGTATATGATTATTTATTCATTCAACAAGTATTTATTATCTACTATGTGCCAGTCACTGCTCTAGGATCTGAGGATACAGGAGTGAGCAAAACATCATCCCTGCCCTCACCGAGCTCACACTCTCGTGGGAAGAGCCAGGCAATAACACATCAATAGCATGTCACATGCCAGGAGGTGATAAGTGCATGAAGAAAAATGAAGCCAGTTAGGGGACTATGGAAATTGGGTGGGTCAGGGAGAGTTGAAACTACTACTGTTTTATTTTTAAAAGTATTTTACTAGTACTACTAGGAGCTAACATCTATTGATTGTAAACAATTTAATTATAAAAATTCATTATAAATATAGTTATACTTTTAACAACTTCTGCCAATGGAAGCATCATTGAGCATGGATAGGTGGCACACATGTATTAAACACTTTAAATGCATGCTGTTGTTGAATCTACCCATTTTACAGATGGGAAAACTGAGGCTAGGCTTAGCTAAGTAGCTTTCCCAAGTTCATAATACTGGGTGGTGAGTGTGGGTTTCACATCCAATTCTGACTGATTCCAGAGCCTATGTTTTAACCACGCTGTCATAATAACCCTACGTGGTTGGCGTTTTACTCATATAGATGAAGAAAGTGATGGTTAGAGAGGTTATAAGTTAGTATTAAATTAAAATCCGGAGCTGTCTTACTCCAAAGCCTGAGTTCCTTCCTTCCTACCACGTTCCTTTCCAATAATAAGGGGACACTTCAGTGGTTAAGACAGAGGTTGTCAGTGAAGCTTTCCAGTAAGATCTGGAAATGCATGCCTAGTGCTCCCATCAGTCTGCTCCTGGGGTGTCCCTGTTGTTCTTCAGGGACTATGGTGGCCCTAGGAATAGCACCTACTGTTTTGATCATCTTGCCTGAGTTGCTGGTCCTTGTAGCCAGTGGACCAAGCTCATGCTCATGACTGAGAATTAGTTGTCATTTTCACAAGGCGTCACCAACATGCATAACCTTAATATGCAAAACATGGGTTTATTTTGATGAAAACAGAGCAGAACTCAACCTCAGGGCGTAGGCGCCTGTCAGAACGTGACTCACCCGAAACGAGCTTTTTTTCCATTCCCAATTTGATGGTGGGGACTACTTTGAAGTTGCTGGTGACCTTACTGAACAAATGACCAAAACAGTGAAGATCGTACTGACAAGCTCACCGCACTTTGTTTCCAGAGAACTTTGAGCTTGTGCAATGTTCTAGATGCATCTCTCCACAGAGCTATATTCACCCATAAATGGAGAAGGCAGCTGCCCACACAGCGTGGTCTGCAGGACACTGGTAAAACCTTCCTGCCTCCTCCCTGACACACATCTGCTGCAGCGCCTAAAAACTGCACCATTCAGGATGCAATTATCATGTCTTTGAGCCTCAGTTTCCTCTTCTGCTAAGTGGGATAGTGGGTACCCCCATTGAGTTGTGAAAGCATCTTCTTTCAGAATACCCAAGGGACACTGGAAGCTGCCATCAGTGAGTTCCACCTAAGTGACAGGTGGCTTTCCATCTCTTCTGGCATGCTAAGAATTGCCTTTCAAGAAAATGTCACTTAACAGAAGGAGGATGGGTGGAAAATGAGGGGGTCTGGGTCCTGTAGAATATTCAGTGAGCATCACAGGACTCCTGGGGACAGGGACAGAGGAAAGGGCACCCATGGGAGGACCCGAACAAATAAGAATCACTCACTTCTTCCTTCTTCTCTGGGCTGGTTGCCAGTACCCAGATGTTGGACTAAAAGACAGGGGTGTGGACAGAGAAGCCAATGTTTCCTGGGCACTAAGAACATGGCAGGCACTTGAAGTAAGTCACCTCATGAATTTGCATGCTCTCCCTCTAGGGAAGGTTCCTTACCCTTATTTAGCCAAAGGGGAAAACCAAGGCTGGGAGAAATGAAAACGCATTTGCCCACACAAGTAAGAGATGGAGCCGGGAGTTACCTAGTCCTGGATTTTTTCCTTCCTTCCTCCCTTCCCTTCTCCCCTCTCCTCCCCTCCTTCCCACCTCCCTACCTTCCTGTCTTTCCTCCCTCTCTCCTTCCTTCCTTTCTTTCTTCTTTCCATCTTTACTTCCTACCTACCTTCTTTCCACAAATTCTTATTTATTCTGGGCACAAGGACTATGACAGCGAGGAAAGCCAACCATCCCTGACCTCTCAGAGGGAATAGCCCAGGGTGGAGGCAGACACGTTGTTTTCCACTGTTCTCAGCGACCACTGTCCCATGTTCCTCACACCTGGGTTGGTGATGTTGCTCTGGGCTCCACCTGACTCATAGCTCACTGGACACATGACATTGTCTGAACTTCTCTGTGTGTGACAGTTCCAAGCAGACTGTGCTTTCTAGCTCACCTGCTCCATTTGGAGAGGATTTATGATCTTTCATAAATGAATGATTCATTCATTCATTCATTCATTCACTTTCCCTGAGTAAATGGGCACATTCTGTAACATGAGACTGTCATGCATTTCTTTAGTTCTCCTTCCAGTGCCTAGCTGAGGAGTAAGCAGAGCATGCCTTCATTCATTCATTCATTCATTCCCCAAATATGCCTTGAGCACTTCTAAGGTGCCAGCAATCACTCTGCTGTAGGCCCTGGAGCTACAGAGATGAGCAGGACAGACGTGGTCTTTGCCTCATGGGGCTCTCAGGCCAGCAGGAGAGATGGGGTTACTTGAGGATGACCCACTTGACTGTGTCTGTTCCCAGGTTGCATTCATTACACTTTCCCTAAGAACCCTGCTTGAGAGCATTATCCTGTGCATTGCTAGCCAGCAAGGAGCAAGTTGCATCCCCATGATGCTAATCAGGAAGGGCTTCCTGGAGGAGGAGAATATGACCCCTCGTGTTCAGTGCATGAGCATTTTCTAGTGTCCGCCATCCCCATCCTTTTGATTCCCCACCCCATGCAAAGATGCAAATGTGTGGCAGCCACAAACCTGCCCCAGAGCCGCACACGGTGGATTCATCAGCCCAGACCCACGCCCGCCAGAAAGAAGGCTCCCAAAACTACATTACTGGGTGTCGTCTACGTCGGTGGATGATTTACTGCCGACAGCTCCTGGCGCAACATCACTAGTTCTCGGAAGGAGTAAATTAAACATTATATTTTTGTGGGATACATCCATTTCATGGTTCTTTTTAAAATCATCTGCGAGACACATTCTGTCACTTAACAGTGTTTGCACCTGTTCCCTGGGTATCAAAGACTGTGGCATAAAATGCTCTTAAGTCTACAAGAGACAGGGAAAAGAGCATCTCAGGACACCAGAAAACACGGCCCCTGCTGGAAGACTCCCCTATTCTATTTAGTCCAAGGCTGTGCTTTGGAAGAGAAAAGCTGTGGATTCATCCCCACAGCAAATTGGCTTGCCTGGGCCTGGACAGCCATCAGAACCCCTCCAACCTCCATGAAACTCACACACACAAAAATGAAGAGGCGAAAATGAAATAGTACTTCCTGTACAACTATTTGTTTCAGCAGGGAAAATTGGAAAATTCACTTCTGTGACCAACCATAGATGTTTATGCTGGCAGATTAGTGCTTCCTTTAAGCAGGAACACTTTTCCCGAAATGCCCCACATGCTCTGAAAACCCAGGCAAAGAACCCAGGGCTGTGTCTACCCGGGGGTGGGGGCCCTCTAATTTTTCTACATCCAGGTTGAAGTCCAGTCAATTACCAAGCCACCAAGAAAGAAACGATGACTAATTAAGATGAACTTTAAGGGGAGGGCGGGGAGGACTTAATTAATTTGATCTTTACCTGAAACTCTTTCTAATTGAAGTAAACTTTAGAAGTTCTATGGATCAATGCCTCAGACTATTTGCAAAAATGTACATACAGTATTTCTTTATGAGGCAGAAGGTTGAAAAACCGAATGTTGTTAGCTAGTGGATTAAATTAACACCAACCTGCAGTCAGTCCCTTCCCCCAGCACAACTGCTTGTGAACGTGCTCGTTTCTACATATAAATAGAAAGTTCTGGCTGTCACAGACCCCAGGTAGGTGTAAGGGGCCTGGGTGACAATGTTGCATTTTAAAAGAAACAGGTGGGCTTTTGGGCATGCTCCTGATTATTCTTAAACTATCAACTCACTATTTCTCCATTTATATATTTGCATATTCATTACTCTGATAAATATTTATTGAGCAACCACCACGTGCTGTGGGGCCATTTGGGGCACACTGGGTATAGAGTGAAAAAATAGCGGAGTCATTCTCTGCCCTCCTGGAGTTTATATTCCAGCTGAGGGAGAGAAATGACGGTGTAAAGAAATATAAAGAAGTCACGTATTTCAGGAGGAGGGTGGGGTGGAGTGTGGCTGAGCCCATGGTGCACTGCGTTTCCTCCAGGTGGATGGGGACAGGCTCCCTGCAGAGGGCGAAGTTAAGCTGATGCTTCCGTATTGAGAAGATATTTAAAATACTCGCAGCTCCCAGGAGGTTCTGAGATACAGACAGGGGTGACACTCGTGGCTTTGTTCAAGGGTATGAGTCCTACCAAACTTGGGTTTTGTGGCAGATGGAAGGAAGACCAGTGTCAAGGTTTAGGAAGAGAATAGTACAAAGTGAAGCGTCAGGGAAGGCAGGAGCCAGGCGCAGGAGGGCCCGGCGCACTGTGGGTTTCATTTGGGTACGATGAAAACCATTGAAAGTGTTTTGCAGCAGAGTGATCTTGGTCTGATTTCTATTTTCAAAAGATTGTCAGAGAACAGATTGTAGGGGAACAAGAGCAAAGGAGAAAGCTGTTCCTGTTCTGCTAAAACATCAACCAAAGGACATACTGGGCTTCCTGAAACGGAAGAGGAGAAATTTCTCAGCTTTCAAATTTTTCTCAGCTTTCAAATTTGAAATTTCAAAGCTGGCAGTTTGGCTACAGGACGTGCTACTGCTTCCTAAGGCAGAGTGGGTGGTAGCTGGTCAGCCCATGAGTTCGGTGGAAGTTCAGGTCCGTCTTGGGCTCTGCAGGGCAGCTTCCCCTCAGATCTCTGGTGCTTGGGGCATCTATCCAAAGGTCTGGAGTTTGCTTCTCATGCAAGGTCATCTCTTGAGGAAGAGCCAGTCTCCCTGGACTCTCATGGTGTGGCCTTGGCAAACTAGTGACTATCCCCAGTCTTCCAGCATTGCCTGAGAAAATATACATTTTAACATGTATCCCGTAGAGCTGTTGTGTTATATCATTACATGATATAGCACTATGGTAGTGTCTGGCAGGGCCTGGGACTTAAGTAATAGGTGACATTTATAGAGTATTTGCTAGTCCTGTGTTAAGTGTTTTATATATTGATTATCTCATTTAATCCTCACAAGAACTCTATGCTGGAGGTATCATTTTTATTCCCTTTTTAGAGGAGATCAGGTGTGCTCAGGGTGGTATGGCTGTAGACTAGTTCCCTTTTAAAGATGAGCAGAGTGAGGTCAAGAAACAGGTCCAAAAGTCACAGTCCAGTGAATGAAGAAGGTAAGATTTGAACTCAGGTGCCTAATGAAAAGTCAGATGTTTATCTCTTAAGCTACTCCCACACTTGGTAGCTATTATTAGGGTCGTTATTATTCATTTGTTTACAGGTGATTTATGATGTATCTATGCCAATCACTGTGTTAGGAAGCATCGACGTACAGTGATCTGCCTCTATGCCTGTCCTGCCAGAATTCCCCACAAGGCAAATTCCAGAGCACAGTCTTGAGGGCCTTGGGGTGGAGAGAATCCATCAGAACACAGTCCAGGCCCCAGGAAGGGGCCGGATCTAGCAAATGCACATACAGGATGCCCCGTTGAATTTGAATTCCAGATAAACAATAAGTAATTTTTAGTAAAAGTATGTCCCAAAGGTCACATGCCATATTTTATCCAGAGGAAGAGCGGGAAAGGGCTATGGGAACATGACGGCTGGGGAGGAGGAGGAAAGTCGGTGACAGCCCCACGGCAAACCAGCCACGCGCTGAGCGTGGGAGGATCTGGCCCCGGTGAGGCCAGGCAGGAAGCGCATTTCAGCAGAGGGAAGCGCAGCCCCCAGACCCAGAATCGGGGAAGAACCGAGGCCTGTCACAAGTGCAGGGTGTGCGTGTGAGAGAGAGGGAGCAGCGGAGCACAAGGCTCGGTCCTGGGTGAATGTGAACTTGAACGTCCTATCAAAGAAGGAATCTTTGCTTTGATGTGGAAAAGCGTCATTGAGTGTTTCTAGGAAGGGTATTGACACTCGGTGGGTTCCCAACTGGCCACGCTGTAGATCTCCAGGGGACAAGGTGGCAAGGGAATGAGTGACTCTGTGGATTGAGTTAAGAAGAGAATCTACTTTTCTGCATCATGTTCGAGACCTGAGAAGAACAATAGGTTCGTTGCTGAGAAAGGCAATAGGGAGGTGCCCAGGAATTCTTTGCAAATGATAGAAAGAAAGGGAACAAAAGTATTTTAAGTACGTCCTTTGAGCGAGGCATTGTGCTGGGTGCTGGGATAATGTGGGAAACAGAAACAAACCTTCCTGTTTTCTAGAGAAGCCAGGCAAAGAATTGCACAAATGAACACAGTATAGCACAGTGCTAAGGTTGACATGGGGGTGCCGAGCTTATAGGTATCTTGGGGAGATTGATCTAGCCAGGCTCAAGGAGGGCTTCAAGGTCATGACTAGCGTGTGCACACCCCAGGGGCAGAGGCCAATGTGGTCCCACAGCCAGCTGACAGGCCCCTGCAGGCCCTGACAAAGAATCCTAGTGTTTCCTTAAGTCGGGGCTTGAGGTGCTGGTGACTTGATCAGATTCACACATCAGAAAAGTCAGTGTAGCCCCAGGGTGCAATTGGAAAGGGGGGGGTGACATTGAGTGGCTGCTGGGACACTAGTTACAATGTCACCAGAGATGCCCTGGGGGGAGAAACTGGGACCTTGATCACGTCAGGGGGTCAGACTAGAGAGGAGTAGGTCAGAATTCTTATGGGTTGTTTTCATCTTTTAATCTATCTTTTTGTTGTTTCCCACATGAAAATGTATCACTGATGTAACTTTAAAAAAATAAGTTAAAAAACTTAAAGAAGGGGATAAACTTGAGGTTGCAAGACCCATGGTGACCATGTGAGTAAAAGTGAAAGGCAGGAGACAGAGAAGGGAACCAGCCTTGGAAATGCTGACCTAGGGGCCACCGGGAAGGGAGCCTCTGGTGATGGGACCCTGCTTTGCATCACACAGCTGTCACCGAGGCGAGGTGAGGGCTCTCAGGAGATGTCCCAACTGCCTGCACAGCTCCCTGGAGACTTGGTCCCCTCGTACCGGACATTTTGCTGACCACTGGGTTTCCAGGAGGGTTAAGGAAGTAACGAGGGGAACTGCAGGCCCAGGAGAAGGAACCATTAGTTGAGTAGAAGTGACATGACCTTGGGAGAAAGTGACCATGAACTGATAGCTACTAAATTCCTCCCTTTTCTTTTCCCCAGCCTGGTCAGAGAGCAGAGGGAAGACGTATTCATCGAGTGCATACCGCATGCCTGCAGAATGCTCAGAACTTTCCAAAGTGTGTGTCTCCCCATTGAGAATATCCACTCTAGAAAAGGGGGGATATTGTCTTTTTTGTTGTGTATCTTCAGTGCTCACAGCAGAGTATGTTCTCAATAAAGGTTCGCTTATGTCACGAACCCATGAGTTGTGCTTTTGCATGACTTGGGACAAGTTACTTTAAACTCAGTCTTCTCATGATTTAACTTGGTGTACAAATTTTGGCAACCGTTTTGTCAATTTCAACCTCAATTTTTAATCCATAAAATACACCTTCGTCCATTAAGTCCAAAGACATAGATAAGGTATTATTTTTTATAGGCTGAAGACTTTCTTGATGACATGGGCAATAGTAGCACCCACTCATAGGGTTTACTGTGAGGATGAAATGCATTGATGCATTTCACTTCATGTCTGCCCATGGGAGTTATGGCTATTGCTGTATTACAGTTGATTCCTTGAACGACATGGGCTTGAACTGCATGGGTCCACTTATACGCGGATTTTTTGCAACCAAATACGGATCGAAAATACAGTATTCTTGGGATGTGAATACTGTGGACCCACGTCTATGGAGGACCGACTTTTCCTATATTTGGGGCTGACTGCAGGACTTGAGTACGTGCAGATTTTGGTGTGGGGGTGGCCTTGGAACCAATCCCTGCAAATCCCCTAAGTATATAGAGGGATAACTGTATTATTATTACAATAAGCTTATGAGCAAGCATTACTTTTTTTTTTACTATAAAATTAAGAAAAGGAGGTCCAGGAAGGCTAAGTAATTGGACCATACACACCCAGGTAACCCAGGAAGCAGAGCCCAGCCAGATGCAAAGCAGGACACCAGCCACCTCTGGAGAAAGGGGGTCGCACAGGGAGCAGTCTGAGATGCACTCCCGGAAAGGTGATATCAAAGACAGGTGGAGCGAGACTGTATTAGTTTCCTGCAGCTGCTGTAACACATGACCATGTACTTGGTGGGTTAAAATGACACAGTCCTGGAGGCCAGAAGTCCATGATCAAGGTGTCAGCAGGGCCATGCTCCTTCTGAGGGCTCTAGGGGAGGATCCTCGCTCGCCCCTTCCAGCTCTGGCGGTTGCTGGCAATCTTTGGTGTCCTTGGCTTGCAGAGGCAGCACTGCACTTTCCGCCTCCATTTCACGAGGCCTGATCCCCTGTGTCTTGTCCCTTTCTCTTCTCTTCTAAGGACTCTTGTGGTTGGATTTAGGGCCCACCCTAATTCAGGATGATCTCATCTTGAGATCCTTAATGATATCTGCAAAGACTCTTTTTCCAAATAAGGTTACATTCAGAGGTTCTGGGCAACATCTTTTTTTGGGGGGGGCACCCTTCAACCCACTACAGAGGTACATACCTTCAAGAGTGAATACAACAAAGCAAGCTGAGTTGGGAAGACAGAAGGCTGGACCCACCTCTGCAGAGCAACCGTCGACGCACTTGGCATTGGCACACGCTTCCGACATGGCGGGCGCTCTGCCCGGACCCCGCCTTCAGAGGCCATCACACTGCATCCCTATCACAGCCTGAGACTCAGGTGTTATCATAATCCTGTCTTTACAGATGGGCGTGTGGAGCTCAGAGGGAGTGAGCCACTGGCGCAGAGCCCCACAGCTAGTCGGTGGGAACCAGGATTTGAACGCAGACGGGCTGTCTCCAGAGCCCGGGCTCCGTTAAGGCACAGGCATGCTTGCAATGCCACTGCCGCCTCCCCGCACACGCACCCACACACGCACACGCACCCACACATGCACACGGACCTTTTGAGTTCTGGTAAGAACTGGAAGAACAAAGCAAGATATAAAGGCACTGCTTGAGGCAGACGTGTAAAATGAAAAGATGACAGTGAGGAGGCAGGAAGACTCAATTCTTCATTTGCTTTTGTCTTATCCATCAAAGGGAATGAGCTTAAACCAGGAAGAACAGAACAAACACGGTTGGGAAGGGAACAGAAGCCCAGAATATGTGACATGACAGGGAAAGCCCCAGCCCCAGCCAAGGGGATTCCAGTCTAAATGAAAGGTAATCTTACTGGGATCCTCACGCTCTGATCCCGTGTTACACAGGTACCCCGTGACGTTGAACAAGGTGGGGTGGCGGAAAGCTTAAACCTGCACAACCTGGATGCTGACAGCCAGTCTGACTGCTCGCTCCCTCACTTAACCTGCTGTGCAACTTTTGGCAACCACTGTATCCATTTCAACCTCAATTCTTAATCCATAAAATATAGCTTTGTCTGTAAAGTCCTAAGACTTATGTAATTTATTATCTTTTTATAGACTCAAAATTTTCTTGATGACATTATGTACATATCCTTTTGTTTCCAGAATTTATGGGCCCTGTAGAAATAATAACAGTATTAACCACATAGGGCTGTAGTGAGGGTTAAATGCATTAATATGCATAAAAGTGCTTCTCATGGTGCCTGGCATACCAAGTGCTAAACAAATTTGATCTAAGATATTTTGCCCAATTCACTATCCCCAAAAGGTTGATGGACAGGTTCCCCCCCCATTTAAATTTTTCCCATCCCAAATTGCAGCACTTAAAAATCTGTGCCATAAACGATATCTAATTTAGCACAACATTGATAACCAATTTCTGTTGGTTATAGCAACATTTTGTAGTTTAAACAGATATGCTCATGACATTAGATTTTCTACACCCTAAATTAGTTTTAGGGATGCTGAACTTGGGCAGAGGTTGGCAAGATTTTTCTGTAAAGGACCAGATAGGGAATATTCTAGGTTTTGCAGAACATATAGGATTTCTGTTGCAACTGTTCAATCCTGCAGTTTTAGAGGGAAAGCAGCCACAAAGAATATGTTAAATGAAGGGACATGGCTGTGTTCCAATAAGACTGTATTTTCAAAAATGGGTGGAGGTTGGATTTGGCACACAGGACATGGTTTGCTGACCCCTGAACTAGGGTGCTGAGAAATTTTATGGATATCACTGATTAATTCTTGAGGCATCCCGGGAAACAGGGTAGTATCTGTGAGCCTTTGAATAGGAAATGAGTAGATTTTCAAAAGAGAAAAGCAGATGAAGGATTCCAAAAGGGATAAGCTTGATTTGGGTCCCAGGGCTCAGAATACCTTGCCCCGGGCAATTCACCTTGTCAGTAGCAGCTGCGGGGTTTGAACCTGGGCATCCTGGCCTCAGAGGCTACATACTGAACTGCCCTACTTCACAGCCCAGAACAGAACAGAGAAGTGCAGGGAAGTCTCTGTGGGTGCTCAGCAGAAACTGATGGGATTTTTAAGTTGTAAAAGACTTTTGAAAGCCCACTTTCTGAAGAATGGCTCAGGTGGGAGCTCTGGGGGGAGGCAGGGAGACCATTTCAGTGGTACCTGTGCTGCAGGGCACAGAACTAGCTCCGTGCTTGGGACCATCCCTTGCTTCTTGTACACATTCCCATTACCTGGACAGTTCTCTCACAGTTGCATTTATTTTCTTATGGCATTCATTATCTGAATGTGCTTTATATGCTTAAAACACTTTTATTCTCCAATGCATCTATTTTCTCACTAATAGCCTCTCTAGGAGGCAGACGGGTCTGGAGATGGCTGCGTCTGTGTACAGTTAAAGCCATGAGTTATTATTTGACAAGAGATAAAGCTTCGAGGTATCTATTTGACAAGGTCACATAGCTAGCTTTTGGAAACACTTGCTGTAGGTGAGTCAGCTCTACCCAGGGTGGCTCAAAAGTAAGTAAGGTAGAAATAGAGTTTTCATAGCTGTGATTAAGGGGTCTCTCTCTTTCCATCCAAATGAAATGCATTTTTGTTAATCATAATAATGTCACTTGCCAAGCCCTGCATTGTCTCAGGGACTGTGCCACAAGATGTGACCACTTTATCTCTTTTAATCTTTACAAGAAGTCCCTGGGGAGGATGCTCTCAGAATCCCATCTTATAAAGGAAGAAACTAAAGCCCAATGTAGACACAGGAGCATTTGCAACAATGTTAATTCGTTAATTCATATGTAAATATCTCCCCTGCGGAGTGTTTCTTTCTCCATCACCCTATTTGGTTGCCAGACAATCCTGTTAGGTACCAAACAGCCTTAGGTGCAAACCTCAGCTCTGCTGTTGCTTTAAGATATGAGAATCTGGGCAAACTCCTGAAACCCCCTTTAGCCTCGATTTCCTTCTCTGTGCAATGGGGACAAGAATTCCCAACCTCTGAGTCGTAAGGATTAAGTGAAATAGCGAAAGTTGTTTTCATCCCTGCAGCGTGCAGTAAGAAAGTGCCTATGGGGGTGACTAGCATCTAGCATACAGTAGGTGCTTAATATATATTGCCTCTCGGAGAGTCTCTCGTTTTTTGCCTCGCTGATTTTCAGAAGGCACTCCCTGGCCAAGATCATCTTCATTACGTGCAAGCTTAAACAGGTGACAATCAGAGCTCCCCTAAAAAGATTCAGAGTTTGTGTTTGGAACAACCTACAGAGATGGAAGTGCAATGTGAAGCCTTTAGGGCAACTCCAGTTTGGGGGGCCACTCGTTGGAGAGGGAAGCAGAGGGAAAAGGAGAATTCCAAATCCCAGCAGGTTCTTAGGGGACAGTAGAAATCACAGGGTGGGCCCTGTACGAGAACATATTCCTTTCTTTCTTCCTTTTTTTTTTTTTTTTGATCTGTTGCCAGTTTCTTAATGCAATAGGAGGGCAAGAGGGAGCTAATTCTCTTTAGAGCCTAAAATCCCTCGAGCCAAGCTGGCACTCGTAGGAAGACAAAGCTTACTGAGGTTGGGCAGGGAAATTGTCACTGTGATTCGGGAGTCTTTCATTTGGCCGATATAACTCCATTAGGTTTTGGAAATGAACCCAGGTAGCAGGGAGGGTTCTGGAAGTCATATTCTCCAACCAGCTTGTAATTAAAATGGAACCCTTTGAAGAATCGTTCCTCTCGCAATTGCTCCAGCCGCTCGCTATCTGATTGAATGCCAGGAAGCTGCTGCCTTAAGCTCTGGCTAGTTTTCTGCCAAGCCATTTAACTATCAGTTCATGTTGCCCGTGTATTTAGTGCTCAGGACATACCTGGATGCAGAATCAGGTGCATCCTTGTATGCTTCATGGTGTCTGCCTTTAGCCCTTCCTGATAACCACAGCCCTGAAACACAAAGGGGCTGTTTTGCAAGCCGTATCCCCCACTCCCCCACCCCCACTCCTGCAATTCGCTCTCTTCCCCCTGTGTTTAAAGCATGTTTCACTTCCTACATTCTAGTTCTTGTTCTTCCCGGGGAGAACCAGACCAGGCAAATAACACCAGGGCACATTAGGTTAAAGGAAACCTTATTTCCCCCTCTGTGCTAGGAAAGCCAGAGGTACCAGAGTTGACTGATCTTCGAAACCCAGTTCCTCATAAGAAGTGGGCTACAAAGAGTGACCAAGAAATGGGTTATAATAATCTGACTCTTGCCTGACCAAACTGGACGTTAGAGAAGTCCAGAGAGTTTGCACCAGACCTTCCCTTCCAGAAAGCTTTTATAGGGGGGAAAAAATGCTGTGCAAGTGAAATTTCACACCACCAGTAGCTGGTGATTTTGGTAGCATTTCTTGTGTCCATAGTGGAACTCTTAAAGAAAAATGCAAGAGGTAAATTGTAGCACTGAAAAATTTGCTTTCCAAAATCCCCATATAGAGTCTTAAAATATTCAAAATCTGTACAGTAAGCAACACGATGGAAGAAATATATTACCTGGAAATATGGGGAAAGCAGCTCATATCAGTGGTGATGTCTCCCTCTACCTGAAAAACCCACTCCACACCCCATCCCTATGCTAAGATAGGAACACAAGATTTTCACTCATCATTTGTAAAGTGAAAATAAAAGCAACTTTAGAAAACTGTACTATTATTATTGATCTGTGATACATAATCTAAGTAAAACCAGTATGCTCTCTACTTAAATACAGCTTCAAAACAAATTCAAAATCTCTGTCTTCCAATTTGATTCTCTTTCCTAATCCCTTCCTACGTGGAAATGTTGGTTATGTGGTTAATACCCATACTGTATGAAGAACAGACATGCCAATATTTAAAATAAACAGTAAGTCATCATGGAAGAACAGTAAAAGGAATATATATAAGGAAATGGCCAACTCATCAATCAACAAAAGTTCAATCTTACTAACAAAGATATCTCCATTAAAGTAAACTCGCACCAGTTTTTACTAATCAAGTGAGCAAGTCTATTTTTTATTCACTGATTCAATGCAGGTAAAAGTATGAGACACCAAGGCTTACCCTGCTGCTATATTCCAAGGGGGCAAAGGTTATCTAGACATGCAGCATGCAATCCAATTTTATGGTTTAACCTCCTTTGTGCCCGGATCACTCTGAGCATGATTTGATGGTAGCACGCATTTAGTTTTTGAGAACAAACTACTGTAAGTGGTAGATTTGTTAAGGAAACTACAGTGCCAAGGCCTCCCCCTTCTACAGATTCCTTTGAAGATACTAGGAAAGACCCTAGCAATTTTGTATTGATAGTTTTGTTAGCAATCCAAAAACTTTATGAGCTTCTGAGTCTCATAAACCTGGGTCCACCTTTGAGCAGAGAGGAAAGGTGAGAGCTTCAGAGGAATGTTCTGGCTGTGGGCAGGGCTGGTGGCTTGATGTGAAATCCAAAAGGCTTGGAGGAAGCCAAGACAGGAGACTCGGGGGCCCCCACAGGGTGGGGAGGAGAACCAGTGGGGAAAGACAGAGACCAAACCCAAACTACCTGTGATGAGGATGCTCTGTTCTTGCTCAAAGGGAGAGACATTCATCTTCCACGTGGGATTAGCTTCCATTCACCGAGCAACCGGAAGGAGCCAGACAGTGCTCACAAATCCGAGGCAAGAACTTGGAAACCTGCCCCAGGGTGAACATACCAGTTCAGGCAGGAATTGCTCTCGTTGTATATAAATACATAACATGTGGCTTGCAGAGATGGCGGACTTGGCTCATGGTCGCCCAGTGAGTTAGCAGCTGGTTAAGGGTTAATCACCGCCAGGCCTGCCTGCCTGCCTCCGAAGTTCCCTTCCCCTCGGCAAAGCTGCCCTTCTTATCATGCAAAATATCATAAACCCTGCATAGGAAGGCCGACCCTGGGAGTGACAAACCATGGTAAGAAACCGCATAAAGTTGTAAAACAAGAACAAAAACTAATCTCTGGGCTCATATGGGAAATGGCTTCAGATATTTCAAGAACCAGAGTGGGGTCGTTCGAGGAATGCAACACCTCAGTTTCCCGTTTATTCGATACTCAGCAAATTGATCCGTAATGAGATCAAGTCCCTTAACAAATAAAGAGCTAATGCAGGCCTAATCCCACATGGAAGATGAAAAATGTATCTTAATCTTTTGCCTGGCCTGAAAAACTAGACCTTGGAGTGTGTGCATGTGTCAGCCAGGGTTTACGTGCAGGAAGACCTGTAGCGAGGAACGGGGTGGTGTGCAATGAAATGGCTTCAGATAAAATTTAAATGTCAGCTGACTCCGCTCAGGGCTTCATAGTAGTTCTAAATGG
Source organism: Varecia variegata (assembly GCA_028533085.1). Classification (NCBI taxonomy): domain Eukaryota; kingdom Metazoa; phylum Chordata; class Mammalia; order Primates; family Lemuridae; genus Varecia; species Varecia variegata. The sequence continues at coordinate 117,373,730 of CM052442.1, read as the reverse complement.
AACGAAAGAGGAATTTCTGTAATCTCCCCCAGCCTTCGAGGCCCTGTTCTCCATCTCCTAGCTCTGAAGTTTGCTTTTCTTTCTTGATGCTGTGGTCTTGGTTTCATTTGTAAAACAAGGACAATGGCAGACCAGAACGTGTCCAAGACACCTCTTGCTCTTCTCGTCTGAGCCGCCAGCATCTGTGGCCTGGACCACGGGGTCATCTCCTAACTGCCTCCCTGTTTCCTCTCCTGGCATCCTATCCCTGTGCTCCATACAGGAGCCACAGATATCCTTTAAGTATCTAAGTAATGAAAGGCATGGCTCTCCCCCTCTTGCAGGAATAAAATCCACATTGCCACGGTTCACATTTGCAGTGTTTGTGCTGGCATCCTTTCCGTCTCCACCTCCTGCCACTCTGATCTCGTTCCCTTTATTTAGGAACCACAGTCCCTATACCTTTTGCCTAGAATGCTCTTCCTCTGATACCCACCTGGCTTCCTACTTCTCTCCTTCAGCTCCTGCTCCAACCATGTTCTCATCGAAGAGGCCTTCCCTGACCACCCACCCTGCCCCTCTCCATCATTTTTTTAAAATAGCAAGACTGTTCGTATATTTATATATGTGTAGTATGTTAATTTATTTATTTCTTGTCTTTGGCACACGTGCTCCTTGAGGGCAGAAGCTTTGTTTTATTCCTAGAGCAGTTCCTAGCACATGCCAGGTACTTGATAAATGTTTGCTGGATGAATTAGACAATAATAAAAATAACAACTAAAATACTCTTGCTCTAATTCTGCTACTATTTATTGAGTGTGTACCATTCACTGCGCACAGAACAGACATGTTATTTATTCACTTACCTGTGCGTATAACCTAATTTGATCCTAACCCAAACCCCCTAGATAAGACGGTAAAAAATGACCACAATAATAATTATGAAAGCTAATATTTATCAAGCATTTACTCCATACCAGACAATTTTTTTTTTACATCAGCTTCTTGAATCCTTACAGCAACTTCATGAGGTCAGTGCTGTTACTAGGCTCGTTTTACAGATGAGTAAACTGAGGCACGGTTTGCTGAAATAACCAGGCCACGCAGTCAGGAAAGCAATCAAGTCAGGCTTCGAGTGCAGCTAAGTCTGTCCCCTAAGCTGGCACTATCCTCTACCTCACTTTATTGCCTGGAGGGGAAGTAACGCACCGAAGGTCACCTGGCTCACGGTTTTCCAAGCCGGGACTCACAGGTAGGTACTGCTGACTTCAAACCCCATGGTGTTTCTTGCACTTCCCTGCCCAGCTCACCCCCGCATCCCGGCCCCTGGCACGCAGCCCGGCATGCAGCGGGTGCTGCCCGGCGCTAGGAGGATGAGTCAGTAACAGCCTGGAGAGAGTGGGCACTTGCATGGGAGCAGCGTCCTCATTTCCCATCTCAGCGGGAGACGGAGGGCCAGAGCCCTGGCCTGCAGCATCGCTTCGGCTCCCTGGACCACCAGAACTTCGATGCATCACTCGGGGCTCAGCTGTCGGTGCCTTTGGAACCAGCCCTCTTTTTCTTTGCTGCTCTGACCCTGCGAGAACTCAGACTCTGGTGTTAATCCGAATACACTGATGCGCACTTGTTTCTAGCATGGTGCCCAAACTCCCTGCCTGTCGGAAGCAGCCAGGAGACTAAAGGGAATTCTACTGGGGACAGAAAAAAAAGCAGAGGGGCAAAGCAAAGAGAACACGACACCACCACAGACTGAGATGATCCAACAGGCCTGGCCCTGGCCCTGAGATAGTGCCCACAGGACGTGCCAACAAGATTAGCCAAGACCCTGGGAGGCATTTATGGCAGTCCGGTTTCCACAGGTTCTGATTAGTGGGGAAAAAACACAGAAAATGTTATCAAAACTTGATGTCCAGTTCTTTTTTTTGGAAAAAAAGAAATGGAAATCTTTATTCACAGATACGAGAATAAGAAAAGAAATGATCTAATGCAAGATCCCAGCATCTCATTGGGACCTGGTGACAACACCACATCCGAAAACCTGTCTGAGAGCTCCTGTGGGGACATGCTTTCCCCATTGGATCTCACTGTCTAAACGACACAGCCATGATCACACAAAAAGAGCACAGATAGGACTAATAATAAATGGAGGCTAAACCTCTAACGCAGCATATGCTCAAGTGAAATAAGCACATTTGTTCACCCAAAGACACATACAGGAATGTTCATAGCAACTTTATCCATAAAGCTGAGAACAGAAGATAACCCAAGTGTCCATCAGCAGATGAATAGAAAATAAATTGGGGTGTAGCTGCCCAACGGACTACTGCAGAGCTATAGCAAGGGAAGGGCGTTGAGTCACGAGACAACGTGGTCGATCCCATGTGCATGCAGTTCAAGGACAACAGGGTGACAGAAGTCAGAACAGCGGTCACCTCTAGGGGGCACTGACTGAGCAGGGGCCTTAGGGAGCTATCTGGGGGCTGGACACGTTCTATATCTTGACCAAGGAGATGGTTATATGGGTGTAGACATATGAAATACCTCAGTGATCTTAGGACTGGTAGCTTCATTTGCAAGACCCAATGCAAAATGAAAATGAGCAGTTTCTTCTTAAAAAAAAAATATTAAGACTTTCAGGACAGGAATAGCAAAGCATTAAACAAAGAGTGGGCACTTCTAAGTGTGGGGCCCAGCATGATCATGCAGGTCCCACGCCCATGAAGCTGAGCCTGGTTGAGCTGAACACTCGAGATTAGTACACCTTATCCACTCTCGTTATATGTCCATAAAAAGGTTGAAATAAAAGAACATATATAGAATTAGAGAGAAAGAAATCTTGATTTGGGGGAAGCTGTTGGAGAAGGGGTGATTTTCAAGGCTGTCTCCCCAAATCATTCTTTTATGCACTTCCTATTTGATTTACTAGTGCTCACTTCCTGGTGCCACGGCCAGGCAGCCTTCGGAGGGCTCGTTATACTGGTTTTTTCTAAGAAGAAGAGCTCAATCAAGCTGAAATGTGCATTTGAAAATTTATATGTGTATTCAACTCAATTAAGCTTCAAAAGGACCAGGGAGGACAGGAAAGACTCTCTCCTGATGTGGCCCAAGGAAACCGTGGAGGTGGGGAGTCCAGCTGGACTTTCCAAAGGCAAAGCTGGGGTCAGCCGTGGAAGGTCCATCGGACCGAGGGGGAAGCAGGCAGGGACCCCCAGGGGAAGGGAGGGAGTGACATGTCCTATGTGCGCAGAATGGAGGAAGGATCAGTAGTAGGTTTCCATAAAGGACACATTCACAGCTGAGAATTCACTGATCAGGAGGGAACACCTATGCACAAGGGTGGGTCTTTGCTGCTGGCTCCACCTCTGTTTGGTGATATTCTTCTTTCTCTAGAGTTTTATTTTTCCTTTTGCTCAGAAGGGGCAAGAGGATGGGGCGGAGAGATAGCCTGGTGACAATGGACCTTCTAGGATGAGCCAGAGTTGACCAGAACTCCTGCTCTGAGCATGTTTAGAAATAGATGATTCCCAGAGACTAGACAGGTCCAGAGCCCGGCTTCCAGGGGTGTGAGATGGGGCCACCTCCACTGCAGAGACACCTGAGGGCAGGGAGGCAGAAGCTAGGGCTATGGAGCTGCGAAACTAGGCTCAAATCTCATACCCCTTCCCGGTCAATTACTCCCTCCCCAAGGGCATGAGCAGGATAACCTCAAGCCTGGCGTTTAAACTTCAGGTGTCTCATCCAAAAATGAGAATCATAGTAACGACAAACATTTGCACCATTTCTTGCCACATAGTAGCATTATACAAATGCATTAATGTATAAGCTCAAATGACCTCATTGGAGCTTCACAGCCAGCCCGCAAGGGGCTACTGTTATTACCATCCTCATTTTGCAAACGAGTAAACTGAGGCACAGAAAGTTTAAGCAACTTGTCCAAGCTCACACAGCATATATATACCAAAGCTGAGAACACAGTCGAGCATTTCATATTTTCCTCCAGGGAGCTTCGTGACTTTTTACTTGGGCCCTTGAGTCATGCATTTTTCATTTCCTTTTCTTCTGTAGTTTGGTGAGGATTTTTCTCTTTCTTAAGTTTGGTGAGGGGGACTGCCTTCTGGAGCTACAAATTAATGAACACAGACATAATCCTGGTTTGGATTTATTTACATCTTCCATAAATCATATTTATTGAGTGCCTGGGGTGTACAAGACGTTGTGAGAGGTCCCACACATTAAAGCAAGGAAAAAATAAACATTTCAGACACTTGGTATATACTGCAGACTACTTAAATATCCAAAGGCATCAAATAAATCATCAGACTGTTTAGAAATAGGCTCTGGCATGCTCCCTGCAAACCTTCACACAAAACCCTGCAATTGTGCAATGTGGAGTGAGGACTGGTCGCTGCACGGCCCTGGGAATATATGTTAACGTAAGTGAGTAGGTCATAGGTCCCCGGATTCATCCAGGTTTCAAAGTTTGGGGATATTGTGGCCTCCTTTACAATCTGCCTACTCAGACTAACATTGTCTTCAAGCCAGCGAGGACAAGAAAGGCAACCATAAAACACAAACAGAAGGCCATTTGCAATTAAGCCGACCCCACCCAGAAACAATCTACACCATTTTTAAAGGTTTTGAGACAAGATTGTTAGAGGGGAAAACTGGTAAGCAGCAGTTGCACACACACACACATGCACACACACAAATGTAACACACATGCACACGAACACACATGCTATGCCTTGCCTCCTTCTCAGGGTGGTGGCAGGATTATAGAGGATCCTGTATGAGAGCGTTCTGTAAATTATAAAACCCTTCAATGCATACACACAACTACGATTCAACACTGTAAGTTCAAACCAAATGGAATCACAGTTTCATTCTCAAAGTTACAGTGCATGCAAAACCACTTACTTATGATGCATGTCTTAGCATTTCATTCCTTCTTTTATGCACTTCAGATTGAATGAGTGCCAGCTTTGTGTCAGGGCCTGTCCTAGGTACTGGGGGGAAGAAAATAAAGAGGACCTGTCCCTGTCCTTGAGGAGCTCACAGTCTAATGGGGGAAGACATAAAACACACAAGAAAGTCAACAATTACCATCTAGCCGTGTAGTTTCCAGCAGGGCCTGCTTTGGTATGGCAGAAAGCAGTAGAGGAACAGGTGTATGAAAGTGGGGGCCAGGCAGACAGGGGAACCCACCATGTGTGTCGAAGAATTGTAAGTCTTCCAAGAGACCCCCTGAAGCCTGAGTGAACACAGGGAGGCATTTAGGGGCCAGATCACAGGTGACTTTGTACGCTAAGCCAAAGTGTAAACTTTATCTTGTACGCATAGGGAGACATCAAGTATTATCATACGAGAGAGTGACAGTATCAGATTTGCCTTTGAGAAACATCTTTTTTATCATTTTTAAAGAAGTTTTCTATATCTCTGAGAACAAAATGAATGCTTCAGCAACAATATAGTGTGGTTCAGACAAATCTCCTTTGAGTTAAAGATTATTCAATGAGGATAATGTTCAGCCCCAAACTGTGGAAGAGATAGAAAAAGGGAGAGAGAGAGAGAGGGCCAGGAGAGAGAAAGGAGGGAGAGAAGGAAGACACAGGTTTTATAATCTATTCACATGCAAATCTTGACTTTGCTCCTTGCCAAGGACATAAACCTGGATCGGTTGCTTAGGTCCTCTGAGCCTCAGTTTCCTTATTCAGAAAGAGGGGAAATCCTAATAATTTCTCCCATGGTTAATGTGGATGAGATGTCCACTGTGGTAGAGTTGGAGAGCTATCCACCAAAGCTCATGCTCTCCTTCTTCCAGTATGGAGTGATTGTTAGGAAGGGACAAATTTATCAGACCCTTTTGCAGCCAGGTGTGGCCCTATAACTAGTTCTTACTAAAGGAATGTCAACAGAAGTGTTGTGGGTCACACGTCTCTGGGTCAAGGTTTTAAAACATTGGATGCGCCTTCTCCATGCTCTCCTTCCCCTTCTGGTGGCCAGGAACAGATGCCACTGAGGCCATAGGGGAAAATGAAACCACGGCTGAAAGGAGCTTGGGTCTCTGCATGACTGCATGGAAGAGAGTCACTCCCAACCCAGAACTCCAGGTTGGGCTCTTAGGGGAGTGAGATATCTTGTATTAGGCCATTGCAATGTTGAGGTTTACTTGTTACAGCAGCTAGCACTATCCTAACTATTGTGGTCTATTAATATCAGGCATATACTATAGAAGGAATAACAAGTGTTTAATAAGCACCATATAAAGGGAGAATGCAGTACACAAGCTTTTGGCATTTCCTTTTGACGCAAAAGAAACAAAGTACAATTTCAAGATGATTACTTTTCACCAGTGTCTTTGCAAGAAAGTTTTAATCAGCCAGCCTCTTAACAAGATTATCTCTTTGAGGGAAAACAAAGCCAACTCTGAATTTTTTTTTTCTCCCCTTCCCCTTGAAAAGCATCCTGCCAAGTTCTAACTGCCATTATTTAGCAAGTTCTTCAATTTAAAAAGTTACCATCTACTCACCATCCTGGCAAAGCTGTCAGTTGCTGAGAAATGGACCACAGCCAACTGATTAGTTTTGATGGACTGCGGTGTGGAAATCCAGTCTGTGTCACTGAAGTGCCTGTTCATCCAATTAACCAAATTACTACGGGGAACTCTAGCCAAGTGCAACACTTAGTGGACGGCTGCTCTGGGAGGTCAGGGATGGAGGAGGAGGTGATTTTATCAAATTCCTGCCCCTCCTTCCCTGTCTTTGGGCCAAAAAGAGTGCTAAGCAGAGAGAACAGAAGAATAGCACCTTCTCTACCTCATTCCTGCCTGCCTTGAAAACTTAGGAGTGACTCCATAAGTTAAAAGGATGTCACATTGTGATGATGATGATGATGATGATGATGGTGATGATCAGCACTACTGTTATTTTTTATTTAGTTGGTTAGCACCTACTTTTAAAGCACCTACTCTGTGTCAGGCACTGTGATTACTGCTAGGAATATCATAGAGAAAACAAGCAGTCAAGGCTGTGCCTTTCTGTAATGGGCATTCTAGCAGAGAGAGAGAGAAAGCAGTCAATGGCAAAATTTTCCAACCTTGACACTATTGGCATTTGGGATCAGATAATTCTTTGTGGTAGGGGCTGTCTTGTACATTGTAGGATATTGAGAAGCATCTCCGGCCTTGCCCTTGAGGTGACAGTAATCACCAACCCACACTTCTGGAGTCACGATGACCCAAAATGTCTCCAGGCATTGCCAGATGTCCCCTAGGGAGAGAAAATTCGACCCCTTGTTCCTCATCTTCCACTGCTCAGCAGTTAGGCAACTAACTAACTAGTTGTGATACATCCTGGGAAGGGTAGAAAGAGGATAGTGAGATAGAGGAAGATGAGTGGTCAGGGCCAGTTCTCTGGGGAGGGGACATTTGAGCTGAGACCTCAAGATGAGGAGAAATTGGCTGCATCCAGAGCTGGAGAAGAGACTTCCTGGCACAGGGACAAAGGGACAAAGGCCTGCAGCATGGAAGATGGACAGGTCCTAGGAGGAACCAGGATAGTGCAGGGGTGGGTGTGAGCATGTCATGGGGTTGCAGAGGAACACAGGTAGGGGTCCTGGATCTTGTTGCCAAGGCGAGATGTTTGGATTTTATTTTAAGCACAAGAAAGAGAGGTAATGTAGTATAGCCAGGCGCTGGAGCCATTCTGCCTGTACCTCAGTTTCTCCATCTGCGTAATGGGGCACAAGAAAGTCACCTGTCTCTCATAGAGCTGTGGTGAGGATTAAATGAGCTAATGCATGCGAAGTGTGGAGTTAGGCGCTTGGTACAGAGGAAACTCGATGGCTACTCAGTGGGGTATTGGAATGGGCTGGAACCACTTCCTGAGAGCTGACTGTGGGCATCTCTTCTCAACTCGCCCTCTTCAGTAGCCTGATTTGCAATTAGCCATGGTGGAATATTTACACCACCAGAATTGGCAAATGCTAGGAATCAGGGTTCCTCCCCACTTGGGAGTGCCTATGGGTAAGCACTTACCAGCACACCGTGGGTTGTGAGCTAGTATTTTTAGGCTGGCTATCGAAGGGCTTTGAGCAGAGGGGTGACATGATTTTACCTACATTTTTAAAATGATAACTCTGGCTATCGTGTAGAGAATGGACTGAAAGGTGGGGGGAGGGGTGGAAAGAGAGAGACCAGTGGGGAGGCCGTGGCCATACTACAATCGAGAGGTGGTCACTTCCACCAGGTGCTGAGAGGTGACTTGGAGATCAGGGAGTAGAGAATGGAGAGAAAATGGATGAACTTGCTGGTGGACTGAATGTGACAGTGTGAACAGAACAGGATGACGTATGTGGACTTAGCCAGATGGGATGCGATGTGAATCTCTAAGCCACTGCTGCTGCTACTACGGCCACGACTGTGAGCAACAACAACAAACTCCAAATCCCTGGTTGCCTTTTGTTAAGCACCTGCATACTCACTACAGATAACTTCCATATATTTCCCTGATCTTAGTGCTATGAAGGAATTAGAATTAGATTTAGCCCCACTTTGTGGATGTGACACTGAGTCACAGAGAAGTTCAGGGACTTACCCAGACACCCAGGGAGCAGGTGGCACATGCAGGGTCCCCATTAGCTGTGACTTGGAAACCCATTCCCACCACACGGCCTGCCCACTCTCCCTCCACTCTGAATCTGCTCCACAAATGCCCCTTTCCAAGAAACAGGGCCCTCCTGGCTCTCGGGTGTCTTTGGATACCCAGGTGTGTTATTTATAGTGTTGCAAGAGTAAGGAAATTGGGGGGTGGGGTGCAACATGGGGCAGTTATAAGGGGCTTAAAAGTTGTCCCTCTCCTTCCAAACACTTCTTCAAAACTTTCTGAGCCTCTTTTTCTTTACCAGCTTTTGTAAGGATTCAAAGAGGTGGCTGTAAATTTCCTGGGCAGGTAATCATTATCATCATCATTGTCATCATCACCATCATCGGCATCAATCATCATCACCATCATCACCCATCATCATCTGAACAGAATTAACATTTACTGAATGCCAACAGTAAAATAGGTACAGTGCAAAATGTCTCATCGTATCGATGCCCGCTAGAACTCTGTGAGGTAGGTCATGTTATTAACTCAAAATAGAGATGTAAAAACTAAGGCTTAAAAAGATTAAAGAAGTTGCTCAGATCACATGGCCAGTAAGTGGCAGAGCCAGAATTCAAACCCATTTAGAGTTCACGGGGTCCGTGGGCTACAAGGTACTCGTTCCTACAATTAAATTACTCTCCGTACCATGGACTGCTTCAAAAGCTAAGATATGCAAATGTCCCTTTGGTATTTTTTCATCAGTCTTAGTAATATGAGGCTCTTATAGAAAAAAAGTCCTTCTCATGCTCTGCCTGATGCTCACTCAGCCACCTTGGCCAGGTGAAAACTGTGTTGGAAGCGAAACAGTCAAGGCTTGTCGGGACAAGGGGGTGTGGCATAGGAGAGACGCATCCAAGTCCCTCTGGGCAACATCACATAGTCTATCAAAGAAATGTGTTCCAGTACCACAAATCTAAGACTATGACACCTTCTGCCTGTAGGGTCTAATCAGCCAAAAAATAAAAAAATAAAATAAAATAAAATAAAATAAATCTCCGGAAGGGATGCAACAAGCATATTTGGAACTGGGCAATCGTGTTATATTGTTGAAACCCACATATGGGCAGATAACCCTTGAAGTGTTCCATGGAGTCAACAAAAAAATGTACAAAAAGTACACACACCGCCACACCGACCATAATCGTAAATGGAAACTTTTTTTTCCGCCTTTTGCTTGAAAACAGATTGTCTGGTTTGTATCATTATTTGTGTCAGTTGCATCGATACTTTCCTTGGCTTACAGACATGCCAAAAGTGAGTGTCGTGAATGCAAATTTTGTGGTAAAGGCCATTTATATTAGCAAGCTCCTGACTTTTCCGTCAATAATCTTTAAAATGTCATCTGGATTATGTCTGTTTTTGGATTATTTATTAGAATTCTTCCTGCTACAAACAGGGTGGCAGATCTTTCTTTGGCAACAGGTCTGAAAGTTTCTAAATGGTTTATTGACTTGGTCTTCCTACCCCTACCTTCCCTAGAACATTTTTTTTTTTTTAATTGACAGACAATGTCAGGGTGTGGTTCTGACAGTTAAAAGCAAAACGGTACTTCCTAGGTGAAATCAATCTGATGCTTGCATTTTGCGTCCTCTGAAAACTCTGAAATGTTCACGTTCGTTCACTAGACCCTAGTCCCGTGCCCTCGGCCTGCACAGAGGCTTCCAGTGCAACAGAAGCACTGTGATCATGACCTTGAAGAGGCTTCTGAGGGCAGATCCAAGGAATCCCCTGACACTCCCTATCAGACAGAAGCCGGTGAGCACCTCCTAAGCACTGGGCCCTTGCAGAGGGATGAAACCTGCCTTTACACCTCTCAACAGCCCAGGAGATAGAAATCCTTCCATCTGTTTTGCAGGGGAGGAAACTGAGGCTCTAATGAGATTAAATAACTCACCCCAAGGCTAGGAGGCTCCCTAAGTGACTAAAGGAGATTGAAACTAAGTTGCTGACATTTTTTTCAGAGCTGTGCTGCCCAAACTGTCCTGATGAGTCTCCTGGGGGTCACAGTTAGTCATATTATCTCATTGTCCAAACTGTGATGATTTTGAGCTCGAAAGGAAGTGCTATTAATAATCATGTTTGGACAACAGCATCCATCAGGACAGTCCCAGACAACCAAGGACATGGGGTCATTTGAGTTCAAAATATAAGTCCCCAGGTCCCATCTGAGACCAGTTGAATCAAATCTCTAGAGGAGGGGTTTGGAAGTTGCCTGCACAGTAAGCATCCCAGATGACTCTTCTCACTGCAAAATGGTCCCCAAACGACAGTTGACTACTTTGGAGCCATCTAGGGGGCTTGTTGAAACACCGGTTTCTGGGGCTCCAACACCCCCTGTTTGTTTACATTAGGTATGTCATGTCTGGTCTCAGGATTTGCCTTTTGAACACGTGCTTCCAATATTTTCTGCTAAATTTAGGAATCATTATCAAGGAGGCCTCCTGATTTGAAATGTAGCCTTCTATTTTGTCACTTCCAGAGAGGCAAATCCTCATCTCAATCTTTTTAAAAAATTTATATTCTTTCATGAAGACTATAATTAAAAAGAAGGAATATTCTTCACCTCTGCCTAGGCTGCTGTGTGAGCTCAGGGCAAGTTATTTTGCTTCTCTTTGCCCCGGTTTATTTAGATTTACAGAAGGACTATTAATAGGAATATCCCAATTTAATTAGGTGATTTAGAATCAGGCTTAGCAAAGAGCTCAATAAATTTATACTCTGACCTCTATTATTTTTACTTGTACCTGATTTTCCCCAACCTACTGAACAATTTTCTTTTAGTCTTTTTGTTTCTCATTACATTTGTATCTTACTTTATCTAACTATAACATAATGTGCTTCCCAAAATATTGCCCATTGTGTTGCCACCTAGCGTCTAGTCATCTATTGTCACTCTGCTCAAAACCAATTTTGTGTAACTCTTCTCATTCCATTTAACTTTGTCCTAAAATCAGTGGGGATAAGAACATGGTAAAATAATGGCATATTAAGAGAGAGAGAGAGAGAGAGAGAGAGATCTGATATTCTGAAAACTGAAAAAAAAATCATTAAAAATATTTCTTCAACATGCTTTATAATGGCTGCATAGTATTCCATTTAAGTATATACTATACTTTAGTTTAACAGTTGCATTTTCTTGGGCATTTAGGTTGCTTTGGTGTTTGGGTACTGTAATTATTTGTTTACTTGTTTGCTTAGAGTAGCTATGATAGTGTCCTCTAGATAAAGCCAAAAAATGATTTTGAATTTGGTGAATTTCATTCCGTTACGAATGGAGGCTGAAACATAAATAAGCAACTCCTCCCCCATGCTGCTCTGACAGGACTCATTCTTTGTAACTCTTTTTCCCACCTCAATTTGTTAGAAGGAAAAACAGGGCTAAGACTTGGCTACGATGAATACTTGCTAAATAGTACCAAAGAAATGATACTCTGAAAACAGAAAAAAAAAAAGAGTCACTCTTTGTTTAATGGTAAAGAAAAATAAAAAGGCTTTCTCTTTCATGTTGGAATCCAAATAATGTCTTCTGAGGCATTAGTCTTCAACTTCAAGGATGGAAGAAGGATTTTTAAGCAGAGGGTGGACAGTTTCTGTCTTATTCTTCGAGGCAAAAATAAACATTGCAGTGGATCTAAATAATGCTAGGGAATATGTGTGTCATCTTAGGCCATCTGTGCGTCCTATTCCCCCATATTCATAGTTACACTGTATGTTTACAACAGACACACACTGAAAACAACCAAAACCTAACAGACGCATCCCTTTCAGATCCATTTGCACATTTCTGATTTTTAAACACCCAACTACCACCCTTGTGCACAATCTTGCTTACATCCTAGGGAGAATGGTAAATGATGCTCTTAGCATTTGGTAAGATGTAACCTGCTGTCAAAATCGTCCCACCAGCTTTATTTTTTTTAAGCTCACAAATAAAGTAAGGCCAACGGCGTGTGTGACTGCGTGGAGCTATCAGAGACAGATCCACTTGGATCTGAACCCAGACTCTGCCAGGTAGCAGCTGTGTGACCTTGATAAAGCTCCTTAACCCAGCACCTGGTAGGGGGTTGGGCACTCAGAGGGCTGTGGAGGAATGCTGCTTCCTGTTATTGTGAGAAATTGGCCAGGTTGTATCATTCGCTGAGCTCCCAGCGGCAAGCGAGGGGTCCTTGCTTTAGGAATATAACCTCCCCTTTTGACGGCAGCTGCCCGGACAAATGTGTGCGTGTAGAGATGTGAGAGCGAGGGGTGTGCAAAACCCAGGCCTCCCTCCGGCCGGCTCTGCCTTCCAACCTGCTACCCACTGGGCCTCCCCAGTGGGTCAGGGACAGCGGCGTGTGAGTGAGCATCAGTGAGCCAGGGATCTCGGTGGTACCAATTGCCTAGCACGTTGGAGTTGACAAGCAGCATCAGCTCCAAACCCAAAGCGGAGCTGTCCCCTGGATCCATTTTAATGGGCATCTGTGACTTTTGTCCTCAGCATGGCTGGAGTATATCTTCCCTGACACGGCTCCCAGCCCTCCCTATTATCGAGAAAAGTTCTTGTGCTTCCCACGCACCGAGCAAGGGAACAAAAGCGGCAGGGGAAGTGTCAGGGAAAGATCTGAGCCGGGTTTAAAAATGATATGCTGGCAGGCAGCTCCGCTGGGCTGGGGACGGTCCGGCCATTAGCAAGGTCCAGAGAGGTTGCACTGGGAGGCCGGTTCCAGCTTTGTGGACTTGCATTCCCTGTCCCTACACATCCCGGGCCACAGGCTTGGGGACCTCCTCTTAACTCCTGTCTTACGTACCCAAGTCACCTGCCATCTTCCCCAGTGGTAGAATCTGGAAGGATGGGTTCCTTTGTCCCAGGCAAGAACAGCTAGTCAAATGCAACCACCTTTGTTCCCTCTGGTAGAGGAAGGGGATGCGTGTGCGTGTATGCATATATGTATCTACATGTATATATATAATTTTTAAATTAGAAGAAGAAGGAATCCAACTCTTTATTATTTTTTTTAATATTGTCCTTTCAAGGATGTCTCTATTTGCATAGTTTGATCCTGTTCCCCTACCCAGCACCAACATTAGTGTGACCTTTTCCTGCTAATTGGAAAATCTTACGGAAATAAACCCTGTCAGAAAATGAGAAGTGACTCCCCCTTTGGATGGCCAAACGACCTCAGAGGGGGAAAGAAGTTCTGAATTTCTGCTCCTTTTGCACACACTGCAAAATCTTTATTACTTCGGAGAGCCTTGAAGCTCAGTAATGCCCCTCCAGTGCAAAGCGGAGTAAATAAATTTCTTCTTATGACCACTTTGGAGAAACACACAACCAGATTTACTCAGCAGGGATACATAGTGGACAGGATAATGAAGAGAGAATAAGAATATGATCGGGGTTTACAGCCTCTTCTGTCTCTTTAAAGAGTTTTAATCCTTCAGAAACAGGATACGGGGTCCATTTCCTTAAAGATACAGTGTCCCTTCTGGGACGAGTAATGTTATAAAAAGCTAAGATGTAACATCTATCTCGCAATATTGATTGGCACTTTAGTGTGATAAAAGGGGTTGAACCTGAAGGGGAAAAGAGGAAAAAAGGTAAGTGAGGATTACTCTTTGAAGAATTCAAAGTGTCCCTCTACTATCAGGCCAAACTCCGAGGACAGAGCAACAAAAGCACCATTTGGGCCGGGTGACATTCATCGATGCAGGGTGACAT
>CM052442.1:117343311-117358905 GCA_028533085.1 Varecia variegata | reverse complement strand
ACACGAGATTGACTCAGGTCTGCCTCTACGTGGACCTCCCCCAGAGCAGGGCACCCTTAAAACTCTTTGCCTTTGCAATCCGATTGGCTTTCTTCCTTCAAGGCACAATGAATAGTCACCTCCTCTGAGAAGCCTGTCAGGATTGCCTCAGCCTGAATCACACTGTGCAAGTACCTCTCCACTCTGAGCCAATCAGCTCTTTATACCCTCTCCCCAGCCCTAGCCTTCCTTATCACCCTATAAGGGGACAATATGTTCGCATGTGGCCTCTCCTTCTTTCTACTGAGGATTTGTTAAAGCAGGGACTATGCCTTTTGTTTGGGGGGGGGGTCCTGAATCAGATATGCTCGTCAGTTAAATGAAAGTGTGAATGAGTTAACCAGCACTTCTAAAAGCCCACTGTGTACCAAGCCAGTGACAGGCCTCGGAGTCACTGAGTCATACAGAATGATCTTTGACTTAGAAATCTTTCCACCTCCGGAGAGTTCTGACCCCAGGGATAGGATTGGATTCTTCGGCTGGGGACAAGTGGAATTCTGCAGCAGATGAATGACACTGTGGCAGACCGTGGCTAATTGTGCACCAAACCATTTTCTTTTCTTTCTAAGCACGTGGCTGGACCACATGTTCCAGCCTCCCTTGAAGTTAGACGTGGTCATCTGACCGAGCAAGTGTGACATGCGTCACCTCCAGGCCTGACCCTAAAAACATCCCACTGCTCCTCTCTGTTCTTTACCCATCTGACAATGGGCTGAGAGGGTTCCAGGGACCCAGCAGAGTCAGAACCACAGGATAGAAGGAGCCTGGGCTGCTGAAACTCCGGCTGTCAGGGAGACCCCACAGGGACCTGTCCCAGGGACCTGCTCAACCAGGCATTCCAGCCTTGAGTGAACAAGAAATACGAATTTTAATGTAGTAAGCTGCTGAAAAGTTGGAGTTGTGCGTTATAGCAGGCGGCCTGCCCTAATAGTGACACGTGTGTGCGTGTATGTGGGTGTGTGTGAACGCAAGATCTCTGAGACCCGACACGTGCTCAGAGGGACACCCAGATGATCTGGGCAGACCTGGCCCACATACCTTTTTCACTTGCAGCTTCCAGACTCAAGGGTCCTACACACACGCAGGCCACTTCCCTAGGGAAGCCTGGCCCCCTGCCCTACCTCTCTGTCAAGTGTCATGCTAACTCGAAATGCTACTTCACAATTGAGTCCTTGTTTCGGAAGCTGACTACACTCCCTGTGGGTCCTACTTTGTCTCACTTGCCTGTCAGGGGACTGCAGAGCTAAACAGGGGGGCAGGCTTTGCTCATCTCTCGCCTGCAGCCGTGAACCCCAGAGAGGGGTGCGACTGGACATGGTTAATAAGGAGTAGAGGCCGCTCTCTGCTAAGTGGGAAAGACCTCTTGCTTTGGAGTTTGCAGAAAAATCCTCGGGATGTCTAAGCATGCTCCTCCTACCTCTCTGTTTTCAGGACTCTTGTTCCAGGCTTGCGAGAGAGAGTTTTTGTTGTTACTGCGTTTTGTTTTACTGTTCGGGCACTATGAAGTAGCAAGTGGCACCACTGTGGTTTTAAAAGCTGTGCCTCCACGCAAAGTGATCCGGGAGTCCTAGAATTTCAGAGGCACAGAATCTTGGGACCTCTGAATTCTGCAACCTTGGAATTGTAGATTCAAGGAATCTTGGAAACAGAGAATATTTTTTTAAAGCAGTCTCTAAGGCTGCCAGTTTCTGGGCTGCAGCAACTGGACAATGTGGCAGGGAGTGACATGCCAGATCTCCAGTGACGAGTTTCAGGCAGAAGCATGGAAAGGCACTCGGGGCCACACACTTGTTGCCTCCATGCATTGCTGGGACATTCGTCAGCTCTGTTGTGGATGGGCTTCCTATGGGCTGCTGCCTTTTTCACTTTGTTACCCGGAGAAAGACAGTGCAATGCCACCGAAAATGCCAAGCTGCTCGGTTTTCACACCCCGAGGTAAGCACGCCGGGACACTGTCCAGTAATGGAAATGTCACCGTTGAGATGACAGTATCTCTCTTTTTGGCCCTGGTTTCTGCCTCCAGATCTGAACTGCCTGGAAAGTGTCTGTCCAGAGCTCTGGGCAGCAAGAGATGCGGGCTGGTTCTTAGGGGAGGTGGCACCTGCTTGAGGGACCTGGGAAAGTGACCGAGTCACAAAATGTCCTGCCAAGGAGCTGAAGCAGCCACACCCTCAACTCAGAATTAAGTCATCTTTTCAGCTTCAGAAGGGTTAGGGCCAACCTCCGGGCAAAAATAACGTCACACGAAGACTCTCGTTACCTCTTTTGGTCATAGCGAGACTTCCCAGCAATAATCACATATTCCACCTCTTCTAGAATTACGAAGGGTGTTCTAGGGTATTTTGGGCTCCATGTGGGTCCTTAGCTGGGAGTAAGAGAGCCTCGTAGCACGGCGGAGAGATGAGAGTTGATTCCTGATTCTGCGCTTTCGCAGCTGCAGGACTTTGGGTAGTTTCTGAACTTCTCTAAGCCTGAGAATTATTGGAGGAATTACAGTAATGCAGCTAATATTCACGGAGCACTGTGTGCAAGGAGTTGTGCTGCATATCACTCCCATAAACAACAACTTTATCAGCTAAGTTTATTTATCTTTTTTAAAAGATTCAAAAAATACATAACCAACACCACGATCACTCTGCCAGCGAAAGGTGGAGGTGGATAGAACCCAGGTGCCCAGCTTTTAATCACACTGACAGAGCAGGGCTTCCCAGCCGCAGCGCTGCGGACACTTTGGGCCAGATGATTCTTTGTAGCAGGAGAGTGTCCTGTGCATCGTAGGATGTTTAGTTAGATGCCAATAGCAACCCCTCGGTTGTGACAACCAAAAATATCTCTAGACATTGCCAAAGGTTGGGTGGGTTAAATTACCCCCTACTACAAACCACTGAAATAGATGGAGAATCAGGTGGCATACCCCAGACGTAGTGCCTGACACATGAAGCATCCATACAATATATGTCATTATTCTAATTCAAAACTTGGAATCCTTGCCCTCGAACCAGTGTCGAGGGCTTCGAGAGAGAAAGAGAGAGAGGAGCAAATATCAGGCTTCTCTGACTCTAGGATCATACAAGAAAATCTAAACAGAATGTATAAATTATACAAACCCGTCAAGAAAATTTTCAAAGTATTTTGAAGTTACTAGCCCGGCGGTGTGCAGTGCATGCCAGTCACCCACACGCTCAGTGGCACGATGGCACGAAGCTTGTGTGCAATGTGATCCCCAAACCGCTGGACCTGGAAGTGAGAGAAGCTGACAGGGGAGGAGTGCAGCACCTGTCATCTGTCAGGCCCTGCTACCAGCCTTGGTCCTCCTGTGCTGCTTAATTCTCCTGAGAGCCTTGGGAGGTGGGCTCTTATTTTTCTGCCTTTCCAGAGGGGGCAAGAGACTTGGCCATGATTAGATGTTTGTCTGCAGCAAAACCAGGATTTAAATCAAAATCTTTTGGACCATGGCCCTAACTCCTGGGGTCCCCGAAGGAAAATAAAGTTGACCCCCAACTCTTATTTAGTACCTTGTGGATGGGAATGATCCTTTGTTAATGCCCACGGCCATCCTTCAGGGTGTTCTAGGCTTGCAGGCTTTTCTGGGGACCCCTGCACACCTGCCATGGCCTTCAGGAGGGCTGGCGGTGAACGGGGCACAGGTGTGTAAGCCGTGTCACTGGTGGGTCAAGGATACAATGGGAGAGCCACACAAGAGACGCTGTGGGAGCAAAGAGGAAGGGGCGCAGGTCCTGGCATACGTATGCATCTCGCTATTACATGTGCCGGCGACAGGTACACACTTGACACTGTACCTTTTGGCCCAGGTGGAAAGGTGGGCAAGATTGAGTTGGGGACACTTCCCAGTAGAGGGGCAGACAGCTCAGTTTTGAAGGATGGAGAGTACTGAGGCTCAGGAGAGAGAGCTGGGAAGGTTTAGTCTAATATTGAGGATGCGGAAGTTGGATTGGGACATAGGGCGGGATTGCAAGCACCACAGCAGGGCTCATCGGTGGCAGGAACAAAAGGGACAGGTACTGGGGAGGGCAAAGGGCAATGGCCGTGCACCATTTTATGCCCATTTGTCCTTGAGGACAAACAGTCCCCCTTACGTGCATTTTAATTAGGTCCTCTGCATGTCGAGTGGGAGTTCCACGCCAGTTGAGTGCCCAGAACTGTGGAAAAGATAAAGCTGTCTCAAAAGTAACGGGAATTGAGTTCTTCTAGTGAAAACACACAGTCAAGAGAAAGAAAAAAAAGCCCTACAAAACAAACCATGTGTATAAGAAATGCAGAGAGATAGTGTCAGATTGGGAGGAAACCAAACAAAACAAAACAAAACATAGGAGAGAAAACCCCATAGCTGGCAAAGCTCTGGGGAAAGAGAAAAAAAAAAAGCCTGTTTGAGAAACAGTCAGAAGTTGTTTCATAACATTTTAAAACCAAAGTTGGCTCAAATATAAAAGATTTCTCCTTTCTTGATAAGATTACTTTTTTTCCCCCCTCAACCATTTCAACAGCACTCAAGTAATCCTCAGTTTAGGACAATTAATCCAGAGTGTATCTTCTCAAAGCTCCTTAAGCAGACTCCTGCAGGCATGGGCAGCGCTCGGGCCTGTCTCCGCAGAGTTTCACAACCTTCCCTTCTGGGGAACGCATCCCACATTCTTAAAATAGAATCGGATCTCTGGCTGAAGTCAGTGGACAGAAAGTTGAAGTCAAAGCAAAAACGTGGCCGAGGGGACCCCAGCTAAGGTACAGCTCGGGCTGGGGTCTGCGTGTCCCCAGATGTGGAGTCTTGTCCCAGTGGATGCGTAGAGCCCAATCAAGTCCAGTGACAGTTAAGAGAGGTTCTATCATAGCTGCGGGATTCCCACACTGGGGTGGGCAGCCACACTTCCTCGGAGTCAGAGGACATGAGTTTGTCACTCTGTTTGATCTCCCGGAGCCTGAACCTCCTCCTCTCTGGTTTTGATAGTTCTGTGAGAAAAGCACACAGTCGGGACTCAAATATGATTTTTCATAATCTAAACTGACGTTGTTTCTAGTATCAAAGAGCTAGGAAACTCTGCAGTCTATGCAGGAGTTGTGCATTGTGTGGGGAGAGCTGGGACCACGTCTGCGCTCCTGGCTCCTACCAGCAGGGGTGCTGTGGGTGGCGTGTGGGGATGGAACCATGGCGTGGCCCTAAGTCTTGAGCACCCAACCCCTCCATCAATATTCCCAAAGGGAGATGAGGCTCTTTCCGAATCTAACTTACATGAACTCCAAATAAATTCCTGAGCAACCAGAAAATAGCTTCTTAATCTTCTTTCCACAACTAGTATTTCTAGGGAATTCTCCATGTCTCTCTTTCTCTTTTCCTGAGATCACCACACATGCATGTTCATATACATGCATGCACACACACAGCCACACATACATGCATACACACAAACACATGCACACTCACAAATTCACACATTCACATTTCTCATACATGTGTACACAAACACACACACACTCACTCAAGTACGTGCACACGCTCAGGCTCTTGCGACATGCTGTCCTGTGGCTGGCATGGCTCTCCAAAACCCAGTTCTTCTTATAACCTCTCGATTTTAACTAATGAGGAGGAAATGTTCAGCCCACATGACCCATCTTTTCAGGTGACTTGACACAGCCAGTCCGGTTGCCGGTGCGGCAGCCTTTCTGGGTCTCAGCGTTTTACTAACTCTTTTGCTGTAGAACCTACCTTCCCAGTCTACGATCCAGGATGCTGGAGGCTTTCTCACTGTCTTTCTCGCCTGCTTCCCCCATCCTCAGCCTTGTGACTCATATTTCTGCAGCCTGGGGCACATTCCCTACAGATTCACACCTCATATTCCCAGTAGTCTCACACCTTCTATTCCCTATGGATTCACACCTCAAAGTCTCTGAGCATACTTTTCTATCTTTGCCTTGTCCACGCCTTCCTGCACCATTGGCCCTGCAGGACCTTTGCACATGCTGTTTCTGCTGCCTGGAACACTCCCCACCTTCTGCTGATAACTCCTGCTTTCCATCAGCTCGTAGTTTAATTATGCTGTTGGCAGGGATGCCTTCCTGAACCTCAGTACTAAATCAGTCTACCCCCATAAACATCCTGACAGCACCTGGGTCCAAGGCCATATTCTGGTGTTCTTGGGCCCCAGGCACTCTTGCAATTGTGGGTCTCTTTCTCCATTAAAAAGTATTAAAAATTATATTTGGCAACCGGTACAAAGGCAAATGTAGTCTAGGCTGGGTTCATTATTATTTAAGCATTAATATTATATTCATTTTTTTCTTTTCATTTTAAAAGAAATTTAAACCAAAATATTTTTGTGGGCCCCTGAAAGTCTCCTGGGCACTGTGCCTCCTGCTCCTGGGTGGTGTGTGGCATCCGGGAAATTTACAGTCACCGGAGTGATTTTCCTAATTAATGTCAGCTTCTGCCTCTGAGCTCCATGAGTGTTGGGGCCACGTCTGTCCTGTTCACCACCGAGTGCCCAGGGCCGGGTTTGTACAGTGACCACTCAGGGAATAGCAGTTGGATGAGTGAATGACAGACGTCCCCTACCAGACACGAAAGACCTCATTCTCCTCTCCGCCCAGAGTCTGACATAGGAAGTCCTACAAGCTCCGTGTGCAGAAGCAGGGATGCTCTCCCTTGCATGGGCTCTGCTGACCTCGGTGGGGACCAGCGCCTGGTGGCTAACCTGCTCTGGGCGGGGGCTGCCAGTGGGACATTTGGTCCCTGTACAGAATAACCGGCTTTGCTTTTGCACAGCGTGTGAAATTACTGAAACCAAAAATTTTCTTTGATAGGACACTGGTATTTTCAGATCACTTGTTGCTAAAGAATATTCTAGAGGAGAAGATAGTCTAATACACTGTCCTCTATGTTGATTAGCTCATCCACTCAACAACATCAAGCTAATGCTTAATGAGCTCTATCATGACATGCCAGGGGGTAGGTTATGCTGGGGGACAAAGCCACCCACAATTCCTGTCCTTGGGATGCATCCAGCCAAGGAGAAGAATCTTTATAGCAATTAAATACTCATCTAAACCGCCCCCAGATTTCTCCTGGGATGGGTGCTACAGAGTAGGGCCCCACCAGCATCCCAGATACTCAGTTCTCATCTTGCCAATGCAAGAGACAATGGCATTCAGGAGAGATTCCAGAAGCAGGGGACAGTGACAATGTTGCATCACCCAACTGTTTCATACATGGAACAGCTGGAAAGTGGAAGGACTTTAGCCTGGAGAAGAGGAGCCCATGGGATGTTGGATCAGCATCTCATGATACGGGAAGGGTTGCTATGCCTGGGGGGCATTACTGGGCCCGGGGAAGCATCATTCTGAGTCAGACCAGAGGGAAGAACATGGAGCAGTGGGTAGAAGAGGCTGGGGTGGCTTTCATGTCCACACAAGGAAGGGCTTCCTGACCCCTGGAATGGTGCTTCAGGACATAGGGAGCTGTCCATGGAAGAAGTGTCTGGTCTCATTCCTGTCTCCATCAGCCACTCTGTCCCCATGACTGTGATCAGCTCCGAGGAGAAGGATGCTCATGTATCTCGATTGCTCGCCCCATCTTTCTGAACCCCTCCACCTCTTCCTGCCTCGTGTTCTGCTATCTCTCTGTGTCTGCTCTCTTGGGGAATCTCACCTGGCCTCGTCTCCCAACTGCACCTCCCAGATGTCCCTGGATGATGCCCTCTTGGGATTGGTTGGGACATGGTAGTAGACAAAATCATGGCTTTGGAGCAAGACAAATGTGACAGCAAGTCTTGGCTCCACCACTCATGAGTCATGTGGCTGTGTGCCAGTGGCTTCTCTGAGCCTGTTTCTTCCTCTTTAACATGGAGGTGATGATACCATCTGTTAGGATTGCTAGGAGGCATTAGAGGAGATCATGTGTGGATATCTATAGGCTCTGGGTCAATAATCTCTCATTTCTCTCAAACAGCAATTGAGCAATTTGAATTCTTTTATTTTGCAACCAGGAGCTTCGGGGGCCAAGCTATCCCAGCCTGTGGAAGATCAAAGTCAGGCAAGTTTTGCCTTTTCTGTTTGCTCTGCAATTGCTGTGGGCATTTCCACAGAATCTCAGAGAAGAGGTAAGATCCACTTTAAGGAGGAGTGGAATGAGGGCTTGGCTTGCCCTACTGATAGGATCATAGCTGACCCAGCAGGGATGACTCTGGAACATCTACCTACCCTCTAACTAGTAGAGCACTAGAGTTGTTCATGCCATGAAAGCTGATTATGCACATTTTTCTCTAATGCTGCATTCAGTGACTTCATGTTGTTAGCTGGAAATCAGCCATGGTGCTAGTATTTACACCATGGAAATTGGCAACAGCTATAAATTAAGACTCTTCTACCCCCAGAAAACTGATTATTAAACATATTCTAGTACTGCGGTCCCCAAGGTCCCTGGCCTGTTAGGAACCAGGCTGCACAGCAGGAGACGAGTGGTGGGTGAGTAGGTGAAGTATCTGTATTTACAGCCACTCCCCATCACTTGCATCACTACCTGAGCTCCGCCTCCTGTCAGATCAGTGGGGCATTAGATTCTCAAAGTGCAAACCCTACCGTACACCGCGCATGCGAGGGATCTGGTTGGCATGCACCTTATGAGAATCTAATGCCTGATGATCTGAGGTGGAGCTGAGGTGGTGGTGCTAGCACTGGGAGCAGCTGTAAATTACAGATTATCATTAGCAGAGAGGTTTGACTGCACAATAGATGTAATGTGCTTGAATCTTCCTGAAACCATCCCTACCCTTGGTTTGTGGAAAAATTGTCTGCCATGAAACTGGTCCCTGGTGCCAAAAAGGTTGGGGACCATTGTTCTCTTACACCTCTGCCTACAACAGTGGGCAAAGAAATGCCCAAATCACATGATTTGTCTTTGACATCTTTGGGTTCCCTAAGGAAAGGGAATCAGTGGTGCAGATGAACACTGAACCCCAGGGCAGCTGCTTCTGCCTGGTGTGGACGTGCAGAGAGAACCTGCCTGGCAGAGTTTGCACGGAGGGTCTTTGTCCCTCTCTGTTGTCTCCTCATTAGGAGAACAGGGGTGCCCGCCTGGTTTGCCACTTAACATTAACGTGCCAGCATCCATGGAGAGCGCTTGGAGTCCTTCATCTGGGTGCAACACAGGAAGGATGCAGGACTCACCCACAACTGGCAAAAGCTGCACCTGTGAAACCAGGAGCCTGGGCTGGACCCTCTCAATGATTTACCATTTCGTTATAGGGACCCCAGGAGGCTGAGGCACGGTGTTGAAGTTTGATTAGTAATAAGAACATAGCAGCTTAACCTCTAACATTTAGCACTCTCCCCCGGATCGAATGACTGATCTCTATCTGGGTGAGCCATGTTAGCCGGCTGCCTGGGAACATTACACCTCTCTAAAAGCTGTCAGTCTCTGTCACTGTCTTTGCACAATGGAGCCCATAGCTATTTTTAAAGGACTGTGTCACCTTTCAAGAGAAATTGTGTCTGCAGGAAAGATTGATT
Source organism: Varecia variegata (assembly GCA_028533085.1). Classification (NCBI taxonomy): domain Eukaryota; kingdom Metazoa; phylum Chordata; class Mammalia; order Primates; family Lemuridae; genus Varecia; species Varecia variegata. Next base: position 117,349,350 of record CM052442.1, on the reverse strand, counting down.
TTTTTTTCTTTTTTGCTTGTTTTATATACAGATTTGGTGGTCTTTCATCTCCCAAGGTGAAGTTGGGTGCTTAATCCCCAACAAGCTGACATTGTTTTGATTTTTATTTTAGGGGGAATATGAAGAAATGGAGAAAAATCAGATAAATGCCTAACGTCCAACCCCCCCACCCCAAGAGGCATCTGTCATCTGTAGAAAGGAAAGGAACAGAAGAGATATTTGTCCTGTAACTATTGGGTGGCAAGCATTGAATCAAAATAATCACTCTTTTATTTAGTTCTTTCCAAAATTCTACAAGATAGGGATTGTTAACCCCCTGTGAAGATAATTCTGATTAAGAGGACCGACTCTGAAATCAAACTCTCTGGGTTTATAATCCCAGCTTGACTTGGGGATCACTTCCTATTTGTGACCCCGTGCCTCAGTTTCTCTATCTTCAAAACAGTGATATTAATGTGCTTACCTTATCGTAATGTCACCGTGAGAATTAAATGAGTTAATCCAATTCAAGTATTCAGACAAATGCCTTGAATATCACAACTGGCCCATAAATATTGAGTTTATTTGTTTCTTTGCTTGTTGTTTGTTTGTTTTAGAGGGTAGGGTTTAGAGACTACAACTTCTCAGGCTCTTTACTAACACTATTGCTCCAGTTGATTTACTCAGATGTCTTGAGACAGGAGTTATCTGCACTTTTCAGAGAGAGATAATGGTGCTAGCCTCAATGAATTTTTTTGTTGGTAGGATTAAACCGCAATCCTTCGTGTCAAGTGTTTGACTTAGCACCCAGCACGTGGAACGTTCTCAGCACATGATAGTTGTTTGTTAGTCATCATTAGAAATAGTCTTCTCATGAGGAAACGGATTTAGAAAGTTTTGGATGAGCTATAGGCAGGAAGAGTAGGTTGCTGCTTTGAAAATAGGTAGAATGTTCTGGAAGACTTGTCAAAGGCAGATGAGATAGTCAAGTTAGATATAGCAAGACTATAAAAACCACTGATACAGTTCTAGACCGCCTGCTTTTACGTTCTCCTCTTTGAAGAAAGTGAGACTCCACGTTGCAGCTGAGGCGTGACTGGTTTACACGACGGGAACAGGTGGGGGCCCCACTACAGACCTGCTCAAAGCAAACCCCTTGCTCTTATGAAAGAGAACAGTGAAAGAGTGGGCATTCATATCTTTTGAGTCTAAGCAAAATGTGATATACTGGTGTATCAGTTTTTATGATTTCCTGCTTCAATCGTCTTTTGTGATTAACTATCCAGCTGCTAATCCTGTTAGCCTTACATCAGGGACTTTGAATTTCATCTGCAAACTATCCCATCTTCAGAAACCGCCCCCGCTTCTTCCATTATCACTCGATTTGGATTCGTAAAAGGGAGGGAACATGCAAGGAAGAAGAGAGGAAAAGCTGAATTTAAAAATCATCTGGAAAGCTCCTAAGTCCTGATAGACATTAGGGATGCAACGGGCGTGACTAAAGGGTGTGAGTTGGAGGAGGTCCCTGCCCCTACGGATCTCTCAGCCCAAGTGGAGAAGACATTAAAATACAGATGCTCCTCAATTTGTGATGGAGCTATGACTCCATAACCCCACTGTAAGTTGAAAATATCACAAGTCAAAAATGCACTGAATACACCTAACCTAATGAACATCATAGCCCAGCCCAGCCTTAAGCATGCTCAGAACACTTGCATTAGCCAATACCTGGGCAAACTCATCTAACACAAAGTCTATTTTATAACAAAGTGTTGATTATCTCATGTAATGCATTGAATACTGTACTGAAAAGTGAAAAACAGAATGGTGGGATAGATACTCAAAGTATGGTTTCTACTGAATGCATATTGCTTTTGCATCATTATAAAATTGAAAAATGAAGTTGAAGTATGGTAATCTGGGACTGTCTGGAAGGATAATAACGAGGCTAAAATGGAGGTCTGATGACGTTCGTGGAAGCATAAAGGAAGGAATGGTTAATTCTGACCCAAGCAAGTGGGGTCACTGGGGTGAGATTTCAACATAGGCGATTTGCGATATGTTGTAAAGGATGATTACGAGCTCACTAGATGAAAGGGAAGAAAAAGACCAAACACCTGGAGGGAGAGAGGGTGTGATCGGTGGGGATGGCAAGGAGGTCAGTATAGTCCCGTGTGAGGGTTCTTGGGTTGGAGGGATGTTGGAGATGCCACCCACCCAACCTGGCTAGGACATCTTCTGTGTGTCTCCCTCTGACCAATGACCAAGTGCAAGAGGTTGTGTCCCCAAAGAGACTTATAGTCAATGTCCTTTTCCCACCAGGAGTGGCTACTTTAGCTTAATCCCTCATCACTCCTGTCTGTGTTGAGACAGATAAGGAAGGGAAGTCAGGTGAGAGGAGATCACATATGGTCCTACTTGCCTTAATTGGGAGATTATAAAACCTGTAGGAGGGAGCCCTGGGCAAATTTTTTTTTTTTTTTTTTTTTTTTGAGACAGAGTCTCACTCTGTTGCCCGGGCTAGAGTGAGTGCCGTGGCGTCAGCTTAGCTCACAGCAACCTCAAACTCCTGGGCTCAAGCGATCCTCCTGCCTCAGCCTCCCAAGTAGCTGGGACTACAGGCATGTGCCACCATGCCCGGCTAATTTTTCTATATATATATTTAGTTGGCCACATAATATGTTTCCATTTTTTTAGTAGAGACGGGGTCTCGCTCTTGCTCAGGCTGGTCTCGAACTCCTGACTTTGAGCGATCCACCCGTCTCGGCCTCCCAGAGTGCTAGGATTACAGGTGTGAGCCACCGCGCCCGGCCAGCCCTGGGCAAATTTTAAGCATGGTAGCCACTAAGTAAAGTGTGAGAATTTCAGAAACGGATCCAGATCAGAAATGCGAAGGACAGTTTGGGAGGAAGGGAACTCAAGGGAGAAAGACCAGTGCTGCACACAAGACAGGTGAGTGGTCAAATTATAAAGTAGCAGAGAGAAATGTTGCCATAATCACCTACAAAAAGAATCCTTGTGCAGCTGTCCCATGCCTGTGGGGTCTTCCCTTGCTAGTGCCTTAAAAAGGCAGAAGGGTCGCACATGTAGAATGAAAGAGAAACCCTGTTTAAAACCTGCCATATATACACTTGTTAAAAAATAAACTTAGGTGCATTAAAATTTTAACGAGCTTATTTGGGCATTTGGGGATTCAAGAGTCGGGGAGCATTAGACCGCAAGTGGCTCAATGTTTTGTCGAGGAGGTGTGAGGGGAGGTGTTTGCAGAGGCAAGACAAAAAAATATATATTTGATTGGTTAAAGTGGAAAGTCCCTAGTTAGAGGTTAGTTGCTGGTTTCTGATGGGTAAAATCTCTAGTTAGAGGTACGAGGCAGTTTTTGATTGATGAAGCTCAAGTTTCCTTTTACTGTTCACACTGAGTGGGGGGTTGTTTTGCTTATGTAGGAATTCAAGGCGCTGAAGCTGTCTCAGCCTAATGGCCTCCCAATTAATTATTTTAACCCAGTGAGGATCTCAATCGAAATGTCATTTTCTTGGGCAAGGCTGCCCTACTCTTTCCCCGTCCCCTACTTAGGTTAGGCTCCCCTATTGTACACTCTCACAGCACTATATAATTCCTCTAGGTAGCACTTTGAGCAGCTGTAATTTCACATTTTTGTGTGTGTTTACTTGATTAATGGCCAGATTCCCCACTAGAGAGCGGAATCCTTGAACACAGGCATAAAGCTACTAATGTGTGCTGCCCAACTTCTGCAGCCTAGTACAGTGCCTGGGACACAGAGGGAGCTTGGTTAATACCTGTTAAAGGAATGATTGATTGGTGGATGAGGTCTTCATGACACCTTGAGAGCCCTAGCTCTCCTCCTAGAAATGCTATAGGCTTTGCAAGTCTGCTGCAGTTTTGTTTGTTTGTTTGTTTTGGGGGGGAGCGGTCTGTGACTTGCTTTCAGCTGGGCTCACTCTCATGTGCATGGATTGGTTGGGAACCGGCTGATCTAGCCTAGATTGTTCGGGAGCCTAATATTTTTATTTTCCCATCTTGAAAACCATGCCATCATACCCAGAGGCCAATTGTCTCACAGGAGAGAAATTTCTTAGAACAATGAAAGTTTTGATGAGGTGCATGTTCCTTGAAAGTTATTCAACACATGCTGTTTCCAACCAAGAACACTAAAGCAGTGCTTTCCCGGACATGTAAACTGGATTTAAGAACACGTTACAATGTGCTGATCAGACCTGTTTGGACTTAGTGACTCTTTCATCAATCATCAGTTGTGGCTTGATCAACTTTGCCAAGTCAACTTTTTCACAAGGCACACTTTCACAAACACATGTTTAATTTTGAGATCACCTCTTTATCTTGGTTTCTCTATAAAACCATCTATGGTTCGGTTGTGTTTTTCTGAAGGAAAATAGAGGCCAGGTTGCCTATGTTAAAATCCCAGGTTGACCTCTTAACTTGCTTTTGTGACCTTGGGGAAGTCTCATATCTTTCCACATGGTAGGATTGTACCTCCCTGTCCCTTGAAGTTAGGTGTAGCTAGGTGATGTACTTTGATCAATGAAATTTGAGCAGAAGTGAAGGGTGTTGCTTCCTGGCAGAAGCTTTGAGAGTCAAGATGCAATTTTCCATTCCTTCTTTCCTTCTCCCGTAATAACTGGCAAGCTCCATAAGGGGATTCTCCATCAGTCTGGGTTCTAGAGTGAGAACTTATATGTGTAGCGAGAGACCTCCACTGACCCCTGATGAACAGTCAGCATGAGCAAGAAAGAAGCCAGTGTTTATTCAAGCCCTTGAGAGGTGAGAGTTGTTTGTTATTGCAGCACAGACTGGCCCATACAAACTCTGGCCCATACAAGTGACTCTTACTCAGACTTACTGAAATCATGTATAGAAGGAGTGTAACACAGCGCTTGATACATAGTAAGGGCTCTGTAAATATAAGTTGCCATTGTTGTTATTCCCCATGAAAATGTTTTGGAAAACTCAAGAACACTTCTCCCCTCTGCCTCACAAAGAATAATTCCTCCCTAATTCATCATGTGCTTTTCACTGCCCTTTGATTCTCCCTGAGAGTGCAAAGATCGTGTTGAGATTGAGATCTTTCAGACTTTGAATCAAGTTTCTCCTCCACTTGAGAGGGCTGTCCTCTTTCCGTCAATTCTGTGGGTGCTTAGCTTTGCTGAACACCTGGTTCTTTGAGGAAGTCAGCTCTCCTGGCCTGGCTACTCAAATTATGCCCCACTATTGATCCGTTGTGCCTTGTCTCATGGCAGCCACCAGTTGAAGCCACAGGGGAGTGGCCCTACCCTCTTTGGCTTGGAAGATCGCTGGGACCACCTGGAGGGCTAAGAAAGTGAGAACGCTGACCAGACAGTGCTCCTTGTCTGCAAGCAGAACAGATTCAAGGGTGTCTAGGTTCTGAAGCTAAGCCAGGGCACTTATGGCTTAGTCTCGTGGGGCTTGTCAAATGATGGTTCTGTCCCTGCCTTTAGGGACACTAGGAGGGCTCAGGTGTGTAGAGCAGCACTGTCCAAGGCAACTCTCTGTGATGCTGGAAATGTTCTGTATCTGTGTTGTCCAAGATGGTAGCCACAGGTGACTACCAAGCACTTGAAATGTGGCCACTATGACCAAGGAACTGAATATTTAGTTTCACTTAATTCTAGTTCATTTAAATTTACATGTAAATAGCCACATACACCTAGCAGCTACCTTATCGGACAGCACAGGCCTAGTGAATGCATAAAGCCTAGTGCATTGTGGACACTCGATAGCCAGGTACTTCCATACTTCTTTCATTCTGCTTTTGCAAGTCCTGCGCACAACTGGATTCTCCTTCCTCTGGTCCTTCAGCTCTCACAGTCCTTGCCAGAGGCTAAATGGTTTCAGAAGAGGAAGATGTCTGACCAGACGCTAGGCCAGGCCAATCGCAATGCTCTGTGTCATCACACACTCCATTTATCCAAAGAGTGACAGGTGCAGAAAGAGCCTGGCTGACAGAATCCCTGCAGCCCTGCTCAGAGGTTGGAGACTTCCTGCTCTGCACGCTGCTGC
>CM052442.1:117315709-117342811 GCA_028533085.1 Varecia variegata | reverse complement strand
GTGCGAGGAACTGAGTTATGGGAAGGTACAACACAGACAAGACCCCTGCCTGTGTGCAACTGACATTCTAGTGACTATGAATTCTCAGGAGTCAGGTGCAAATCTGTCTCATCCTTAAGTCCACATTTTTGTATCACATGACACTGCCTTCCCTGTTTAGACAAACATGATTGCGTCCCAGAAAATGAGTTCTGCTCTGCTCTTCTCCTTGAAGACAGGAGGATACTCTGATTTCACAAGTCCTAAGAGAAAGGAGGCATAGTTCCATGGTGTTTAGTTCATCAGTGTGTTTGCAAGTATTTGCTTTTCTTTATTTTTCCTGCATTGGCCTCAGGGATGCTGACATCTGAGACTTGAGAGTTTGTACAGATGGAAGTGACTTTGGAGAAACTGACATTTGGAGAAGGGTTTGATCAGAAAGCAGCCCAAGGTCTAAGGCCAGAGGGCAAATGACAACTCTCAATCACTGCAGAGGCATCCACCCCCCATGAAGGGTCTGGCACGCAGTGGCATCCTGGCTAATCTCAAATCGTGAAAACTTTGGAAAGGAGCAGATTGCTGTGACCTGAGCTCTGGCGAGAGTGAAGCAATAACTTTTGAAAGGGAACTGAAATTCAGCAAACTCCAGGCCTCCAAATCCTCAAAGGTGGCCTCCCCCACAGGCAGCCTCTCCCGACCTTCTGTGGCCGTTCTCTTACTGGCACTCACAAGAAGTGGCATGAGGGTGACTCAACCAAGTGCCTGAAATAAAGTGCCGACAAGAGGAGCTTGACTCACACAACTAGTTACTGGCCAACTCAAGGAGGCACAGGGTGTCTCTCTCTGAAAGTTCTCTTCCCCAGGGGGTTAACTGACAAAAGAACACTTGGAAAGTTTCTACGTGGGGGAAGGAGTGGCATTGAGACTTTTTTTCAGGGCGGGGAACAGGTGGAGAAACAACATTGAAAGGCGGTTGGTTTTTGAGTCTGTCCTCTTTGGACTGAGATTGGAGATTATCTGCTGTTAGTCATGGGGCAAGGACGGATTGGCAACAAGCTGATGTCATACACCAAAATCCCTTAAGATACCCCCAAATCTGAAGCACTCTGTGTGTTGGGCAGTCCTTTGGCTACATTTCTGGACACACAGAGATCCTGATGGATCTCAATCTGCCGGCAGTTAAACTTGCTCAAAGGCAGCCAGACCATTCTATGCCTCTTGGGAGAGGACGTGTTTATCCTTCGTGGTGATACAAGCGTTTAACAAGAGCAAAGCTGATAGGGGACCAGTGTCTTGTCAGAGGACAGAAAGGCAGTGCCACCTCTGCAGGATCTTAGAGTACAGCTGGGTCAGCCTCCATTCCTCCCACTTGGTAATCTCATATTCAATCCGTCAGTGAGTTCTGGCTTTTGGTTTCATTTTTTTCCCCCAGAGCATGTATCAGATCCACTACTTTTCTCCATCTTTGTTGTTACCCTCAGCCTCTTGCCTGGGTGACTGACTTAAACTCCACAATCCATCTCCTTCCTTCCACCTGTGCCCCCACCTTCCCTCTGCATAATTCAGTCTCTATGGAGTGGCCATAGGTATCATTCTCCAGCATATTAGCTGAGCCACACCTTCCTGACTTCCCTTCCATGGCTTCCCATCCATTCTGGATATCCATTGCTATGTAACAATCTACCTCAAAACCCAGTGGCTTAAAACAGCCACCATTTTTTGTAGTTCTCAGTTTGTGGGTCAGGAATTTAGGCAGGGCTCAGCCAGATAGTTGTTCTGCTTCACACAGCATTGACTGAGGTCACGTTGGAGTGCCCAGGTGACGGACAGCCTAGTTTGGAGGGTGGAAGATGGCTTCATGCACAATTTTTGGTGTTTTGGTGGGGGTTCCTGGAGGGCTCAGCTCAGATGGAATTGACAACTGGAATGCCTGCCTACGTGTCACCTCTCCAGTATGGCAGTCTCAGGGTAGCCAGACTTCTTACACAGAAGGGGTGTTTCAAAATAAGAAGTAGAAGGTGACCCTCCCTTAAGGTCAGGTTGGAAGCTGGCTTAGCATCACCTCCACCATGTTGTATTGGTCAAAGGAGTTGCAGAGCCTTCCAAATTCAAGGGGAGGGGACGCAGATGCCACCTCTCCATGGGAAGAGTGTCCAGAAATATGTGCTCAATTTGTCATACTATCACAACCACAAAAACATCTACTTTCTTGGCTGACCAAGGACTTATGATCCAGTCCCTGACTCCCTTGTACCACTTTTCTTCTTCCACATCACACTGGACTCCTTCCTGTTCCACAAACACACCAAGTTCTTCCTTCTCAGCTCAGAGACTTCACACATGCCATTCCCTCTGACTGAAATGCCCTTCATGTCTCCTCCTTGTTCTGCTTACCCTCAGCAGTAGATACTCCAGAAAAATCTCCATGCTTGGCTCACCACCATTCAGACTAGAATGTTCTAGAAGGTCAACAGCCTTCTAGAACCTAGTATGCAGCTCTGGGGAGGTAGAACACATCATGTTCTTGGACAGCAATGAGTTTAAACTCTGCCTACTGGTAGGTTATTTATTCTCCCAAGATTCGCTTTTTCTCATCTGTTATACGTGGGTAAGTAACATTCACCTTAAAGTGTGGCCATCAAAAAAGAAGATGAGATTGCCCATGTGTAAGCCATGCGGGGTCACTAGACGTGGGAAAGTCTCAATAAATATTGGTTAAAAGAGAACTTTTTTTCCCCCCCTAAGTACAAGACCAATTTCAGGCTATAATTTCCTTGTTACTAGACATTCTGGCTTGGCCTCTGGGTTCCAGATGGTTTTTTGTTTAATTTGAGAGTGGTAATCCCAGCCAGCCCAGGTCACAGAATTAACAGCATGTCCCCCATTCCTTACGGAGGGTGAGGATGGGGCAACTTGCTCGGAGCAAACAAGCTTAAGAACTGTAGGAGCAAACACATAACAGGCAAGAAAGATTTTTTAATAATAGATGTTAAAAAATGAATCCAAACAAGAGAAATAGACCCACTGAATAGGGATAAGTGTAATGTCTATCATGGACTGTGATATATGTCTGCTCTGAGACCAGCTCGACAAAAGGCCAAATTTTCTTAAAAGCATGTTAAAATATTAATAGATATCTGAAACAGTTTTCTTGCAACTGCTGCCAGTCTTCGGAAAGATTACATCAGACTGGAAAAAACTAGGAGAGACGCTGTAATGTCTTAGCTGTGGTGACCTACTGGGGCACCTTAGCATCCACTTCGCCAGGGCAGGCTGCGGTCTGGCGGGCGAGCCCTCGGCAGGCTCCATCTGTGTGAATCAGAATTATTGAGAAATTTCGTATTTGACCTCAGGGGCTGTGAGTCACTCTCTCTGGCAGGTTCGGAGGCTCCTTGCGTGGCCTACAAAGGCCTATTTGGTTCGGCTCCAACCTCCTCCACTGGCCTCCTCTCAGCCCCAGACCCGCTGAATCTCCTTTCAGACTCAGCCTCGCCTACTTCCCTCCTACGGCAGGACCTTCAACCGGCTCTTGCCTCTTTCTAGAACATTCTTTCCTCCCCTCTTAACTTGCTTAGTTATCTCCTATTCTTCTAGGTCTCTGCTAGAGAGCCGCTCTCTCTCCAGCATCCCGGTATTTCCTGCAAGATGGATGTGGGACCTCCACGGCCTCCACCTTGCTGTTTTCACGTTAGCTGTTCCACAAGGACAGGGAGTGGTGGTCATAGGGTGTCTCTAGCCCCTCTTATCCACTCTGAAAGAGCAAGGTTTGCATCTCTGGCCCTCAGCATTGCATTAACAGTATCCAGTAGAGTAGGGAATGCTTGTCCCCTCCCAAATTCATGTTGGCACTTAATCCCCAAAGTATTGGGGCAGTATTGGGAGGTGGGGCCTTTAAGAGGTGATGGGGTCATGAGGGCAGATTAATCCATTCATGGATTAATGGACTAAGGGGTTATCATGGGAGTGGGACTGGTAGCTGTGTAAGAAGAGGAAGAGGGGTTTGAAAAGCACGCTCAGCCCCTCACCAAGTGACACCCTGGGCTGCCTCAGGACTCTATGAGGGTCCCCATCAGCCAGAAGGCCCTCACTGGGTACAGCCCCTTGACCTTGAACTGCTCAGCTGTCATAACTGTAAGAAAGGAATTCTTTCTCAAAATAAATTTCCCCGTCTCAGATATTCTGTTACAAGCAACAGAAAATGTCTCAGATAAGAACAAATGAATAACTGTGAACAAATTAATAAATCTAAGAAAATTGTCTGACACAGCCAGAGAATTAGGTGAGTCCTCATGATTCTGAGAGGGGTGTATATGTGTGTGTGTGTGTGTGTGTGTGTGTGTGTGTGGAGGGTTGTTTGATTAACGTTATTGGTTTGACCCAACAACCAACCCTTCAGTCTCCTCCCAGGCCTTGTCAGTGAAAACACATCAAGGAAAGGAAAACCTACAAGACGTAGAAGGTGCACGGGGGTCTTTGACTTAAGAGTGATGGACGTGCCCCCGTCTGTTCCTCTGAGATTTCTTTATCCATCAGTTGTCCTCATGCTTCCCCCAAACCTACTGGGACTCATGGTGCCATTTTCCTCCCAGCGGCCCAGGCTCAGAATCTCAGCCTTTTCTTTGTCTCTTTCCTCTTCTCTCACCTTCTGCCGCCAACTGATCCGTGAGCAATGTTGGATTTTCCCCCCAACCTGTCCATTACTTGCCCTTTCCTCTCCAGGCACTCACCTCTACATCTGTCCCTTCCTATACATTTCCCTCCTCAATTGTGGCAATTGCTACAACAGCCTTCTTCCTTGGTCTTACTTCCTGCAAGAAGCCTTCTGTTATATCCTTTTCCAGTGACACCTGGTAATATTTCTAAGTTACAAAGCATCCATTCAGCAAGTATTTATTGATGATGCTGTTACAGGACAGCCACTGTGAAGTCCTTGGGGATATAAGGCCATGTGTGACCTCCCAGGGGAGACAGGTGTGTGACCAATGACAGAATTCCAGAGGGAGGGGGAGTGATCACTGTCATAGAAGGAAGAATGGGCAAGCAGGATGACACGGGGATTTGGAAGACATCATTTATTTTCTCCCTTCCTCCCTTCTCTCCTCTCTGACTTGGCCTTTTTCTCTGTCTCATTCATTCATTTATTCATTCAGAAAACACTGTCCGGCAACAGACCAGATAGACAAGATATGTTAGACAGTGGCGATGGGGTATGAAAATGAACTTGATATGGAATCATCCTTGAAAGGGCGACTTCCTGGTGTGCACGTGTTCACACATGTGTGTATGCTCACCTTCGTTCCTCAACAGCCAGGAACTTGTATTAACTTTTAAACCTCGGGTTCTAACAGAGGCCTGAGACAGAGTAAGTTCTTGGTGACCATTTATGAAATGGGAGAATGAATGAATGAATGGATGACTACACAAAGCAAAGGCATCACTGACAGTGAGAAAAGTGGATGAGCCTTTTCTGAAGAATCCATCTCTGTCAGCAGGAGAGTATTGATGCTTCAACTTGAGGAGAAAATTCCCTGTGACCCAGAGGTGGGGATCCCCAGAGTTCTGCCTCTATAAGAGGGTTCCAGGCATTGATTCTGTCCAGCCGATAAGAGAGGATCCCTCCTCCCTTGCTAAAGTTCATGTTCTTGTTCACCATCATGCACATCCCACTTGCCTAGGTCGTTTGTACGGAGGCCTCGCTGCTCTCCATAAGAAAGAGAAACTGGGCTCACGGATTCATGTTTGGTGTTTTTTCTCCAGATGGTATGATGATGATGATGATGGTGATGATGACGATGATGATGATAGCTACCATTTACTGAACATCTACCATGTGCCAGGCACTGCGCTAGGCCCTTGACTCTGACAACCTAGCCAGACAGGAATTATTGGAACCACATCACCAAGGGGGGCACTGAAGTTCAGAGGCCTTAAAAAAACTTGGTGTAGTTTACACGCAAGGAAAGAGTCACCTCTTTCTCTGCCCAGCTACATTTTGGCATACTCCAATTTACTGCCCCTGGTTTCCAGCCCAGTGAGCCTAGAATGCACTAGGAAGCACAAAATCACTGGAGAGATTTTGGAGAGATAGAAGCCATTGTACGCAACATGGAAATGTGGATAGAATCAGAACATATCAAATAGCATGCCGGAGATGCGGGCGAGAAGAACTGTGGGTTAACAACAAATCCTTTACAATGGAAAACAAGTCAACCCTATAGTTCAGTTTCTGTATCCTGAGAAACCTGTCAGCAGACTTATTTCAAAATATTGATATTGCCTGGGAGAACAGTGAAGCAACCATTGCTCCAAGTATCGTTGGAGAGAAAAAAAAAAAAAAAAAAAAAAAACCGAAAAAAAAAAAAAACCAAACCCAGAAAAAGATAACTAACTCCTTCATATGTATTGGGATTTTAAGTTTAGTTTAGTTTAGTGCAGCTGGTTTTGTTTTTTCTATGTTTACTTGTTTTCTTTAATTTTATTATAATTTTTTTTCATATTATTCCACAAAATCAAGTAGCTTCTATCTTAATCTAGATTTCTTGAATCTTCTCTGCTTTTGCCTTAGACAAATGGAGTTTTAAATATTAATATTTTTAAGGCTTATATATTTTTTGTTGCAAAATAATTACCCTATGACCCAACAATTCAACCCCTAGAAATGTCCCCCGTAGAAATGCTCACATGTTTATCAAAATCCACGTATGAGATCATCTGTAGCAGCACTGGAAGTGGAATAGCCCCCAAATGGAAAAGTCCATCAAGCACACAATGCTATGGTCACAAATGGAATACTACACAGCAGTGACAATGCATGTCCTATAACTAAATGCAAGCCTATGAATAAATTTCAAAAACACAGTATTAAGAGAAACAAAGATGTTAATAGGAAAAAAGTACTCAATTTTTGAATCCATTATTATAAAATTCAAAACTAAGCTTGGCAAAACCAAGCTGTTCATTTCTTGATCTGGAGCATGTAAGGTGCATTCACACTATTAATATTTATTAAATTGTTCATTTATGAGTTGAGCGTTTTTCTATGTGCACTTCAATAATAACTTTAATGAAAAATAATAATGCATTATTAAAAGTAGAGATAGTGGTAAGTAGATTAAGGAATAAATATTTGTCCTAATCTGACCATTTAGGGATGATCATTTTATATCTTCTGGGAATTTTTATTTTTATTTTTAATACATCTATCTTATCATATAATTATTATATTATGATATTATAATATTATTGTTATTTCATAATAGTAAATCAAGGGAGTATATACTAATAATTTATCTCGTATTGTTGGGCATTATAGATTACTGCTATTGGTATTATAAACACTGCCACAATGAACAGCTTTTTCTTACAAGCAATTCCCTGATTTAATATTATTTCTTCAGCTTAGAGTCTCAGGAACGGAATTATTAGGTCAACTGATACACATTTTTAGATGCTATTTATAAAATGTCAATACTTGTTTCAATTTGGATTAGAGTAAAAATAAAGTGGGACCTTCTCTCAAGATAATTACTCTGGTTCTGTCCTGTAGAATAAAATTTTCCCTCTGCCAGGAGGCAGAAAATTTTTAAAAATCAGATTCAGCTTGCAACAAAAGTTAAACTAATGGTAATGATTTTAAAGTAATTTGGGTAAGATCTTCTCTGGATCACAGATACTGGCATGAGAATGTTTCCCTGCCTCACTGAAGATAAACAGCTCTCGTCTTGCCTTTTAACTCCAATGGATTGGTTGTGTCTGCCTGGAGAACTCTGAACATCCTGATCCATTAGTAATGCCTGCCATGATGCTGAAATGGGAGCACTAACACGTTGGCTGTGTGTGTGCCAGCCCTCTTCTATAGTATTAATATTAATACAATGACAGTCTACTTTGCTGATGCTGTGTTCTGTCATTGCATGTATGTACAAGTTGCCAATGTAGAACTGCCTGGCAAAAGTATTTCTAAGATCTGGGCAGGGGCAGAAGATGTAGGAGCAGAAGTAGCATGTTTCTTGGTCTGTTGTAAATGGAAACACACCACATACACACACACACACACACACACACACCCCTAGCAAGAATTGCTTTTAAATATTAATATAAACAGACTAGCTCAAGTCAGATAATCCTATACAAAATTGTGTTACGTTTTCTCCAACTTTTTAGCTAAACTTTATTACATTTTAGTATCTTTGTCTTCTCTTTTTTTAAGGAGGGGGAGTGAGGTTCAATTTCCTTTTATTTTTATAAGACAGAGTCTCACTCTGTTGCCCCAGGTAGAGTACAGTGGCGTCATCGTAGATCACAGCAACCTAAAACTCCTGGGCTCGAGGGATCCTCCTGCCTCAGCCTTCGGACTAGCTGGGACTACACGTGCACACCATGACACCCGGCTAATTTTTCTATTTTTAGTAGAGACAGAGTCTTGCTGTGGCTCAGGCTGGTCTCAAACTCCTGACCTCAAGCAATCCTCCCGCCTCGGCCTCCCAAAGTATTAGGATTACAGGTGTGAGCCACCTCACCCGGCCAGCATCTCTTTACTAAACAATTATTTGTCTTGCACTTAAGGAACAGATCACTTTTGAACTAGTGAAACTAGCTAATCTTGGCAGCTGAGTCTTGTCTGTGTCTTCCTGCTTCATTTTTTGGGAAGAGAGAGGGAGATGCAAGGTCGGCACTCTTCTTGGGTTTAAATGCCCATGATGGGCACAGCTATAGCTAAAGACCAGCTGATCCAAGTTGTAAAGCTCCGGGCTTGAGGAGGCTTTTGTCCTATCTACTGGGAGGTGTCTCACTGAGGACCCAGTGAATGACAAGAAGCAAGTTTGTCTGAGCTCAGAGCCCCCTTTGGGACACAGTTTGAATCCACAATGGAGCAGTTCACAAAACCTCTGAAGTTGTGGGAAAAACCAAAAGAAAAACAAAACACAGTTCCACTTCCAGATCTAGGGGATGTGCACACCCCCTTCTCAGGCAATCAAGAGGTTTGCCATCAAACCCCTAAATGCGTACGGTACTTTCTAAGCTGATGTCTCTTTGGCCTGACCACACTTTATTTTCTCTCTACTTAATTATTGTATTTAGTCATAGCCGACATCTTTCAAAAATCCCAGTTCCATATTGGCTAAATGCAATTTGGGTTTTTCTAGTAGACCACCATTTGAAATTCCAAGTGATGTATATTAATTATAATAGCTACTTATTTACTGCTAATCCTCAGCCTTGTGTATCGGGCTGTGAGTGTCGGCTGGGGAGGGTGATAATTGTAACAGTAATAATATTAACAACAGTGATAGCAGGTACAGAAAGCTTCTTAGATACCAGGAGTAATGCTAAAACATTATCTCATTTAATTCTTCCAAAACCATATGAGAGAGGAATATTATCTTTATTTTACAGAGGAAGAAATGGAAACTCAAAAGGATTAAGTAATTTTATCATGGCTACCTGCCTAGTTAGGCTATTTCTCTTCCTTGTATTATTACCTGCTCTGATCATATTCTTCCCATTGTCATGTTTGTGATGCATGCGTCATTAGCAGTGTGCCTAGAACAGAACACTCAATAAATGGCCTCAGGCAATGATTATTGTTAGTACTACTGCTACAGAATTTACTCCCTGTAAGTAGCCATCAGCCCCACTGTACAGATGGGGAAACTGAGGCCAAAGCCCCAACATTAATATATGGCAGAGCAGCACATCAATTCCAGCAGCTCTTGTAGTCCTCTGATTCTTCAATCGTCTGTGGGGTGACCTCCTTGGGGCATTCCTGAAGCTGCCTGCCAAGTGTGGGGTGGCTGGGGGTAGCCTCAAGACTGGCCTTTAGTCTGTTCTTTGCTTTTAGTTGAAATACGATGGGAGGCATCTGCGAATGGAATCTCTTCCCTAGAAGCCTCCTGTACCTGGGACCAGAGACGCACCCCCGAAGTCCTTCAGCCTTGAGGGCTGGCAGGGGCTCCTCCGCGTTGGCCTCCCTGACCAGAATGGAGGGCACACGTGCACGCTAACCTTTGCATTCATTAGCCGGCAGCTGCAGCGCGAGATCAATGATAAGTAGAAATTGTGTACATTCGACTGCATGGGCCTGCTCTCCCTACCGATCACGTGACTTCCTATTAACGGTATCTCTCATCTTACCAAACCGATATTTCCTGTAAAGGGTTGAGACTAATTGTGGTTTTAACAAGGGTCACATTATGCATTTCTGTGAGAGTGAACAACCATAGGTCAGACAGTCAGACGGTCGGTCTGGAAAACAGATCCATACTCCGAATCTTTAAGGCTGATGTGAAGCCCAGATAAGTGTGTTTGTGATGTGGAAGTTACCCTAGGAAAATGTCGGGGAGAAAAAAATGAAACTCGAGACAGGAGTGACTGCTTGGCTCAAGAGGATTCCGAAAAGACACGGCACTGTGGTGCTGTTTGGTGTTTATTTAGGCAAAGTACCCTAAGAAGACGAGAGACCCTACACTCTGATGGATGAGGCTCCCATCGTTCCAGGCTGGGAGAGTCCGGCAGGTTTTTTGGTGGCTGTCACTTTGTCTGGGGGCCCACAGGCCACCTTGGTAGGTAGAGCACGCATGGTGCGGCTGCTACCGGCAATCTCCTCTTGGAGAGATTCCTCCTCGGCGCTGTTCTTTCTCAAGAGCTTGCAAGCCTGCAATCATTTTGTCTCGACAATGGCAGAGGCTGCCTTGGAGGACACACTGGCCTTGATTGGCTTGTTACTCCACAGAGTGGATATGCCGTGATTGAACTCAGAGCTCCTGCACTCGACCTGCGCCTTGAAAAACAAAATGAAGACGCGAGAAAGGTTTGAACCTCCTCGCTTCACCCACATCTTGGCTCGCCGGCCCCCTTTTCCTGTTAAGACGTCAAATGTGATATGACAGGGTACCATTTATCACTTCGACATCCTCTGCCACTTCCCTTTCCTTCACCCTGTCTCTTCCACTTACTTTAGGTCAGACTAAGACATTTCTTGCAGGGGAGCTTTCAACTTGGGTGACACTTTCCTGATTCTGAATCTTGTTCCAAAATGCCACAAGCAAAGTCGCCGGCCCTAGAATACCAACATGTCAGAGGGTTTTCATTTTTAAGACACAACTCAATCATTTTTCTTCTAGCTTATCTAGAAATTTCATCGGGTAAATTCGTGTCTAATCCCTCTAGGAAAAGTCAAAACAAATGCCATACAACATGAAAATTCTCTCCCCTCTCCTCCTTTGACTGATTTAATGGAGAATTTATATGCACAGATTTTATATCAGATCTACACAATAGAACTTTCTGCAAGGATAGAAATGTTCCATATCTGGGCTGCCCAATATGGTAACCACTAGCCACAAATGGCTATTGAGCAATTGAAATGTGGCTATTGCAACTGAGGAACTGGTTTTTAAACTGTGCTAATTTTAATTAATTTAAATTTAAGATTAAATTTAGCCATACTCTATGCAAATAATGTACAGTAGAGACTGGTAGACATTTCAGACCCTGAACCATGCTATTGATGAAAAACTGGTAACATTTTTTTAAAAAATTGGAATTATCAATTTAACTGTTTTCCCCAGCTCCAAACACTAGTAACATGTCTCTAAATTGTATGTGGCCTAACTTTTGTTAATCTGAACATAATATCTCAGAAAAAGCTGAAGTTGAAGAAAATGCTAAATTCATCAAATAATACATTTATGATGAAGTTTGGAGCTAGACAAAGAACAAGAAAAGAACCGGGTTCTAGTGCATGGGTTAGGTAATGGGATGTAACCAGGTGAGAGGGAGGGGGAACACTTGGAAAAATAGTACTAATGGAATGGAATCTGGCATTCTGAGCCCAGGGTCTGTTCACTAGCATTCATTCATTCATTCATTACTAAATCTCTACTATATACCATGTGCAATATTTCAGTTGCTTCATCTATAAACAGGGGAGAAATAATAGATAATGCCTAAGTAGATCATGTCTGTGGTATACTTGATGAAATGTAAACCACTAGAGAAATCTGAATCATTGGTATGTTGGCATTTTCTTTAGTCTTCTCAACTGGAAAGAAATATTTAGAGTGGAAGAGATGCTTAAACTGCAGTTGAAACCCCAGATTGGGATGGGGGCAGGGTGGGGACAAAAGATAAACTCTCTAACCATGTCAGGTGGTTATTTTAGATGATTCAAATCTATGCATACAGACAAATGGTATCCTGCAATAATGAAAAGATTTACAGGTAGACATTTGAGAGATCAAGAAGAAAAGAAAGAAAACCATATTTTTAAATGTCTTGGATTCAGAAAAAACAAAGGACCAGTTGCAGACACTGCGTGATGACACATTTTATAATTGGCATAACTGAAGAATGGATTGTCACCAACTTGATTTTGAAAAGGCAATATGGGACTCTAGTATCTCAAGGAAACGCCACAGTACAAGTATGCTTTGATCTCAGAAAGGTGTATGATGCTGTCCCTCAAGAAATACCCAAAGACAAGATGGAGAAATGTGAAATGAATGAGGGAATTGTTAGCAGATCTATAGCTACTTAACCTCATTCAAGGAGGCTTTACGAATTGTTATTTTTATTATTTCAAGGGAAGTTGCTGTAGGTCTGCCACAGAACTGTGTGTTTGCGCCAATGCTCTTGGAGAACATCTTTATTTTGAATAAGAACTTTAAGATGTGTGCATTAAATCTACAGCTGAGATGGGAAAAGTGAGAAAGCTGGAGGACGGATCAGGATTCAAAAAGAGTTAGTTTAAAAGTATGAGCTAGTCATTGAGATGAAATCTATTAGATATATTTGTCAAGTTCCGCATCTAGATTTAAATTTTTTTTTTCAAAAGTACAAGATTTGTAGAATTCTGTGTGCAAAGCCAGTGGTGAAAAAGCCCGGTGGCCATGGGTGATGCTAAGCATAGTATAGCAATAGAGCGTGACGTTAGAAATCTTCAGTCACCTTAGGCCCAGATCAGGGGAAACATGGCTCCTCCCGGGCTGTGCCATCTGGATGCAAATCCCAAGAACAGGAAAGTATTCTGACTAACCATCATTAGAAAAGATTGTGGATGTCCACCCCAGAGGAGTAAAGATTCAGGAGTTGTCTTCCAATTTATGAAGACCTTTCACATGGAAGGGACTTGGTCATGGGGAGCAATTTTATGCAAAGAAGTCATTTGAACTTGAGCTGCTAAGGCAGTGGTTCTCTGAGTGTGGTCCTGGCATTATCCCAAGGTCCTGGGAACTTATTAGAGACGTAAATTCTCCTGCCCCAGGAGGAATCAGGAACTCTGGGGCTGGAACCCAGCTAGCCGGGTTATAACCACACCTGCCATGGGATCGTGGCGCCGGCTACTGTCTGCGAGTCACTGTTCTAAGTGGGGGCTCTACTGCTCCTGCAGTTCTCACTGGCAAAAGCTCGGAATCCTCCCCAGCCTGAGCCTCTGGCTGAGAGTCCTGGAGGGTGAGGTGAGGAAAGAAATACAAGAGGATCAACGTCCCTTCCCAAGAGAATGTACACTTTTTGAAGCACCTTGACTTTTATTTTTAAATTGTTCTGAAAAACAGAGGTAGATCAACATGCAGAGGCTAAATGGTAGATGGTTTCTATCGAGGGAAGAGATCAGAAACTCACAGAGAAAGGTTCTCGACGGTGATGCAGAGGGTGGGCTTCACACAGAGCTGCAAGTCCCTCAAAGCTAGAGGGAAAGAAATGCCAGATATCTTGAAGTAGAAAGTCCTGCGTGGGGAAGCATGGGGGAGATGAAGCTGAGATTTTTTTTCCCAGTTTTGTGTTTTCTGCCCTAAAGTGATGACTCACGTGACTCTCCATCCCACTCATTGCATATCCACGTAGCAGACCCCTTCACAGATACAGAGGGGTCTCTTTCCTTTCCATCCACATTGCCCCCTCCTAGGAAGCAAAGGTGAGCCCCAGACTTTCGGGAATTCAAACTCATTGAAGAGGAGAATTGGAGAGTTCTAGAGTTTTTTCCTAGCAGTTCAAGATCAACTTCTAACTTTGAAGCAAATTCTACT
Organism: Varecia variegata; assembly: GCA_028533085.1. Lineage (NCBI taxonomy): Eukaryota > Metazoa > Chordata > Mammalia > Primates > Lemuridae > Varecia > Varecia variegata. The sequence goes on along the minus strand of CM052442.1, from coordinate 117,328,805 downwards.
TCTGATTCTTGGAGCCAAGTCATGTTTTCTAATATCCTAGTTTGTTTCTTGCTCAGCGGCCGGAGATGGACACCGTGACTGAGTGCCCAGTGCTGGCTGCGGGATTTCCTTCTTTTCGATTATCTTCATTGATAGAGATTGTGGGTGACCATCCCTTGAGGAATTCAACCCCATCCTAGCCCTGACTATGTGATTTGGGCAGTTACTGCTCATCATTTTGGTTTTCTCATCAATAGAATGGGGAGACTCTAGTTAGTGCATGCAGGAATTGGGCAGCTGTGATCACCACGAAAAGGGACTAGGATGCTAAGGTGTGTGTGACCCCAGCCTTTCCCCTCCTCCTCCCCTGCCCAGGAGGATTCTGTCTCAGATTCTTTGCTCAGTGCAAAGTTGCAGCATTGAAGAGAGCAAAGCAAAGTTACACATAAAAGGAAATAGAGCGACTACAGAAGAGCACGACCGAGCAGAAGGCTAGGAGTGAGGACAAAGGGGGCTTGTGTTTGCCAAAGAACAGAGAAGAAGGAATGAGGAGCAGCTGACATGACAAGAGAGCTTTGGGAAAACAGGGTGGTTAAAGAGGTCTTTTAGGAGGCCAGGTGCGGTGGCTCACGCCTGTAATCCTAGCACTTGGGAGGCTGAGGCGGGTGGATTGTTTGAGCTCAGGAGTTCGAGACCAGCCTGAGCAAGAGCGAGACCCTGTCTCTACTAAAAATAGAAAGAAATTATCTGGCCAACTAAAAATATATATATAGAAAAAATTAGCTGGGCATGGTGGCACATGCCCGTAGTCCCAGCTACTTGGGAGGCTGAGGCAGTAGGATTGCTTAAGCCCAGGAGTTTGAGGTTGCTGTGAGCTAGGCTGACTCCACGGCACTCACTCTAGCCCGGGCAACAGAGCGAGACTCTGTCTCAAAAAAAAAAAAAAAAAAAAAAGAGGTCTTTTAGGGAGTTTGCTGTCTGGTATGTGACATAATTCCCCCCTGATTCCCTCTTCAAATGACTTTAGTAAAGATTTAAGTTGCTGCTCAAGAATATCAAGATCGGATGTATGTTTCATTTGCATTGGACACTGGCCTCAAAGCACGGGCAGGCAGGCCTCACTGCATTCATGACCTTGGTACTTGCTAATGAGGTTCATCCAACTCTTTAGACATGCCTAGGTCACAATCGTCTAAGATCATCCATTTTCAATGTCCATCTTCCCGATTTTCAACAATAAACATGACCCACTCATAAGATAGTGTTTGAGCACCTTTCCAGTCAGGGGTTGACCAGTTGTTCATCAATGACAGCTCCTGCAAGCAAAATTCTAAGGCAAGTTCCACCATATGCACTGGGGCAAGAGAAATATCTGAAGAACACACTGTAGCCATATTTGAACGATGGAGTCTGGCTGTGGATTGCTGGGAGCACACCCTAGAGACATGACCAGCAGAGGTCTGCAGAGAACAGCTATAGCCACAGGCCAAAGGAGGGTTTTGCAGGTACTTCCCTCAAGAGATTGCTAGACATAGGTGGGGTTTTGTCAATACCCCCATCCAAAGGCATTTATTCTTATAAACAGACTGAGATGAAATAATGATCACGTCACCTGAGCATAAAAAGGATAATAAGATATTAATATACAGCCCAACTCCCTTTGAGGGAAATAGCTACCTTGCCAATATGTATGAATCAATTTAACTTATAAAGGGAGCAGAGTTGCTCACTGGATTACACCAAGAATAGTGATTAACAGACTGCCAATTCTAATATGAATTTTATCTCTGCCCAAGTGAAGGTTTAAAATTCATTTCATTTTCATGCATAAAATTATGCTTTTTTTTCAATTTTAAGCTCTATATGTTCTCTATGTAAGAAAAAAAAATGAGGAAAGTGAAATGATAAACTCCAAACTTTCTCTTGTAACATAGGCAAGCATGTATCTATCTCCTTCCGGCTTTAAATAATAAGATTATACTTTACATACTTAACTTGGTTCTTAATGTGATTTTTCAACATTAATTTATTAATATTTAATAGCTGTTTCCTGAACACCTACTAGGTACCCGGCACTTTATTAGGCTCCGAGGGATGGAAACCATGAGCCTGTCCTCCGAGCTTGGAGTTTAGGGGGAGAGGAAAGAAAATAACCAAGTAGGTAAATAAATATGTAATTATATACACAGATATAATTTATATTGCATAAATATATAGTCACAAATTGTGATGCATGATGATGGAGGGGACTAGGAACGGGACATGACATAACGAGGACATACTCAGAAGGTGGCCATGGATGCCTCCGAGAAGGTGACAGAAGGTGAGACCCAAAAGACAAGCCGTGAGACATCCTCAGACCCCAAAGAAGGCAGCGTTCCAACCAGAGAGATTATGTTATTATGAATAAAAACTCAATTGGGTCAACGTGATCAACCTCATCATACAGAAGAGGAAACTGAGGCTCAGAGAGTCCGAGGAACTTTCTCGAAGTCGTACATTAACTGCCATTAAGAGCTAGCTGGGCCTTAGAGTTGGCTATATGCTCAGTCATCGAGTTGCTCAACAGTTTATATCTCAAGGCTTCAAATGTAGATTTTCCCAGAATGGATCGTCTGCCGAAAAAAAGTTATGACTGTTGTTTTTGATTTTGTTATTATTGTCTTCCATTATTAAAGCCAGCAAATTCTCTCCTAACCATTCCTGAAGCCTGCAGCACACACACACAGCAGCAGGACCCTCTCTCCTCCAAGACCACTGAACAGTGGCACCCTCCCTTGTACTAAAAAGCATTTGCATCTGATTGCTCCCCTCACATCTCTGCCCGTTTAACCCTTCCCATAAGCATGTCTAAGAGATAAAAAGTCATTTTAATGCACACAGGGCCAAGGGAGGCTCTGTTTTTGATATCTATTTATATCCTTACTAGTTAGATGGAAACCCATCCTTAAAATCCCAACATCCACGACTAAAGGAGAAAAACAAAAACCACGAGGTCAAAGCATCAGTCCCAATGGGAAGTTATTAGCATCATCTTGATATTGCTCTAAGTCTGGTCTATCATTATACGTGAGTAGTCAATGCATGTTGGGTAAGGCAATGGTGACCAGCAAATACCACTCTGAGGCTGTGTGTGTATGTGTGTGCACACAGTCCTTATTACAATGACGTAATAATGGATACTTATTGATCACCTATATATGCCTAGACTTTTGAGCAGGGCAGTATGTTTAAATAGGGTAAAAAGAATGAACTAAAGTTCTAATGTCTAAGTCAAGAATATTTGAGATTCCAATAATTGCTACTTATAAGTAATTCTGGTAACCTAAATAAAACCAAATATTTACAAATGATATTTAAGAATTACAGAAGACTATCTTCATCAAGTGAGGAGGATTCCAATGAAGAGATGTAGGTAATCTCTTATTAATTTAACTCCTTGAGGTCAGAAGTTGTATTCAGTGACTCCCCAAGCTGTTAGCAGAGTGCATAGTAGGTTGCAAATAAATAGTAATCATTCGTTTGCGAACGGGCAAAATCACAGTGAGCTTGAAACTGTGGTGAGATTCTTGTGTCAACATTTCCACTGAGTTTTGTCAAGGATTCATTTTAGTCTTAGCGCTAAATTATAGTGTCCACTCTCCTGGTTTCACTTACGTCCCCTTTCTCAGTGCTTAAGTGGTGTAGAAGATCTATGAAGAATTAAAATAAATAAATGCACAATTATGTTTATTTATAGTGCAGTAAAACTTGGCTACATATATTTGCCCAGGTTGTATGTGTTGGTCTGGCCTGTGGATAAATAGCATGAATTTTATAGCCTTGGCAGAAAGTTGATATTTCTTGGCTGTTAAGATTTCTACATTATAGTAAAGCTAAATCATGTAGATATTTAGAAAGCCAAATGTCTGCTCCTGGATGGATTTCTTACCGCAGAACATCATCCGCCAATGGGGGACTCTCAGAGCAAAGGCACCTGCCACCACCTGCAGCCTACATGCTACTTTGCTGCAACATGTAGAGGCCATTTTGCTATTTTATTTTTATTTTTTCTTGGGTGTGTATTATGTATATTAAAAACAACCAACCAACCAACTATGGGCAAGCTCCTTATCACAGCAGAGCGCTCTCTCTCTATTAAATATAAACCTTTGTTTGTTTGTTTTTCCTTATCTCTTGCCAAGAAACAATAGCCAATAAAATGGCATAAAAATTAGTGATTTCCAAAAATGACTGAAACTGGCTAATCTCTTCAGGACGCAGAAACGTACAGGAAAATTTAGAATATCTCGAGGAAAGGGGCTGGGGGATTATAGTGTCTGCACCAGCACTATTGCATCAGCATAGCATCCTTTACACACATTCTCACGTCCATTTCACAGGTGACAAAACCGAGGCCCAGGGAAGTTAAGCGACCCGCTTAGCTGTACCCAACTGAGTCATCCTAAAGTCCAAACTCAGTTAGCGTGGCCTGCAGTTCAGGTTTTTTCCGAGGTCCGTGCTTAAGACTGGCTTTATTACCTTGTCTTACTGTTGCTGTCCTATCTAGAGACCCCTTACAACCCCAGTCTCTACGGCGTGGAATATGAGTCTGTTTCAGAAACAATAATTTACCCCAGAGAATTGATCCCTCCCGAGGCTATAAGACCTGTCTGGTTGTGGGGGGACAGGCGGGGGTGGCAAACATTTAAATAGACTCAATCAACCTCTTGCCAATCTCCTATTTTCAAAGCAGACTGTCAGAGTCCACTCAGCTCCTTCTCGTCCACTGTGGGGATGTGAAACCCTGGAGTCTCTCCCCCTGGCTGAAGGTCGCACATCTTTTGGATTTGCTTCTGCCTTGGCTAAAGGAATACATTTATTTTTTTTCTTTAAGTTTGGGAAAACCAGATGATCTTTCCCACACTCGTTATGGTTTGCCATTGAATCGTTTTTAAACGATTTCGTTTAAATCGTTTAAAAAGATCATTAGATCATTTTTCTTATTTTTTCTAGAAAAATGTCCACAAGGCTACTTCATGAGGAGTGTGTGTGTGTGTGTGTGTGTGTGTGTGTGTGCATGCACACACCTGGACATGCATGTTGGAGATTGTGTGTACAAGTGCAACCCCAGGTATATGTGGGTAGCCCAAGCAATAAATGGCCTTGGTGAATTTGAACGGCTCTCCTTCCAAGCCGGGCTTATTTTGGCAATACTGCTTTTCTCCCCAGTTACCCTGACCTCTCATATTACTGTCTGTGGATTATTTTTTTACCGAGAGAGAGATACTTAGGCATGGGCTGGAGGAGATAAGTGATATGGTCAAATCACTACTGCCAAAGCTTGAAATTCCTGACCACTTTAATAGCCCTGGCTGACCTCTAAATGAAACGCCACCTTTGGTTATTAACATGTCTCTCTCCACTTTTATGATTTTTCGGAACATAATTTGTCACAGTTTTTATCTGCACAGAGCAAGCTTTAAGCTTTTAAAAATGTGAGTTATCTTTTTACAACTGCTAACAATTACACATCACGGAACAGGCTGCTCTGAAAACCCATTATGAAAAACCCGGCCTGGAGCGTGCAGCCAGCTCTGGAGTGCACGTCTGCCGCTGGGAATCCGGGATGTCTGAACTCTTGCCACGGAGCTGCCGGTGCTCGGGAACTGGGAACCAGAAAGTAAACTTGGAGGTGGCTTGTGAGATCCGGGAGATAAGATCGGGGTCGAGAAATTAACTGTCCTTGTTTGGGGTGATAATCTAACTGGGCCATGGCGCAGGTCCAGGTTGGAACGTGGCGTGGTGGGGTCACTTCTCCTGGAAAAGGGTTTGCTCACACCCAGCATCCTGCACGATCCTGTCTTTCAAAGGCCACCTACTTGCCCCAAGATGCTTATCAGGGGATTTCTGGGCTACTGACTCTCAGCCCTGAAGCACTAGATTTATTTCGGGACAGAGGTCCTGACAACTGTTCTGGCATCCAGCATGTTGCCAGGGTGCGCTGTTGCTTCATCTCCCTCTCACTCTTACCTGTGAGCTAATTGGCGGAGCATCATGTTCCATAGGTGCAGAGTCCAGCTCAGCAACCAGGCTCCGGACCAGGCAGCATGGGTTCAAATCCTGGCCCCGAACCTTAGTGCGGAGACTTTGAGCAAATTGCTCACCTCTGTGCACCTCGGTTTCTTCATCTATAAAATGGGGTGAATGATACCAGGCCTCTCAGGGACCGATGGAGAATAAATGAAGCAATGGAAAGCACTGAGTGCCCAATAAGCCAGTTATTTTATTATGTTGGTTTTCTTATTCGTGTTTTTATCCTGAGCTGTAGGCTCAGGGCTGAAGGATGAGGGCCAAAAGACAACTGCAGAAATGAGGGGAGCCGCACACTCGCCCCCGGGGTGCCCGCTTGCCGTTTCTGTTAAGGTGAGAAGGTTTAATTTCATGGTGGCTGTTAAGATTGTCATAAAGAGTTGGCAGGAAATGGTGTGAAAACGAGGGGCAGACTTTTCAAATATGAGATTGGAAGAAACGTGTGGTTAGACCACGAAGAGAAGTAGAGCAGGCAGTGAAACGGGGGCGCCCTGGGTACGAGCTCGGGTCCCCCCAGACCGGCTCCGCACTCCCCGAGCTGAAACCCAGGCCAGCGTCGCCCCCAGCGTCCACCCCCAGCGGGGCGAGCGGAAGAATGAAATGGAAAAGCAGCCAGGGCAGGTTTTCTGTCCCGGTGCCAAAGCGCATCCTGCTTCCTGAGGGGGCCAGTGGGCAAAGCACATGCACCCCCGTCCCCAGGGATGAGGCAAGGGAGGGAGAGAGAATGGGAGAGAGAGAGGGAACAAAAGTGAGTAAGAGAGAGGAGATCAGGTGAACCACAGTTTTCACATATCATCATATTTAAGCCCTGTAGTCAGCCAAAACGGTGCCTAAGATTCTCACTGATGAGGTTTTACAGATGAGGTAGGATTAGAATTTGTTAGGAAGAAAGCTAGATTTGGAGAAAGCCTGAAACCCACCCCAAGTCGCCGTGCTACAGAGGTGACCCAGCTGCAACCAAGCCCACCTCGTCCTGCACGTGGGCGACCTGAGACGTCCACGCAGCCTCTGGGGTGCCGAACTCAAGCGATGCTCCCCAGAGAAGCCACCACTGCGGGGCCCGTGCCTGTGCATGGGGGGGTCCTCTGCTTCTCCCACAGCTGAGCAAATGCTGTCACCCCAATAACGGGGCACTCGTTCTGGGCCTTGGCAGCTCCTGCTCCCTCTTAGAAGAACAATTAAAAGACTCTCTTCCAGGAAGTTATTTTTTTCCTCTCCTTTCCAGGACCACTGTCTGCCTGGGCCCCAGGGGTAACACGTTCCCTTTGCTCCCGTCTCCCTGGCAGGAAATCTATTCGGAAAGGATGTTGATTATCCTCTTCAGCACTTATTTCCTTTACATTATTTTGATTCCGTTATTTCTCATTACGCTCCCAATATGTTTTGGCAGCCTGGGCTTGCAGATGGGGACACACAAAGGCTCCCACAGCCCTTGGGCTGCACCTACAGACTTGACTCCAGAATGATTTCCTTGGGGGTTGGTTGTGCCCTGGCAGGGTTGGACCAGGGGGGCCAGAGCTAATTTGCATGGCTGGCAAGTCCCCAGGGCCAGTCAGGGTTCCTCAATGGCAGGATTCACAGGTGAGCGTTGCAGAGGTTGGGAGACTGAACCCTTTCTGCCGCATTCGATTGAGTCAGGACCTTGCCCCAGTCTCTCTTTAAGCGGAGGATAATGCAAGAAGAACATGGGTCTCCGTCCTCTGCTATTTTGTTCCCTGAGGGTTCTTCTGCCCAATTAGTCTTCAGTGCTGGGCCTATTTCAGGTGACTGCCTCTGCTAACCCTTCCTTAGGGGAACCGGGCAGCCCAGCCCTGGGGTCCAGGCAGCCCTGTCGTGCCAGGCCCTCCTCTCCATCCCACGGATCTAAAGCAAGGGCCATCCTAGACCGAGGACAGTCCATCCACAGGCAACCTTGTGACCTGAGACCGTGGGGACGCCTGGCCAGCCAGCTTCTCTTTTCTTTTCTGGCCATCTGAACTCAGATATTAAGAGCCTGAGCCAGCCATTGGCAGGATCTAAATGAGAAAGGGGTGATTATAAAGGGGCTGAGGGATACTGGGCCGGGTGAGCTTCTGAGGATGCAAAAGCCATAAGCAAGTGGAAGAAGGTGACTGATAATGATGAAGATAACAATAGTGGCAAAGCCGAATGTTTGTGAGTGTTTCTACGTGCTAGGCACAGTGCAAAGCACAGTGTGTGTATTGCCTCAGTTTACCCTCACAAAACACTCTGGAGTAGGTTTAGTGCAGCTCCCTGTTTCCCGGAAGAGGAAATGAACTCTTGTCTGGGTGTGTTTCTCCTAAAACTCACAGTCTTCACAGCCAGGCCCTCTGCATGGTTGCCTGAGAAGTTCTCAACAAAGAGAGCAACACAGTCCAGGGATGGAGAAGACTCAGCTCAGAGCCTCTGCAGACGCATCCAGGTCTAGAAGCCCCCTGGGAGGGAAAACAGCCTCCTTCCATTTTTGCGGTGACTGGATTGGATCTCTGTTCCCGGCAGCCGGGAGTCAGACTGAACGTCTTCCTCCCAGACTCTGCTTAAAAGTCTTGTCTGCTGGGAGGCTCTCCCTGACACCCTCCCAGTCCCACGGGCCAAGTCGGTTCTTCCCTCCCCAGGGCCTCCTGGGCTATCGGCTCAGACATCTTTTACTGCCTCCGTCTCGCTGCATTTGATGACTTGTTTACAGATCTGTTTCCCCAGCTGGACGGGGCACATACTCTCCTCCGAGTCCCAGCACAGGGCACAGAGATGAATATACCGTAGATGCTTATGAAATGATCATTGCTCATTGAATTTATTCATTCCTCCAACTGGTATACGTTGTGCCAGGAACTGCTCCAGGCCAGGGGTCTGCCCAGGCAGGGAGAGCAGCAGAGGCGCGGGCCTAGAGGAGCAAACCCAGCATAGGATGGAGGCCGGCGAGGTGTGCTTTGGGCTGAGGTTGAAGAGACAGCCTCAGCCGTCAGAGACTGGGGGCCAACCAAGGCGTTAGACGGTATTCTGAGGGCAACAGGTGGGTGACACAGTCCAATGTGCGTTTTAGATCACACAGCTGAGCAGCACTGATTTGGCAAGATGGAGGATAGGTGTACTGGGTTGGATAGTGTCTTCCTACCCACTGGAACCTCAGAATATAAACTTACATGGAAATAGGCTCTTTGGAGTTGTAATTGGTCAAGTGAGATCACAATGGAGTAGGGTGGTCCCAATCCAAACACTGAGGTCATTACAAGAAGACATACGGAGACACAGAGACACACGCAGGGCAGAGAATGCCATGTGGCAATGGAAGCAGAGGGTGCGGCGTTGTGTCTACAAGCCAGGGAACACCGGGGACCGCCACCCTCCACCAGAAGCTAGGAGACAGCCAGGGCACAGAGGGTCCCTCGGAGTCCCCGAAAGGCAACAGATCCTGCCAACACCTGCAGTTCAGACGTGACAGAATCAGTGTGTGTCGTGAGCCACTAACAAAGTCAGTGGTCTTTTGTCACAGCAGCAAGCAGGTGTGCACACGGGCGGGGAGGTGTGGTCTGAAAATGCCCAGAGGAGGAGCGCTCGGGGAGAGAGAACAGGAGACACACGAGACGGGGTTAGAGAGACAGAGAGAAGAATATCAGACCCACGGCCAGTGCTGCCTGGTTGTGTTTGCAGACTGAATAATTAATTCTCATGGTCCAAACTCTCCAAGGGGAGGTTTTTCATCCATGTCTTGGAGTCTTGGAGATACCAGTCGATTCCCTACTTAGTTATAACAAAGTAAGAGAGGAAAGGACCCAAATCCCTTGTGTGTGGAGGGTCCTAGGCTCTGCTCTGAGAGCACCGGCTGCCGTAGAAAAGGGTGTTTGACCCGCAGGACAGGCACCCTGGGATCCAGGTCAGGGCTCAGGGCACCAGGAGGCTACACAGCTGGGGGCTTGGACACAGAAGCCCTCCTGGGCCTACCCGAGGTCCACATGGACCAAGCCTTGGGAGCTGCTGTAGCTTTTAAAGAAAACCTATAGGTTTAAGTGGATTCAATCAGAGGTTTAACACTCCAGAGGAAAAAGGGGGTTGCTCATAGCAGAAGGAGTTTTGCTCTCACAGTTGTTCAAAGAAGTGGAAACCACAAGATAAGAAAAAGCTTGATTCAATTTTTATACGTCCCCAAGGCACAATGCACTCTCCTGGAAAAAGCCTCTTTGACCCACTAACAATATCCCACTAGGAAGGCATTTTGTGGTTAAAAATGAGGGTTCTAGAATGTTCTGGCTCCATTCCCAACTCAGTGGGTGTCACAGGACCTCTCTGAGGCTCAAATCCCTCATCTCTAAAATGGGTCAATAATAGTAAATCCTTCAAGGGAGTTTAGGGGGTGTTGGCAGGGGGGTGGGTGGAAAGCAGGGGTTCCCCAACGTGGAAGCACCCTAGAGTCACTGGGGCATCTTTACAATGCTCCGCTGCCGCCTCCCACCCCCGACACTCCGACTTATTGGGTCTGGAATGTGACCTGGGCATCGGGTTTTTAAAGCTCCCAGGGTGATTGTAATGGCCACTTTTTGCCCACTGGCCTGGCACAAATATCTACCCTGCTGTGGCCATGTGGCTGCACAAGTCACTTAACCTTCTCTGAAGTCAGTTGACTTATCTGTAAAATGGGACCAACATGCTTACCTCATCCAGGTAAACTCCCAGGATGAAGCGAGCCGACCAACGGATGGAAGATGCTTCCTGAACATCCTGGCACACAGCATAGATTCAATACAAGCTACTGTCTGCATTAATAATTGCTTTGGCTAGAATCCCTTTGCAAATCTGTATCTTCCACAATGACAGGGCCACACGCACAGGTTTTTACCACGGTGGTTTTCTCACCCCAGGAAAGGCAGCCCCGGGATCTCACCCCTGTGCGCAGAGTTAAATGCAGATTACTACTGCTTTGCTCTTTAAATAGTGCAGAGCCCATGTCTTACTCTGTGTTTATCTGCCTGTCGAAATCCATGGTGTAAATAATGAAGCCCTGTGATATTTGAATATTTCTACTGCTTGTATTTTTTTTAATTCTAATTAAAGCCAGAACATTCTTTTTTAGGAATCAGTATGAATAATAAATACCCAGCTGCTTGACTATAATATAGTTTTTGTTAAAAAAAAAAAAAAAGAAGCGTGTGATGACGACAGATTGGATATAACCAATGGGCCACGTGGATGGTGGATGTGCTGCTGCTTCCCTTCCCTTCCCGGCCTCCGTGTTATCTAAGCTCTGCTGGGTGTGGTCGGGGCCACTGATGAGAGGCATTTCTATCGGTGGGGGGCCAGGCTCCCCGGAGGTGGATCCTCCCCGTCCGGGTCAGGAAAGGACGTCCTTAGGTCCCCAGAACACCTGCAGACTGCACCCCAGCCAGGTTGCTAGTGGCCCTGTGGCTTATCCAACCAAGGTGAAGAATGGCCTGATTCCAGCGAGGAAGACGTATCACTCTCCTGTTGCTTCTGTATCAAATTACCACAAACGTAGTCACTTAAAACAACACAAATTTATTACCTTACAGTTCTGGAGATCAGAAGTCTGACATGGGTCTCACTAGGCTAACATTAAGGTGTCTTAGCTCTGCATTCCTCCTGGAGGCTCTAGGGGAGAATTTATCTTCTTGCCTTTTTCACTCACTGGAGGCCGCCTGCACGCCTGGGCTCACGGCCCCTTCCTCCGTTTTCAAATCACATTGCTCCACCCTCTGCCTCTATTGTCACATCTCCTCTGGTTCTGAACCTCTTGCCACCCTTTTATAGGAAACTTGTTATTAAAATGGGCTCACCAGGAAAATCCATAACAATCTCTCCAACTCAAGGTCAACTGACTAGGGACCTTAATTCCAACTGCAACTTTAATCTTCCTGTAACATATTCATCACATAACATATCCCCGTCCACATTCGCAAACTCCTCAGGGACTAGGACACAGACACCTTTTGGGGGCGTGGGGTGGGGAAGGGGGTGCTATTCTGCCTGCTGCAGAAGAGGAGTGGGAAGAAGGAGGCAGATAATGTTCCCTCCCAGGGCTCATCAAACCAGGAGGCAGAGGTGGAACTCTCAGGTGCCCTAAAGATAGGAGGGGTCTGGTGGCATCAGCATCACAAGCTGTGGCTGAATTCTGTGTGTGAGTGTGTGTGTAAGTGCGCGTGTGGCATGCTGCATTGGCACAAGCTCCTCTGGGGACCTACCTTGGACTTCACCCCTCCACCCGCAATGAACTGTATGTCTCCTCCCACGTCGTTCTACCTGGCTCAGCTTGGTCCCTCTGCCCGGCATTCTCTTCTCCTTTTCCTGCTCAGCTCCTGCTCAACCCTCCAGACTCTGTTCAGACACTCTGCCCCGATGAGAGCTGGGCCAGACAAACCCCTCCTTCCAATGCAGGCTTGGTTCAAGGAACACACTGGGTCCCCATGACTCCTTGCACTTTGCTCTGAAAGAACACACACCAGGCACCCCTCCCACTGCCTGCTGCATCCTCTGTCTCCCGTGCTAGACCATGGGCTCTTGGAGAGCAGGGAGACACTCATCTGTCTCACAGTTCTTCAATGTTTAGCATCATGCCTGGAACAGGCACTCAGCAGACAGATGACCAGTGACCATGTGACATCAAGAGACACTGCTCCATGGGCTTTGGTATTGATAGACCTGCCCTCCAGTTCTGACTCTATCCTTGAACAACTCTATGACCTTCCCCTAGGTACTTATCTTCCTAGAACCTCAAATTTCATATCCATCAAATGGGTATAAAGATAGCATCAAAGGCTGTAGTAAGGAGGAATTGAAAACATTCTATATAAAGTGCTCATGACAAAACCAAGTATATGGTGAGTCCTCAATCACTGTGACATCACCATAGTCATCGTCATCATCATCACCATTATTGCCATCATTGTATCTTGGAAGGAGGGAACACTGCTCAGCCTCCCCTAATTAAACATGATTCAGCAGAGTTGGCTGGAAAAAATATCCCCCACACTGTGGCTCCCAAGTAAAACTTGGGTCCCTATAATTTACACGATGACACTGAGAACCCTAACAT
>CM052442.1:117299529-117315209 GCA_028533085.1 Varecia variegata | reverse complement strand
GGCCCCCCCCCCCCCCCCCCGTGGGATTACTTCCAGCGGCCGGTGGTGGTGACCCATCAGTGGACCTGGCCCTTCCCTTCGCACTCCTCACCCCTGCTGTTGCATTCTGGGATCCCCTCCCAAGTCTCTTACTTGTCCTGACTCAAGGTCTGTTTCAGGCAGTAGCCAAACCAACACAGAGAGGTCAGGCAACTTGCCCAAGGAGCACAGGATTCTGAAGGTGCCTTAGTTTGAGTGAGCTGCTGTAACAGGCTGCCATAGTCTGGGTGGCTTATAAATCACAGACAGTTATTTCTCACAGATCTAGAGGCTGGGGGGTCCAAGGTCAAGGAACTGGCAGATTTGGCATCTGGCGAGGGCCCGGCTCCTGGTGCACGGACAGTGCCCTCTTGCAGGACTCTCCCGTGGTAGAGGGGCAATCTTCCCAGGGTCTCCTTTAGAAGGACACCAATCTCCTCCATAAGGACTCCACCTCCCAGAGGTCCTACCTCCAAATACCATCCCACGGGCAGTTAGGGTTTCAACATATGAATTTTGGGGTGGGCGAGGAGCGGGGGGCACAAATATTCTGTTTATAGGAAGGTTGACACTGAGATTTGACTCTAGTTTTCCCATAACCTCGAAGCCTGTGTTTGTAACCATGAAACTGATGTGTTACCTTCCAGGCCCCCGGACCTCTTTATGTACAGACATGCCTGGGAGGGCACAGCCGGTTCCCACCCATTCTGGGACAGAGGAGGAAAGAGGGGCACCAGATGTGGGGGGACCTGTCCCGCACCCCTGCGCCAGCAGGGGCTGAGCACAGGCTCTCCCAGCTCCTGGTCGCGTGTCCCGGGCTCTCGGCACAAGCAGCAGGCTGCTCTCCGGAGCTGCGGGCCCCTCACACCCAGCCCGGGGACAGACACCTAACTTTTCCCCGTTCGCTCAGCGCGTTTGGAGCATGTGCTAATATGCGAGGCTGGCACCAGGGAGGGTGTCGTCTGGCAGCGCTATCCTTCATACGGAACATTAAGCCGAGGTCCTGCACAGTCCTGAACATTAACCATCCCCTGGTACCCATGAAGAAGAGCTACGGGTTTTATTAACCTCGGTGTCCCGGACGCGCGGCGCGAGGAGCACCATCATTAACCCACCTCCAGACGGGGGACGGGGCCTCTTCCCCAGCTCTGCTCCGAGAGCGCAGCCCCCACGAAATGCCTTCAATAATTTAAGGAAACTACCAAAATGTGACCATAAAGGATATAACTTCACCTCAAGGATGGTAATCCATAAAAATTTTGTGATAGTAAAAACTGTGCTTTGTTCTGTTACAAGCCCTTTGAAAGTTTCTCTCTCTCTCTCTCTCTCTCTCTCTGTGGTGTGTTGGGGTGGGGGGTGAAGTCACGTAATCGTGTTCCTGCTGCTGGGATTTCGCTGAACTCACGGTTTAATTATTCCGAACATCACGGCCATAGCACGACCCATTAACGACAGCTCAGCCCGCGTTAGGAAGTCCCCGGGTAATCTCCGAAACACATCGCATCACTCATTTGTTTTCCCCTCCACTACCAGACATACAGCTTCATTGTAAAAATGGAACAGGCACGAGAACACCCCCTCCGCCCCGACACCACTTGAATTTAAACGCCGATCGGGTTTAGCTGCACGGCGAGCACGGGTGGCCGGCGGCGGGCTCCGTTTCGCGAGTGCCTGGGTCGTTCTTACACCGGGTGATGCACTTCTAATCTGCACCCTTTGTGCGGGCTTCCAATTTGCAGCCCACAGACAGGGAGAGGGGTGGGTTATTGCAGGGGAAGGAATGAGGCTGAAGGATCCAAGAAGAGGAACCCTTTCTCAGAGGGAGATAGACCTTTTGCAACACCTCTATACATTAAGAAGACTGTGCCATGTGAGAATGGGTGATTAAGTACACAGATGTGGCTTTTGATTTGAAAAAATGAACCGGGAGGATGGGCGGAGTGATGGTTAAACACACGCACTTTAGGGTCAGAGGAGCTGTGCGCACATCGTGGCTCTGCCACTGATTATCTCTTTGGCTTAATAAGTTGCTTAAAATCCCTGTGCCTCGGTTTCCTTTTCTGTAACCTGGTAGTGGTACATGGCAAGTTCCCTTCCTGCCTGCCTTCCTTCTTTCCATCCTTCTTTCCTTTTTCTCTTTTTTTCACTCTCTTCCTGCCCATTTCCCCCTGCCTCTCTCCCTTCTGTCTCCTCCCTCAAACAACTCTTAAGCACCTACTGTATGCCAGACACTGAATCAGGTGCTCTGGATACAGAAAGAAGGACGAGGACAACCTGAACCCAAGGGCTTCACTCTGGCTGTTGTTGACAAGATCAAATGAGGTATCACATGAAATGGATTTGCACATTAGGAAGAGTTGCAGAAAGTTAGTTTAGTTTTATTATGAATGTAGAAGCATGCTTATTTTATTCTGTTTTTTAAAAATTCAGATTGCACGTGGATGAGATTTTTCAAATTGTGCATGCCTCCCTCCCCAGGTAAGGGTGGGGCTCCCACCTGGGCTCCCGTGTGAACAGCAGCCCCTGGGGAGGGGGGTGCAGCATGATGGCATCGGAAGACTAAACAAGTGGGAGCCCGGTTCCCTTCCCACTCTCAACCTGGGCAGCAACTCTTTTTATGTGCTTTACCAATTAGGTTTGTATTCTAGGGATCGGCTTCAAAGTGAAAAAAAAATAATATTTGAAATCCACTGATCTTGAGGTTCCAGTAAATGCCTTTTAACTGAATCGGCGAACCAAATGTTCCTGCGAAGAGGAAGTGGCTGTTTCCTTTTTTTTCCTGAGAAATACATACAAGAAGAATCTCCATTAGCTCTGTCCTGATTCTGCCCACTCAGAACATTTTCAATTAAAGGCTGGTAGACATCTGTGTTTCTGAGTCTGCCAGGTGTTACCGAACCTTGCGCAGCCCACTGGAGCTGAGTTCAGCTTGCTTGGTTGCTTGGCTCCGGCGTTTCCTGTGACAGGTACCCGTGTCTCAATGCAGCGGCCGCCGGGCTCTCTCTGCAGGCCTGAAGCCCACCCAGGAGGAGTGATTTGATTTGCAGAGAGTAGCAATAACCCTCCGCAAACTCCAGCTCGCCAAATCCCTCTGCAGCTCCTGGCATTGTGCAAACAGTGCTTTTCAATTGCCCAAAGGATCTGCTGTGGCAAACTTTGGGGAGGAGGAAGATGTGGACAGGGACAGGAGAATGGGCTTGGGAGGCCATCCCTACTCTGACAGGCTAAACCAGGGTTGCCCGATAGAACTTTCTGCTATAATGGAAATATTCTATATCTGCACTACCCAATACCATAGCCACTAGCCACATGTGGCTATTGAACACTGGACATGTGTCTAGCACAACTGAAAAACTGCATTTTTAAATTGTATTTTATTGCATTTAAAGTGAAATCGCCACATGAGGTTAGTGTCCACCAGATTGGATGGAGCAACTGCAAACACCCCTGAAGTCTCTGCAAGTTGGCTCATTACAAAAGGTCATTTCCTAGTTCAATTCACCCCCTACTTGATGAGTAATGAGTGCACCTTCAGTAGGAGTGGTGCCCTGTGCTAGGCACAAATGTGTAAGGAAATGGAAAGTTAGACAGATCCTGGTGTCAAGGGGCTGCTGGTCTTCTGTTGAGGGAGTCAGCCATGGCAAGCAACACCATGCAGGGCCGTGACACAGGATGGGAGCGAAGAGGAAAGAGCAGAGTGAATGCAGGAAGGCTGCCTGGAGGAGGCAGTGTTAAAGCTGCTCATATAAGGACATAGAGTTGTTCATTTTACAGAGAAAAGGAAGAGCCTGGACAAAAACTCAAAACCATGGCATGGCATAGGCTGTGGAAGACTCACAGGGGCTGGAATTTGGCATGGATGGGGCCTGGGTGGAGGCCAGAGATGACCCTTTGCAGGGAGGCTGGGACCTGACAATGAAGGACCTTCCATGGTGTTCTTGGGCATTTGGACCTGATCTGAATTTAGAATCCGTTGACTTTTCTTTAGATGTTGGTCTTAGGGCTCTTCACCTGATGCCAAACAACATGCCCTCCTTAGCTTACTACCTCCATTTTTCCTTTTTTAAGACTTAGGCTGAGTCCTGCCTGACCTCACCTGTATACACCAGTCCCTCCCTTGTCCAACTGTGTTTTCCACTCTGCCGTCACTAGCTGTGATTTTCCACTGTGCCCTTGATTTTGTTTGCCTTGCGGGTTTCCCCCAAGACTGCAAAGTCCTGGTGGCTGGGACCTCATCCACATCATTATCCTTGCTCCCTCTCATGTTCAAGAGCAGAGTAGGTGCTCAGTAAATACCCTCCACTGGTTCACCTCTCTCAGGTTGTGACAATTGCCCCAGTTGAGAATCACTGCTCCAAGCTAAGCCTTGGTTTCCTCAGCTGTAAAATGGGGACAACACTTCCTCTATACAGGCCCAGGGGGTCGTTAGGATCAAAGGAGGTGACAAGTACGAAAGGGCCTAGCCCAGGGCCTGCACAGGACATAACAGCCTCACACCAAAGGACAGAGGAAAGACTGCCCTCCCCCATCCACACCCAGCAGTTCTGGGAGGCTGCACAGAGATAATAGGGGAGGAGGTGATCCATCAGTGCTTGTCCTGAAATCCCACAAGAGTCAGCAGCTCAGGGCTTCGCCTTGCCCTGTAGGTATGTAAATAGGCGAATTATCAGGGCCAGCATCTGTGAGAGTTAAAGCAGGAAGTCCTTACAGCTTCCTGTAAAAACACAAGTGACAAACTTGGATAAACAGCAAGTAGAGAAAAAAAAAAAATTCCTATACCATTGCTGGCCCCCAAGAAGTTGTTCTCTGTCTGTCTCTGTCTCTCTCTTATACACACATACACTCCCTCCCATAAGATGCAACATAAAATAGTTGTTAAGAGCTTCTATTATGGACTCAGACTTGAGTTCAAATTCCAGCTGTTACTTAGGAGCTGTGTGACTTTGATCCAGTCACTTTACCTCTCTGAGCTGTGTTTTTCTCTCTTTAACTCAGAGATAAAAAATGGGACCTATTTTATAGAGTTATCATGAGAATTAAATGACATAACATATGTCAATAAGGAATGTATTTCACACATGGATCATGTATACTATGGAACCAGGTGCTCAAAACCTACTAAAGACTCAAATAATATTATATATGATCTGCAATCTTCCCCAAGGAGCAATCCCAGCTCTGCCAGGGGAAGGGTGGTTTTGGGGGGTGAAGCACATTGCCCATAGGAGAAGAGAGTTTAGCAGAAGGAGGCCACATCAAGGGGAAGTCAGTGGGGTTGTGTTGCAGTGGAAAGAGTGTGGGCTTTGCCGCCACACACCTGAGTTCAAATCCTGGCCCTGCCACTAGCTGGACAGATCCCTCAGCCTCTGCACATCCCAGGTCAATGCTAGGCTGGCGCTGCTTTTCCAGCTCTGAGGTTGCAGACGTTTACTCGACTCCTTCTCTTAATTACCCACTTCACAAACATTTGCTGAGCTCCTGTTCTTGGCCAGACTCTGAACCAGGTGTGAAGGCTACAGAGGTAAATAAGACATAGACCCTGACATCTACCAGGGAAACCAAACTCTCAAAGAGAAGGTCTGGCTCAGCCGTAAGGAAGGATGAGTTGGAAGTCAAGATCAAAACGCAGCTTTATTAACCAGGATAGACTAAGCTATGCTGCAGCAGCAGCCTACATATCTCAGGAACTTAAGACAAAGGTGCACGTTCACATAATACCCACTGTGGGACCAAGGGACTCCTCCGGGACGCTGTTCGTGTGCTGTCTTAGCATCCCAACTGCTCAGGTCCTGTGGAATTTCCACATCAAGAGTGTGTCCTCAATCACTGAGGCAGGGAAGAGAGACCACAGGGAATCCCTTGCCAGCTCTTCAATGCTTCCATCTGCGAGTGACATGCTTATTTTCCTTCACATTTCACTGGACAAAAGAAGTCACATGCCCATGTCCAACCTCAAGGGGCGTATGCCCAAGGGAGCAGAGGGCTGAAAATCTCGGGGAAGCTCTAACATCAATGGCAACAACAGGTGAGCTCACTGCAACTTTGTGCCCCACGCTGTAGCACTGTCATCAGTTTTGCATTGCGTCGTTAGCACTTAGCAAAGCGCCTGGCATGGGATACAAAGTCAATACATTCTTGGAGAAGGAAGAAAAGAAGGAAGGAAAAGAGGGAGGTATGGAGGGAGGGAGAGAGGGAGGAAGGGAGGACGGAAGGGAAAATTATTGGGTTGTTCAGGATTCCAGCTGTTCAGAAATCCCTCTGCTGTCCAGGAACACAGCTGTGTGCTGGAGCAGAAGTCTCCTTAAATTAGGAAGGGTTTAGGTGGTGCTTGAGGCTGGCCTAGACACTGACCCCAGCATTCAAACCCCAGATCATTTTTCCTTCTGCAGCTACAGAGCAGCTTGTGTCCTGAGCCCCCACAGCCTCGACTCTCCTGTCCTCAAAGCATCCACCCCTCATTTCTGCGTGTAGCATATTAGAAAGGGCAGGGGCTGCGGAGTCAGTTAGACCTGGATTTGGTTGCTGGACCCTCCTCTTTCTAGCTACGTGCCTTTGGGGCTAGTTACTGGACATGCTGGAGCCTCAGTTTCCTCGTCTATAAAGCCATGACATCTCTCGAGTCATAGACCCTTCAACACGAGTTACCTTCCCTCTTCTCTCTGGGGGCTACACCCTTGAATACTTTGGAGCATTGCATTACAGCCCTTGGAATGTCACTCCTCATAAAAATCTGAGCTTCCCACCAAGCATGCCCCCTGGATGAGGCCTTCCCTGCCTCCTTTCAGCAAAGCGCCATGTGTCTGGGTGCGCCCGAGCGCAGCACCTGTCCCCTACCAGGAGCGGTGACAGAGGGGATGTACCCGGCTTGGGGCTGGTCGCAGCTGCTCTGGGTGCCCCTGGGCTGCCGCACGCTGCACAGGATGGAAGCAGGGGCAATCGCTCACTGCTAATAGTTACAGACAGGAACACCACCAGGAGACAGCTGAGCTGCAGCAGCAGAGCCACTCTGACTCTGCCACGTCCGGGAGCTCTTGGGGATGCAGAGACCTGGATTAAGTCATCCCCGTTCATTCATCTCCCTGTGAGTTATTGGGCAATGTCCCCGCGCCAGACTCTGTGTCAACATGTCAGGGCTACAGAGATGAGTATGCGAAATGGACTTTATTTTTATAAACCCTTCGAAATCTAGCGGCTTCTGTTTCTCTTGACAGTGATACAATACATTCAAAAGAATTTAAAAAAGGAAGTGGTTTATGGTTAAATTGCCAAAAAAAAAAAAAATCAGGAATTTATTGTGACTGCTCCTAGAATCATATATTTTTAAAGCTGAAAGTTTTAAATATCTAGGCAGGAATGTCTTCCCCCACCCCCACCATGTTACAGATGAAGAAATAGCCACAGGAGAGAAGAAATGACTCAGACATTGGCCCTAGGAACCCAGTGCTCCAAATTCCCAGTCTGGTACTAGTTCTGTGCAAGGACAAGATGTCAGAGTAGGATTAGGAGACACCACTGATCCGAAAGCATCAGACAGCCTGGATAGTTTCTGATGTATAAAGTTGGAGAAGTTGCTTTATTGTTTTGCGACTATTTCTTGATGGATAAAGGAGAGACGGTGAAGCTTTAGGCTGTTGTTTTTGGAGGACTGAAGACAACATTGTGCTTTCTACTCAAGAAGATTATAATGACTACGATGACAGCAGAAATAATTATTCTTATTTCCACACCAGCACACCGGCTTTATATGCAAGTTAGAAACACGGAATCCAGGCAAAGACATTGCTTCCAGAATGCCAGAATTCCCAAGACATGCTAAGAGCCAAATTCACAGACAAAAAAGGATGTTTTTTATCCCTTCTTTTAGCAAAAGTTATTAAGCAAAGGGGGTGGGCTGCCATGTTTACTTCATCTGAGCCCGAGGAGGAGGTGCCTGCGGCTGGCCCCTTTCAGCAGACTCCTGCACGCACCGAACCTAATTCTTTAATGGACTCTGGGTGCATTTCTTTCTTGCATCTTGAGGTTGTTAAAAAGCCTGTGGTGAATTACACTGACATAAACCTTTTATAGAAACAATCAAATATCAATTGGTAAAATAATTAGCATAAGAATAGCACAAAGTCAGTCTGTCTGATACTTGGTGCCAAATATCAAAAGGGCCCCTGCCAGTCTCCGTCCCCACCTTATTTTGGGGGTCAACGGGATACTTTTCCTCTCTCCCCCCAGCCAGTCTGCAGGAGTGACCCCAAAGTCCAAGGCACGCTGTTTGGATGTGTTACGTTATTCTGGGTTGGGGGACAGACGGTCCTCTAAGTGGGCTTCCTGCACAGGCTCATGGGACAGGGGACACACCACTGCAGGAGGGAAGGAGAGAGGGAGCAGAGGCTTTGGGGGGTCCCCAGCCCCACCGCGCCTGCCTGGCCAACTTCCCTTTCTGCGAGCAGTCCCCGTGCTCCGTCTCCTCCCCACGGGGCCCTCTCACTTCCTGCCTGGCTTCCAAGTGTTTTCTCTTGTTGACCAAATATCAGGAGCTTAGTTTTGTTTATGACTTTTGGATAAAATATCTCAGGAAAGGAGTGTCCCCTCTCAGCTCCAGATAAGACGCTGCTGGAGAGCTCCGTGCAGACCGGGCACACGTTACTTTCTACGATAAAGCATCCGCATTTTAGCCTGGAAACGGGAATTCTCAGAAGTGATAAATGGCAGGGCTCCCCTGCTTCAACCTCACCCCGGTTGTCCCCACCCCGCACCAGCTGCCCGGGCCCCACGTGCAGGTGTCCTCCCTGTGCGTGGGCCCGGCCCCCTGGACAAGAGGCAACAGATAATCGCATCGTTTAACTAAAATAGAAAAAGCACATTCTCTCTGCGTTTCCGCAT
Organism: Varecia variegata; assembly: GCA_028533085.1. NCBI lineage: Eukaryota > Metazoa > Chordata > Mammalia > Primates > Lemuridae > Varecia > Varecia variegata. The sequence goes on along the minus strand of CM052442.1, from coordinate 117,306,317 downwards.
CTCAAGTGTGCAACAGGCCTCGGAGAGAAAACAGGGGGCCGATTTTCTCTGCCAGCCTGAAGCCGGATGCTTCCATCTCATTGTGTCTGGAGGACGCAGGCTCCAGCCCGGCTGGGCTTGAGACAGGCCATCTTCTCGTGTCTCCTTTAATTTAGCTGATAGATATGAAAACGCGTTGAGTTTTAAAAATAAATAGGCATTTCTCATTAGCTGGGCACCGTTTTCGGGGCTGGGGCCCCAGGATCAGCTGGGGGCAGCCCCAGAGCAAACCAGAGCCCCTGTTCTGCCACACAAAAGCCTGAATACCTGTGTCCTACGTGGGCTGGGGCGGGGGTGATTATTCGCTCATTCTGTTGTGACAGACAGAAAGGGAATTTAGCAAACCACAAAATTTCCTAATTAGCACGCGCCGGGAATTCTTCCGACGAACAAAAAGAGGCAGCCCCATGACGAGGGGGCAAGGGAAAGGGAAAAAAATAGGATAGATGGGAAAGAGCAAGAGGCATGTCCATGGTGGGCATGGAAAGCCGTTCTAGAAGTTTTTCTTAGGCAACAGAATTTTTTTTTTTTTTTTTTTTTTATCCAAAAGCTGCTGTTCACATATGGCAACATGATCCCCGGGCACCTACCATATGTAAGGACACAAGGTTTTATGACTTATTGTTGGGGAGATTTATGGAGATGATATATGATCAGCAATTTTTCATCTTCTCATATCAGGAGCAAACACCGAGAGGCGCAGGCCCCTCACCGCACTGTCGGATGGAGCTTGGGGTCCCAACACCGGGACCCCAAACAAACTCAGGCCTCTGCTCGGGGCGACCCACCTTCCCCATCCTAAAGGAGCAGGCTGTTGTAACGGCAGCAACAATTTATTTGATTAAAACGGGGCTACTCTGGAGCTATTTTGCAGTATGTTAATGAGTGCTATATCATAGACATTTATTAAATTAGATTGCATAAATGTCAGCAGTGTTTGCACAGGAAATGCACCAGTCTAAATGTGGACTGAACTCGGAATTAATTTCCCCCCTTAAGAGAACGCACATTCCTGACGGGGTGGAGGTGTGTTGGGGAGGTGAGGGTGGTGGTGGGGTGCTCAGAAGTTTAATATTCGCATTGGCCAAACACAGCAGTTCGGGCTCCCAGGGAGGGAAAATGTGCGAGGGCTGAAAGGAAGGAAATGACAGAACTCAACACTTCCTTGGAACAAGCCTTCAGCTTTCGGTGTCACAATATTTCACCTTTCCCTTACATTCGAATCAGCACAAATACGCGTTCGAGAAAACAGTACACAAGAGGAAATGGAGATTTGTGTCGAGAGGCATCCCGGGGTTGGAGATCAGTGACTCCTTGGCATTAGCCACGGGGTGTCCGCAGCAGCCTTGGTGCGTTCACACCGACGGGAAGCGGGGATCTTATTGATACGTCTATTTCAAACCTCCAGACTTAGCCTCGCGGAGCCCGGCACCTCTCTCGTGTCTGGAATTCACCTCTTATCTTCTGTGTCTGTTCTGGAAGGCTGAGATCCGACATGCTCCTCTTTGAAGAAACAGACAAAATGAGAACAAGCCCCATTCAAACGAATTTCTGGAGCCAGGGACGTTTTCATCACAGATGCCGTAATTCAGAGGAAAATCCAGACCGAGCTCACCTTGGCTTCAGGAAGAAATCAGCTTCACCATGTCATCGTGGGTGCAGGAAACTTCAGGGACACCAGCTGTGGCAACGTCACTGTTGCAATAGCACCATTATCTGTTGGTCAGTTAACCAATCCTACTTTGCAGACCGTTTTCTTCTGTTGTTTATGATCCAAGGTATTTTAAATCTCCCCCTCCCCTCTAGCCAAAAAAAAAAAAACGTTGTTTCCACTCATATATTACGGAAAACCCTAGAGTAACCATTGAACTCAGAGAATTCTTTAGAATGCAACACATTTTTTTTTAAACCCACTTGACAATTCTCCTGCATCTTCTTCAAGAATAAAAAAATAACACAGCCGTGTCTATGGCTAGCACCTACAAAACTGTCGTAATCCAATAACATGCCTATGGATTTGGGAGATAGAGTAATACTTTGTGTTCATTCTGACAGAGGCACTTGGAAAAAAGAAAATCAATAAGATTGATCCCTCGGATGTGCAGTTTACAGATGTGCATCCGTGTTCTTGGATGGCGAACAAAATGTGTGTCACTTTATATGTGATTTTGTGGGCACAGGGCCACCAAAGGACAAGGTATCCACTTTGGGCAACGACAGTGACAAATAAACAAACAAAGCATGTGTGAACACAGTCACATTTCTGAATGCAATGGCAGCGTGCTGACACACCCTCCCCACACAAAGAAACCAGATCAGAAAACGTGGCTTCATGGCTTTCCCTTTTTATGAGTGTAGTTTTGAGAGAAGTTTTAGGTTCACAGTAAACTTGTGCTGATGGTGGAGAGATTCCCCATATACCCCTAACCCCATAGATGCACAGCCTCTATGCACTGTCAACACTGTGTGCCAGAGCGCCAATGAATGAACCTTCCCTGTCACACCAGTATCCCCAAAGTCCATAGTTTTAGGGTTCACTCTTGGTGTACAGCAGCCCCCCTTACTTGGGGTTTCACTTTCCGAGGTTTTAATTACCCTCAGTTAACTGTGGTCCAAAAATAAGTGAGTGCAGCACAATAAGATATTTTACGAGAGAGTGAGAGAGATTACACTCAGATAACTTTTATTACAGTGTGTTATTGTAATTATTCTATTTTATTGTTAGTTATCATTCATCCCCTACTTTGCCTAATTTATAAATTAACTTTTATCACAGGTATGTATGTTTAGGAAGAAACATAGCGTATAAAGGGTTTGTATTATCCAGTTCCAGGCATCCACTGAACACCTTGGAGCAAACACCCATGGAAGAGGGAGGACATTCTATGGGTCTGGACAGACGGATAATGACATGTACCTGCTATCATAGCATCACACAGAGTAGTTTCCCTGCCCTAAAATCCCTCCGTCCTCTGCCTACTAATCCTTCCCTCCCTCCCTAATGCCTGGCAACCGATGATCTTTTCTCTGTCTCCATAGTTTTGCCTTTTCCAGAACGTCACATGGTTGGAAACATGCAGCACGTAGCCTTTTCAGACTTAGTGATGTGCCTTTGTTTCCTCCACGTCTTGGCTTTCTCAAATTGGAAGGCACAAACCTCTGAAGGGAAAATGATAGATATTCCCGACCAAGCCAGGGAAGAGGGACAGAAAGTCAGCAAATGTGGCAAACTGAATTCTCAATGGGCGCAGGGTAAAGTGGATTTGCTGTTTATCCTGTGTTGAGGACAGAGAATTCTGGAAAAATGAAGCCTGGGCTAATGCCTTGTTTGGTTTCGCGCGACTTTATTTTGTTTTCATAACCACTCATTTTGAGAACCTGACGTGGCATATTTTGTAGTTGCTAAGAGTTGGCCTAAAAGAAGAAGTTATTTAGTCAATGACGCCAAAGTGATACGGCTTTTCCTGGCCACATGGGCCAGGTTTTTCCTTCTGTTTTTATTCGTGCTCCCACATAATGAAATTCAAAGAGCATGTGCACGCGTTTGATTTACACAGACTCTTTGTAGAAGTCCTGGGGACTCAAGAGTCTTGGGTTAAAATGACAGATCTGATTTCCACCTGGACCACTTACTGCCCCTGAGACCTTGAGCCGGCCACACAGATTCAATGTTCTCTTTAGATGGAGGACACAACTTGCTTCCTGAGCTTTTAGAGTCAGGAGAGAGCAAGCAGTTTGGGCCGTGCTGGTCCACACACAGGACTCAGGAGATGCTAGTTTTATTCATATTCCCAGCCCTCTGGGGCGTATTTAGCCTTGGCGTAACTATGACTTTGAAAGTCATGCATTCACTCACTCATTCCACAATGCTATTGAAGACCTACTATGTGCCAGGGACCTTTCTAGGCTAGGGAATAAAAGAGGTAAGGCCCCTGCTCTCACGGAGAGACAGACAGATATTAGGTAAATAAATAAATAAGATAATTTCAGATGGGAAGGAAATAAGACAGCTAGAGTGATCAAGTGCTTAGAAGGGGAAACCAACTACAGAGGGCAGGCAGCAAAGGATGCTGTGAGGACGAGACATTCGCGTGGGAAACTAGAAGCCAGCAGGCAGGTCAAACTCAAGATTCTAGGGATTTCTAGTGAAATGCAGGCATCCAGTTACATGTGACTTGCACATAAACAGCAACATTTTTTAGTAGAAGTATGTCCCAAATATTGCATAGGATGTATTGACATTAAAAGAATTATTAGTTGTTTATCTGAAATTCAACTTTAACTGGGCGTCCTATATGTTTAATTGTTGAACCTGGTGACCCTGTTCTAGAGAGAGGGCCCAGCAAGGACAAAGGAGATAAAGTAGAAATTGAACTTGGCTTGTCTAGAAAGCAAAGAGGAGGCCAGTGTGTCCAAGGTGTGGAAGATGTGATGTCCCAAAAGAAGTCAGGGCCCCACCATAAGGGTCTTGGAAGCCACGGTGAGGAGCAAATCAAACACAATGACATGTGCGTTCAACCCATGCAGTTATCTGAACCATGAATGGCAGCCACATCTACCACCAGGGGTTGGGAACTGCAGCCCCTCGGTCATATCCAGTCCACTGCCTGTTTTTGTAAATAAAGTTTTATTGGCACACAGCCACACTCATGTGTTTATGCAATGGCTATGGCTGCCTTTGTGCTGTAACAGCAGAAATGAGCAGCTGTGACAAAGACGGTACGTCCACAAAACCTGATATATTTACTATCTGGTCCTTTGCAAGAAAGCATGCCAATTCCTAAATTATGGCCTGACCCAGGAATCAAAAGGCAGGAGCTCCTGGGAACCAGAAACTTAGCTGTATCGAGTTTTTATTTCCCAACCTACTTTTTGCCCACCTACCCTCTATCTTTCTATTTTGTGATTCATACTCAATCACAAATTAAATTTTTAGAGAGATGTTTGAAACAGGCATGTCTGCAGGTTCTTGAGTCTGGTACTAAAATAGAAAGGAAAAAATCTGATTCCACCGTGCGGCTGCTAACACGGTTAAGATTCATTAGTGGCTACAACACAAGCATAAACGAAGACTTATTTCTTGTTTCATAGACTTCTGCCCATTAAGACTATTACTTTCTCTGCTAATAGGTGCAGACCAGACATCACCACATGCTAAGTATTTATAGTTTACAAAAACCACATGGTCATCAATGCAGAGCTCGTGCAAAATTACATGCTTGTAGGGGCAGTTGTAAAAGGAAAGGGCAGCATTTTGTAAACACCCTGTTCCTCTTAAGGAAAATAAAATAATAATAAAGCTATACTCAGATGTTGAAGAATAATGCTTTTAAAAGTGAATGCTAAAAAGCAGGAACAGGCCAACACGGTGGAGTCCACAGACTATAATTAGACTTCGGATTGAGAAAGCTTTGCAACCTCAATCTGGGTTTCTTTCTCTGTGAAATGAAAACGGTCCTACCCAAGGGTCACCTTCTGGCTTCTGTGGGTCCAGGTGCTTTTGTCTTTTTGAGTCCCTCCTCGATAAAAAATATATTAAAAGTTCTATTTTACAACTGCACTGATACAAAAATGGATATAACTTAGGCTGGATTATATTCATTTGTTCCTTCTTATTTTAAAGGACACTAAAATGTTTCTGTGGGCCCCTGACAGTGTCCTGAGCCCTGGGCGCTGTGTTTGCTGTGCCTGGTGGAGTGGTGAGCCGGAATCCCACCTACTTCCAGGAGTGCAGTGAGACTACTAGAAAAATGGTGTAAAAAGAAAAAGGAAACAAAAATCAAAAACCTCTGCTATATAACAAACACTACATGGCTGTTATTGATTACATACTGATACGCCTATTTTTTAAAAATCAGAACATGTTATAGCCAATTTGTTAAATGATGCCTGCCTCTAAAGATAAAATACAATGTGCTCCTATCCAAGTGCCAATATCCACATTTTCATCACAAAAAATGAGATACTATAGATGAACCCACAAAAGACAAAAATAAAAACTACTCATTTAATGCCGTTATGCAGACAAAACACTGCTGACACTTGAGTGCATATCCTTCTGCTCTCTTTATACGAAGGTGATTTTTGTTCGTTTAATTGAATAGACACACAATCCCACATACTTTTTTGGGAAACCTGCTTTTGTCCCATTTACCTGAAGATGAGGAATACTTTTGGTCATATTAATTATGCTTAAAGATATTATAAGATCCTGTCTTACAAATGTATTCATATTTATTTATATGATCTCCTCTCATCAGACATTCCTGTCTGTCTGCTTAATTTACCGTTATAGACGATGTTGTGATGAATGCTCTTGCAGCTACATCTTTGTAAGGAACTCCATGATGTCTTTTTTTATTTTTAAAATGAAATTCCTGTGGGCTTAACGCTATCTGGAGCATGGCCTCTAAGGGTAAAAAAAAAGAGCTTACTACATTGTTTGGATCAAAAGAGCCACAAAAATAAAAGGCACGACTAGTGGCCCAGGAGCTCTTTAGCAAACTTGGTCCTCAGGGCAGAAGGTTTCTCTGTTGCAGGGTGGAAGCTGATTGGAAAAATTGAAAAAAAGTTCCCCATTCTTTTCTCATTTGCATTTAAAACAGAGGTGGGGGCTCGGGGGAGGGGATGGGTGTATACCTACATGATGAGTGCGATGTGCACTGTCTGGGGAATGGACACGCTTGAAGCTCTGACTCGGGGGGATGGGGGGTATGGGCAATATATATAACCTGAACTTTTGTACCCCC
>CM052442.1:117197723-117299029 GCA_028533085.1 Varecia variegata | reverse complement strand
TCAGTCCTTCCACATGAAGTGCTTTTTGGAGTTCTTGCTTAGCTACCTAACTGCCATCTTGTACATACTTCTGAGATACTTCTAGATATTTCTAGATATTTCCTACCGTCCAGCCCCGTGCTGTTCCGTACAGTAGCCACTAGCCGCACGTACCTGTTGAGCACTGGGAATGTAACTCATGCTGCTGAGGAACTGAATTTCTCATTTTATTTAATTTTACAATTAATGTAAATTTACAGACTGATACTCAATTCAGTTATTGGCACACTTTTAAGTTTGCTGGCAACAACTTGGGTAGGTGGATCTACTTTTTCAACTGTGAATATTATGGCATCTAAATATAGATAAAATATTTCTGATAAAATTTAGCATCCTAATCATGAAATGCTGTAAGTGGAAAATACACACTGGATCTGGAAGACTTAGCATGAAAAAAAAAAAGAATGTAAAATATCTGGTTCATGATTTTTATGTTGATTACATGATGAAATGCTAATACCTTGGATATATTAGGTCAAATAAAATATATTATTATAATGAATTCCACTCGTTTCTTTTGACCTTGTTTAATGTAGCTGACAGAACCTTTATGATGACATGCGAATACTTGCTATTTTATGTAGCCCAGCCTCCATGCCCTCGTACTTTTGGAATCGTACTAGAAATCTTCCTCAGGATCCATCCCTACCCGACATGCAGTTTATATCAGGTCAGACTCTGCAGCCAGTGCCAGAGTAAATCATGTGACCCAGGCCTGACCAGTCAGAACTCCAAATTTTCCATAGCCAATCCTGGTGGCTCAAGGGTGAGCCCCCAAAGCCAGCCTAGCCAATCAGCTCTTATTTCACCCTCCTGGCCACAGAGATTGGTTCACAGAGGCACATGTGACCTACAGTAATCTAGGCAAAATGAATCCGTACACTTAGATGGGAGGTTCAGGCAAAGGATGCTTTTTCCCTCCAGGGTCTGTTAGCAGGAGGCTGGTGTGAGCTTGTAGTGCTAAAGCCAACACACAGGACCTCTAATGAAGTCCTGGAGTGAAGCTGACACAAAAACCAGGCATGACTGAGGGATGCACACAAACAGTTCTGATGACATCACTCGTGTGCCTGGATCAAACCACACCTGAAGCCAATGCTACACTTGGATTGCTGATTTGCAGAAGTCGCTAAATTACCTTGTCTTCTTCTCAAGCCAAATTGAACTATATTTCTGTCACTGCACCAAAAATCCAGAGTGATGCTCCCACTCCTAATTTGTTATGAGGACCACATATGGTTATGAGTAGGGAACTCTTAGGAAACTATATTCCATTGCACATTTAAATTATCATTGTGATTTTAGAAGAGAAAAAAAAATAAACCTGAGGAGAGGGCAAACTAAATAAACCCCACAATCAATGATTCTAGATGCAAATCGGAACTCATGTTTGGCAAGAGTCTTGTTCAAATCACTTAGAGGTCTCTCTTCCAGCTGTCACTGGGAGCACTTCGATTGTCCACCTGCTGTGTCCTGGGCTGCCCCAATCATATGCTGCTACTTCAACTGGGCTTGAACAGCACCATTCATCAGTCATGTCTACCTGGTTCTGTGAGCAAATGACTCCGTTGTTACTTATTCATTCATTTGCTTACTTATGTACTTGGAGCTGGTGATGTCAGCTCAGTGATTTGGGACAGTGTTTGGAGAGCTGGCATGCAATGGCAGCTGGCCAGAGTCCTCTAGTCAGGCCACCTCTTTCTCGGGGTACACAGTGAGGAATGCTCCTTCCCCTACCCTGAAGGCCCTCTCAACATCTTTCTCTCCAGTTTCTCCTCCCCCACCTTTTCTGACTGTCCTTTCAGGATCTGCCTGTTCGGGAAGCCTTTCCTGACAGCTCCCAGCTGGACCAATGCTTCCGTCTGAATTCTCCACCCCGTCCCCCATTGCACCCAGGTACAGCTGCTCTACTCATTTCCCCAGCCAGCTTTCCACTGGACCGTGACCTCCTTGAGGGAAGAAATCTGATTTTACTCAGCTCTGTGCCTCCAGGACTTAGCCCTCCATGGCTGGAACCTAGGGGATGCCTCATAGGTATAAAATGAATAAATGAATGGAGTGTGAATGTATGAGTGAATGAAGGAGTGGCCGTCCTGATTACTTACAGCTTCCAACTTGCCTCAAAGCTTTTCTGTCCTAAAGCAACTTCCAGGAGGCTCTATTGATGTTTAAAAAATATAGCTCTGAGCAAAATAGATGGGACCTGGCTCAGCTACTCCTTCCTCCTCTACCTGCATCCAAATGCTTGGCATGGGGTGGGGGTCCCGGGTCTCCTTGCCAACCCCTGTAGGGGGCATTAATCATCCACAGCAAGGAACCAGTTTCCGAGCTCTCACCCATAGGGGGTGGGCAGCATGTGCTAACAGTTAGTCCCTTTTCTGCAGCCACCTCTAGCTGACCACAAGCTGGACACCCAGCTGTGTCCAGGACAATGCTGCATGTGGTGTCCTGTGGCCACCTTGGAGTCCTCAAAGTGGCATTTTCCCTTCTGTTGTTAGCTTGGTGGGGGTTGAGGCCACAGGGAGAGAGAAAATCTTCCTCTTTCCCAAAAATGATGGAAGGGAGGGATCAGCCCTGGGGTTACCAGAGGCCGATGTCAGAAAATCTCCAGCAATGGACAGAGCAACGGAGACTCCAAGGAATGCACGGATAAGTCGCTCTGGAAACAGTTCATTCCCAGCCCATCCCTGGGCAAGAACCAGGCTAAGATGTGCCGTAAACAATGCGGATGCCTTTAAATGCTGATTGGAGCTAATTAAGTTGGGAGCAGGGACCTCTCCAAGCTTTTCTTCAGCATATCCGTGGGAGGGTTACCTTGGGGCCTTAATCAGGAACATCTTTTTCCAAGAATTTAAGAAACTCTGAGCCTCATGCTGAACTGGCCACTCTCTAGGTGAGTTCAGATCATTCCGTAATGAGTCAACACAAATCTCCTGCCGGCTGGTCTGATACCTGCTGGCAGAGAAAGCACCGGCTAGGGGGTGCAGACACGAAACGGGGGCCCGATGGATGGGGAGCACAGCCTGAGCTCTCTTGTGTGTGCCTCCTCTTCCTCTCTCTGCCTCTTCTGCACAGCGTTTTTATCCCTTGGCAGGACCCCCCTCCCGCCCCTCCCAGTCCAAGCAGCACCTCCCTCGCCTGATGCCACAAGATTAAGCAATTTGCTTTTAATTAGGACCAGAGTCATTTCCAAAGGAAGCTGCAGAGCGAGGGGAAGCAGGCGGGCTCTTTATAGGTGAAGTGAACTCGCTGCACGTGGTGAATTCAGACCCCTTGTCTCTGGTTCCCTGGGCTCGTCACCCTCCCTGGGCACAAGCCTCTACTCGTGTGCACCAGCGAACAGAGGTGTCAGAGAGGCTTGCTGGCAAAAGGAAAACCATCATCGCCTTGGTTCCCTGGTATCTGGTGCTGAAATCACATCCAGACACTCTCCGGGGCCTGTGCTCGCTGCCCCACCTGGTGCCATGGTCTATGCAACGTGCAAACCTTTCCCCTCCAGCCCAGCCCCCTGGGAGAGGTGTCATCATCATTTGTAGCTCTTGCCGGATCCATCTATTTGATAGTTTGCTGGGTGGTGGCAAAGAGAGGAAAAAGGGGAGGAACACAGGCTGCGTGACATCGACCCCACCAACTTCTTCCACCCTGGAGTTCTGGGCTGGGGACCAAAGTCTCTCTGCTTCACTCTGGTTCCAGGCCAGGTGTCCACCACGGGCCCCTTCATCCTGGAAGCCAAAAACCGGAGCCTCAACCCAGTTCTCCGCTCCCTTCTCCCGGCGCCCACACATTTTATGAAGATAATTGGAAAGGAAAGAAAGGTAGCACTTTGTTTACAATGCAATTAACATCTGAATAATTTACTACGAAATAAGCTGGAGCTATATTGAGCACGCAGAGCCTGCTCCCTTTAAAAAAGCAGCTTGTAATCCGCAGGGGCAGGACTGTGTCTGCTGCCTCTCCCTCCCCATTAGACAGCCAGCCAGTGGGGCCAGCACCACCCCCCTTTTGACAAACCCCCACCTGGAAATTTTCTCTCAAAAAGACACCACGCCCTGATTTGGACTGTCGCTTGGCGTAACTGTTTCTGCCCGCAGCTCTGGTGCCACCTCACTCTGGGTCTGTCTCCTTCTCCCCAGCTAGGGCGACTCCACTGCTAGCCGGCCCCTCTGCCTGGCACGCTGCAGGCATGGAGCACATTTTCAGGAAATGTCTACTGAATGGGAAAATGAGAGGCCCAGGCTTGCCGACGGTCAGAGGGGAGGCCTGGCAGGGGAGAGGGCTGCCTGTGTGCATGGCGCCCGGCCTGCCCTTCTGCTGGCTCTGGTTTGTGCTTCTGGTTCAGTAAATAAGCTCAGTCCTTCTCTGTCACGCTGAACGTGGCCTGGCGTCGCTGTCCTGCTTCCAAACACATAGCTTTGTTTTGTTTTGCCCACTGGTCTTGGCCTCGGCGCTCTTTCCTTCTCTCTGCTGCCAAATATTTTAGGAAGGTAGATGACACTTTGGATTTTAAGTGTATACACGAGCTTGAGTCGAGGCAGTGGGATGTTCTTGCCGGGAGCAGGGTGGCAGGGAAGAGACTTCCCTCTTTTTTACTATCCCTGGACAAAGTGGCTTAAATCCATATGGGCAAATAGTTTGTTGCTTTGTTTTATATTTTGGGAACCTGCAGAGCGCCTTTGAATTAGAACAGGGTACCCTTCCTCCCAGCAAAGAGAGGCCCCAGCCCCCTTACTAGGGCATACAGCTGGGGGATTAGTATGCAGGCTGGATTTCCATCCTCACTTGATCTCTCAGCCAAGCATTTTTGTGCAGTGAACAACCTATTCAACCATACACAGCAGCCTGGGTACCTGGGAAAGGAAGGCAGCATGGTGGTGAGCCATGAGTCCTGAATTCTAATGCACAGGCTGCTGGGGACAGTAAAGTGCAAGGGTTGTGGAGCCAGAAAACTGGATTTGAATTCCACCTAGGCCATGTACGAACCAAGTCACGTGAGGCAAGATATTTAACTTCTCCATACTCAGTTTCTCCATCTGTGTCATGGGCGCAAAATAGGTCTTGGTATACAGACATACACTATCCATTTTATTAAGTATTTAAATACTCCTTGGTCCAGTACTCATTGGTAACTTTGAGCAAATGTTTTCATCTCTTTGGATCTCGGCTGCACACTCAGGGAGAATGTCATGTGAGCTTGAAGGCAGAGATCGGATGATACGTGTCCAAGCCAAGGAATGTCTGAGATGGTAGCAAACCCCAGAAGCCAGGAGAGCAGCCTGGAACAAGTTCTCCCTCATGGCCCCGGAAGGAACCATCTCTGCCAACAGCATGGTCTTGGACTCATGGCCTGTAGAACCAGGGGACAGTACATTTCTGTTGTGTATGTGACCCAGTTTGTGGTGTTTTGTTATGCCAGCCCTAGCAAGCTAATACATTGGGTAAGAGAATTCTTCCTGCACGTATCTGAAGCCCACAGCACATTCACATTATATGATCCAAATCTGGGCCTCAGCAAAGCTACACATTCCTCCATGTCCTGGGCCCCTCTGCCATAGTTAATGAATTGTCCAAGCTGTGAATCTTAAATCCTCCATTGCCAAGGGGTGATGGCTTTTATTCATACTCCTTTAGTCTCACAAAGGATTTGAAGAAAAAAATTAATTAATTGAATTAGAATGTTAGGCAGGAATAGAGTTGCAGAGTTTCATCTTCATGAGCAATAAAAACTATGTAACTGATGGTATTTCTCTTTCTGCCCTGGCCACCAGGAAGCTCAGAATGACATTTGCAGCTCAACTATTTGAACTGTTTCAAATGTGGCTCTGAGCTTTTTGGTGACCAAAAAGGTATAGGCCACTTCCATACTCATGGTGTTCTAGCATGTCATTTTAAAATAATGCAAGTAAGAGATAAATCTAAGTGACTTAAGGAACTTAAAGAAAAGAGAGACATATATTTCAGATTATGATAGGAAAGCTCCTACTATGTGAAGTCCAGCAGGGATGCTTAAACTTGTTACTGCTCTCAAATTACTGTCATTAGAACACCTGACGCCTTCTGTATGTTGTCCACTGGATGAGGGAACTACACAGGAAATCTAATGCAGGGCCCGGAGTTAGGCTCATGGTGTTTTAAAAACTGAGAAATTTTATGTTTAAAAAAATGCAGATTTTTGCTTTCTTCTTTATAAATCAGAAAGATCTAGCATCACTGGTGCCCCTGCACTCCCACATGGTAATGATGGCCTACAGTCGCTCCTTTAGATGGGACATAGGCCCTCAGTTTGTCACACCCCTACCACTCCCTATTCTCCTCCCACCAGCCCCCCTGATCTGTTAGCTTCCTCAGGGCAGGCTGTGCAGTAGTGACAGCTCTCGCCATTGTACAGGGGAGGGCCAGAGTCAACAGAGTCCAATAGGCTTTGATGTGAAGGACGCTTCCTGAGTTGTGCAGCAAACAACCCGTACAACTGTACACTGTGCTCTGCAGGATTGACTAACTTGCCCAAGCCAAGATCACATAGCTAGGAAAGGCCAAAAGATTGCAGTGAAGGTTAAATAAAATAATAAAATAATATATGCATGGTGACTAACCCTGTTGGAGCTCAAGAAAGCTCACACACACACAAACACACACACGCACAGGGTGCCAAGCTTAAAAACAATTATTAATAGCTGAGTGTGAGGAGAGGGGGAACCCTAATTTGTAAACCTTGCCATTTTCTGTGGTGTAAATGCTCCCACCACGGCTGATTTCAAGCTACCAAAGTGAAGTTAACCGGCTTGTAAAATACAAGCCAGCTGCAACCCATTATGACACTGGCTGCTATGGGCTCAGTAGCGTCAATTCTTAAATTTATATACTATGTTTTATATTATGTATTTATTATGCATTATGTTATGTTATAGATTATGTTGTTAAAAGTATATATACACTTTTACTACCTAATATATTTAATAAATTATATATAATCTAAATAGATAAGATACAATTTAAATAAATAATATATAATTTTAATAGAGAACATAATCATTCATAAATATTTTATTTCCCATTAAAGATTATGTAATAAAATATAAAATAAAATAAATATTGCATTTTACAAGTTTATAAAGAAAAGAGTAGAAAAACCACAAAGGTTAGTTCCTGCCTTTCCTGTCCACGAGAGCTCAGCTTTCACGGGTTGGAATCCAAGGAGAGACCCAGATCCAGGTACCGGATGTTTCAGCGGCACTGAGACGGGTTCCAGGGAAGCAATGACTTGTTAATGGTCTGCAACTGCCCATGGGATCTCTCGGGCCCAGATTTGGCTGCTTATCTGATGGGAGTGATCACTGCTGGGTCCCAGCAGAGCGTGGAGCCATGAGCTGAGTTGACATGTCCCTTCAATGGAGACTCCACCTGTCCTAGACGGGCGTGCCTTAACCTACGAAGCCTGTCTTGCTAGGGCTCCACTTACACATGTACACAGTACACCTACACCACACACACACATACATATGCACACTCACACAGGCAGGTGTACACACGTGTACATACACATGCATGTATAATAGCACACCTGTACATGTGTGCACACACACACATGTATTCACAACCACATGTTGGCACATACCCACATGCATGCATAGTCACAGATTTTCCTTTGGAATCTTCATCTAAATGACAATGATGGGTTGAAAGCCTTGATGTTCCCCAAATTCAAGGCCAATGCCCCGTCTTTAGGAAAACAAGCACCTTCCGTGGTAAAATGGATGCAATCAATAGTGAAATCCTCCTTAATTCTACTATTCATTAAGCTTGTACTACGCTCCAAAACTTCATGTGTGTTTCAGTCATTTACTCCTTATAATCAGGCCATAAGGTGGGTAGATGCTATTGTTTTCATCTTCGTTTTCCCCAAGAAGAAACCCAGGTTCAGGAAGCTGAAACTGCTCAGGGTCACGCAGCTGACTGGTGGCAGTTGTAGTCTGCTTCTAAGGGCATTTCCATTTTCTCCCAGATCCATTCTTCAAGTCCCCATGCCGGGAGTTGCTGGTTTTAGAATTTTGATAAGAAGCCAGTCTACCCCAATTCATGCAAAAATGTCCATTTGTCTTTTTCACAGCCTTGGTTATTTTTCAGTGTAACCAACAGATTCAGCACTTTGTGGCTAAAGATTCTTAAAATTAACAAAAGCTTATTCTCCAGCGACTCCAAGAGGAGTCCCTTGCAGTGTGTGAGGAGAGTATGGTCTTCGATTCAAAGACAAGGGACCTGCTCTTTGGAAAATTCATTAGACAAGAAGAGTGTCGGAAGCAAAACCAAAACCATGCGATTTTAGGCATTTGGTTGGGGAAAACTTCACCCAATCATGGGTGAAACCTGTGACTCACTTTATAAAAGAGCAAAATCTGTAAGAAACGAGATTATTTTTTACATAGGTCCTTTTAAACATGTGCAAAGCACCTACTGTGCTTCAGGAGCGTGTGTTAACACTTCCCAAATAGCATTGCCATTGGGATCTGCGGTGCTAATTACACAAGAAAAGTGCTTCCTTGCTTTATTTTCAACTCCTAATTAATTTTTTTACACCAAAGGGTCATTTCTCACCTTATTCATGAGACTTGAGTATAACTCCCTTTTCTGGGTTTCCCCAAATAAATTCACTTCTAAAGGGTTTGCCAGTTGCAAAGATATGTAAAAGAAAAACCCTTGTGCTAACAACCTCTGTCTTATGTCACACATTATATTGGTCAGTTTCGCTGACCATCTCTCCCCAAGAAGAATTTGAGCCCCCTTGGAAACTTGGGCTGGGACTTCACCTTGGTGTCCCCGGGACCCCATCGCGGCATTCGGGACTTGGCACCTGCTGAGAGTCTGAACTCATGTGTTCCGTGCTGCAGCTAAAACTGCAATACTTCCAGTAAACAGAGGTTTGACAGTTCTGAGCAGTCTTCCAAGGCGACTGTTTTCCAAAGGGCTGATACCCGTTTAAAAGTGAGAGATCTATTTGTTCAGAAATCTTGCACTTTAGAGTAACATGTTGGGCTGTTTTCAGAAGTTGTTTGAATGGGCATGAAACGGTCCCATGGGCACCTACATGCGCTAACAACCTCAGCATCTGTCCTGGCCACTCGCAAGTGTGTGTTCAAGACTAGGAGTGGGAGAAAGGGGTGTGTGTGTGTCTGTGGACTTCTGCATATTTTACATACAGCAGTAAAGAAGAGAGGATGCAGTAAGGAATAAAAATGGAGATTTCAGTGTCATACAGCCTTGCATTAGAGTCCCAGCTCTGCCTCTTGCCAGCAGAAAGGCCTGGGGCAAATTACATATCTAACGATCCCGCCTGTAAAATGGGAACGGTAAGTCCTACATCACACGTATAAGAGGACCCCAGGGTGCAGGACCACCGTGTGGCCTGTTTGAGATTGTACAGGTGCTGGATGTGGCCACACATCCCTTTTGAAACGCTTCAGAAAAGTCTGTTAACTCTGCTTAAAGTCGGGCTGATGTGACCTTGTGTCACATGTTACAGCGAGGGAGACGAACGTGAAGGACACGCTGAGACCCAGGCACCGCATAGCCACCTCCCCCAGCCCCCCAGGGCGGCCTGTGTGGTTCCTCACTTCACAGCTGACACCGCTGAGAGCTCAGGTGGGTCACCCAGCTGCACCGTGGAGGGGGCTGGCCTCTGAAAACCCCCCCACATTACTCTCTGCGAGTTTCCAAAGCACAGCCCCTCAGCCACGCCACTCACTAAGGGCCACTGTGGGCTGGCACCGGCACGGGACATTGCTCAGTCACAGCACTTCCTGTCCCCTCTTAATGGGAACTTCTGCCTTGACCGGGAAGGGGGGCCCCCCACATCTTGGGAGGTGGGCAGCCTTCCCCCTTCACTAGCGGGGGACACAAGGCCAGGCAGGAGGTTTCTGCCTCTGCAGGGGCTGCTGGCCTGGGCTCCTAGGAGGCCTGTTTGTGGAGACAGGAGTCGGCCCCAGGGCACAGGGAAGCCTGGGCTACCGCTGAGCATATTTCTGGGGCTGGAATGCCATCCCTTGGAGAGCTTGTCTCTTAGAGACGCCAGGTCTGAGCAGGCTTTAGAAAACAGCAGAGGCCCTGTGGCGTGGGGGGGCGCCGGGGGGAGAGAGTGGGGGCAGGGGGGGTTCCCACACGCCAAGCTACAAGGCCCTTTGTGGGGGGTTCCCTCAGGCATTTCTCATTACAGGAGTTATTTCTGCCCCTGCAGATTATGTGGTTCTTGCACTTGGCGTGAGGAATGAATCGAGTCATTATTAACTCAGCAAGCGTCCGCCCGGGTCCGGGGCACCCGTTTGGAGGCAGAGCAGTTAATACACGGGCGGATTAGGTGGCTTTTAGGCTTCGCCACAATTAGAAACGCAGGACGTTTGAAATATTAACTGGGGCATGTGGGTAAGAGGCAGCGCCGGGCTTCACTGCCAAGGAGGGAGCAGCCCCGAGGAGGCTGCGGGAAGTTATGTAAGGAACGAGGCAGTGGGAAGTGGCATTTGCTGAGGACTTACTGCACGCTGCTGTGCGTCAGTGGCTCCGGCAGACATTCCTCACCTTATCTTCCCTAGAACCTCGCAGACAGGATCCTGTCTCCCCTTTCCCACGGGACAGAGGAGCTCAGCGAGGGCGAATCCGTTCCCCAGGTCTGCACGGCCAGGGAGGTCAGTCTGCCTTCCCTGGGCACCATCCTTCCCCTTTGCTGGGCCCTGCACCGTAGCTGCCCACCTCCAGGGAGGCATCGCGACACTCATGAAAAGAAGTGCTAAGAAGAAATAGCATGCGCAGTCATCATCCTTGCAGCTGGTATTTATTGAGCATATACTATGTGCACGTGCTGTGCCTGACTCCGTAGACACCGATTTTCATCCTTGGGACCATGGAGGGGAGGCAGGTACTATTATTGTCCCCACTGTATAGATGAGGAACTTGAGGCATCCTGAGATTAGTAAATACATCCAAAGAGCCACAATCAAGTCTGCCTCCAAAGCCCATCCTGTTCGGAAGATACTGCCACACCCCCCAACTCGGGGAGTGCACAGGGGACACCCATCCACTATGCCCTGGGTGTTGTGACAGCAGCACAACATGCATTACTTCTTTAACCACCCCTATTGCCCCATGGGGTAGGCACTTATTAGTATTATTTATTACTCTCTTCATGCTCTGGGTAAAAAATAGACTTTCGGGGAGCAGCACTCGGCTGAAAACACAGCCTGCTCCACTCCACTCGGTCCAAAGATGCAAACCCATAGACAGCCACGTAGAGAGAGGTCCATGTCACGTAGACCACACGAGAGAGAGGACAGCAGATGACAAAGCCAACAGAGAAAGTGCCGGAAAACGCCCAGCAATCAGGGAATAGAAACAGCTAATCCCTGGGGAACCCAAAGAGACCAATAATGGTGAAATATTAATCATGGAAAATAAAATTCGACAAAACCCCGTGCATCAGGGATTTCGTGTTTTGTTGTTGTTGATTTGCTTTGCTTTGTTTTGTTTTTCAGCGAGGTCTTCCGGCCCCCCGTCCTTCCCCGAGGCCCCTGTTTACAGTCTGGGGGATAGACAGGCACAGTCAGAACCAGCTTCCCTCGGCTCAGTTCCATTTTCCACTTCCCCAATTACGACATTCCTTCCCTTTGGACGTTGTTCAAGTTCTCCTTTCCCCCCAGTGGTACCGCTACCACCTGGATGCAGGAAGGAAGCCATAGATGGCGTGTTTCTAAGAATGTTAAGGCGGAAAAGTCAGAGAAAGGGGCCCTCGCTGCTGTAGGTTCACAGCCTTCACGGCCCCATCATATGCTGCCCTGGAGCTTGGCGAGCTGCCCCGGTGGAAGGGCCGCATGGACAACCTTGGTACCCCGCGCCCAGCGCACAGTAGGTACACAGGAAGTCCCAACTAAGGCACACCAACAATCTCAAGTGATTTCCAACTGTTACAGGTTAACACATGGAAGCTTTAGAATGGGTTGCTGTTATTTTTAACATAAAGCAGACCGACTGCGATCCTTATGATACGATGACATTTACTCCCTTGCATCTCAGTCTACTTTCTGGAGTGGGAAAGGCAGGAGCAAGCCCTGAAAGGAGAAAGCTGTGCGCCCTTCCCGGCCGAGCTCTGTCCTCCATCCACAGCTTTTGGTAACCGCTCATTACTGACATATTGCTAACATTCTGTCACACTGTCACAGTGTGGGAGGCGCGTGGATTATTGACAAAATCTGCACCCCTCCATGGGTGGACTCACTCTGGATGTTATGTAGCATCTCTTCTCTACCCACAGATGACTAGTATAAGCAGCTGTTTTTATTAATATTCTCCATCTTGAAAAAAACTGAGCTACTTACACCATTGCACACAGCACTTCTGACTTATCCAACCCAAATTAAATGCTTTCTTTTTATATTTGTGCTTTTGACATGTGTATCTAATTTCTGAACATTATGAAGCATTTCCCTTATGCTGGGAAGGTGTGGAGGACTTGTTTTCCTCTTTCTCCCAACCTATACTCCTTTTCACTTAAAAATGGGGGAAATAGAAAGTTTAGAGAAGGGGCTGCAAACTTTTTCTGGCTTGGCAGGACCATCTACGTCCCACAGCGACCACTCAGCTCTGCCACCGTAGTACGAAACCAGCGACAGACAATAGGTGAATGGAATGGGCGTGACTATATTCTAATACAAATTTATTTATGGACACCAAAATTTGAATTTCATATTATTTTCACAGGTTGTGGAATGTTATTCTCCTTTTGACTGTTTTCAGCTATTTAAAAATATAAAAAATATTCTAAACTCACAACCATTCCAAAAAGTACCAGGCCAGAATTGGCTCATGGGGTGTAATCTGGTGATGGAAGAGGGAAGAAAATTAATTAATATTTCTTCCCTTCCATAGCAAGAAGAAAGATGCTGGGGATTGTAGTGAGTTCAATAGTGTCTCCCCCAAATTCCTGTCCACGAGGAACCTCAGAATGTGACCTCATTTTGGAAGACAGTCTTTGCATGTGTCATTAGTTAAGACTCTTAAGGTAAAATAATCCTGGATTTGGGTGGGCCCTAGAATTCCTCCAATGACTGGTGTCTTTGTAAAAGGAAAGAGAGGGAGACTTGGACACAGAGAGGCACAGAGAAGGCCATGTGAGGGTGGAGGCAGAGGTTGAAGGCAGCCACCACCAAGGAAAGCCAAGGACTTCCAACAGCCCCCAGCAGCTACGGGAGAGTCCAGGAACGAATTCTCCTCTCGGCGCTTCAGAGAGAGCCTGGCTCTGCCCACACCTTGATTCCAGACTTCCAGCCTCTGGAATTGTGCAAGAATAAATTTCTGTTGTTTTAAAGCCGCCAAATTCATGGGCATCTGTCACGGAAGTGACAGGAAACTAATACAAGGGGTTGAAGGTGTTTTGCTGAGAAGGAGAAGGAGCTTCAGCTATTACGTAACTGTTGAAATAATTTGGGAAGTAACCAAAAAAAAAATAATAATAATAATAAAATCCAAGAAAGGATTTTTGAAGGAACTCCATAAAGAGCCGTGTCCAGCGACCAGGATTTTATACAGGAAATTCCATCTCCCAGTAGCTGAAGAGAGGCCTTGGAAACAGAGGAGTGAGAGGTACAAGCAGGGCAGAGGGAACAGCTTGCTGTCCCAGAGGGTGACCCTCACCCGACAGATCTGGGGGAAATTGGTCCTGGCTGCAGCGGGAAATCAGACAGCAAGGAGGCTGCAGACTTAATCCACGTCCGTTTGCAGGAGGCAGGTGTCGCACACCCGCCAGCAACATGTGTGAAGGGAAGGTTAGTGTGCCTGTCCTTGTCTCTAAAGGAAGGCGGGGCAGGGATTAGGGGCAGAGTCTAATGGGACTTGTTAGGGGTCAGAGGGGAGGGAGGTGACAAGTGCAAGATCATTTTGCTGGGCTCACTCTCCACGTGGGGTTGGTTCTAGTGAAGGCAGCCAGGGCTAAGAAGGAGAACTGACGGATGGCCTCCTGCCTCTCCCTGGTGGCCCAAAGGCAGTCACTTTGATCCCTGCTGGGAAAACCCTTAAACTGAGCCACGTGCTTCAACTTCAGAGACGGTGGACTTCTTTTGGGAAGAGACTTAAAAGCCTCATCCCCTACCTGGCCCCAACCCCTGCCAAACACATGTACTTCACGTTGACCACTCAGGAGATGGTCACCCTCCCCCATCGTCACCCCTCCCATATCCAGCAGCTCCACCACACGGGGGACTTTCCAAGCCTGGGGACAGTCTGGTGGGGAGGCTGTGGCACTCTGCTGAGGGGTGAGCCACTTCTTGAGCGGCGGGAAGGAGAATGTGCCGTAGGGAGGTTAATTTAGTAATTGGAGAGCAACACCTGTTCTTGCACCCAGCCACCTCCTTTCCAGAAACAAATCCTAACAAAATAACATCAGAAACGAATGCAGAGGTTGATGTGGGCCCCTGTGGCCAAGGATCCAGGCTTCACCTTTCACACGTCGGGCTCTTCCTCGGTCACACGTGATGTGTGTCTGTCTAGATGAAATGTGTCACCTCGTCAAGCCTCAGCTTCTCATTAGTGAAACAGCAATGATATTAATAATAACCCCTATGTCGTAGTGCTGTTTGGAGGATTAAATGATGTAGGTAACATGGTACCACTACATGGAGGATACCCAGCAAATGGTAGAACTACCCGTTGCTGTTATTTTTTTAAACAAACCTTTTCATCTAAATGTTATTTATGATTGAGCAGAACTGGCAACAACTGAAATGTCTAAAGAGACAGGATTAATTAAATATTATATATACACACACATATATACATGTATGTGTGAAGAAATGTTATACAGTCTGTAAACCCATCATTTTTGAAGGATAGTTAATAGATAATTATATGGGGAAGAAGCCTAATAGAATATTAAATGGGTAAAGCAAAATGAAAATTTGTTTTATAATAAAATTCCTCTGTTATCATCATTTCTACATACCACACACACACACACACACACACACGCATGACACAAACAGAGCCCTGTAGGAAAAACAACAGGGAAGATTTATATACAGCAAAGTGAAAATGCTGATTTTGTCCAGGAGTATGAGTAATGTTTACTTTCTTTTTTATACTTTCACTCTACTTTTGAAAATCTCTTACAATGCACCTCTATTACTTTAATAATGAAAATTAAAATATCAAGAAGGAATAGCATGGATTTCACAGTTAGACATAATTTCAAAGCACGGCTTTCTGGTTGTGGATTGTATGACCTTGGGCAAGTTCTTTTACAGAACCTCAGTTGCCTTATGTTTAAAAAAAGGCAAGAGGAAGAATAATTGGATGCATCTGAAAGGGCCATACAGAGAATTAAATAGGACAGTGCGGGGCCGAGTGCCTAACACATACGAGTTGCACATGTGTTATTTACTCAAGGTCAGGAGATCCCTGTGGGAAGATTTGGGCCGGTTTTGAGAGGACATTCACATGCTCAGTGGACCACAGGAAATGCTGAGACAGGGGCCCCATTCCTCAGACACCAAAGCTATTAATTAACACAATCCTCTTGCCTGCACGGAGAAGCCACGGAATGCTGCTCCGAAGGACTTTGGTAGATTACGGCCCTGCCCGTGTAATCTCCCCTTATCGTAGCAATTGTATCAGAGTCCATCAGAAATCTCAGATTGATGTCGTTGATGAATCAGGCCTGCTAATTGCAGTGCACGGGCCAAGAGCACCCACGTTTGGGGGAATCTCTAAAAGAACACCAGCAGAAAGGAACACGAAGCCTGGTGTGTGCATGTGGGAGTGTAGTTCCGTTTCTGGTAAAAAGGAATCATGATGGTAAAAAACACGTACAGATTTGCCTTTCTGTATCAGTTCCTGGCAGAAGCACTGTTTGTTTGTTTGTTTGTTTAATCCATCTTTGCAAGAACCCTTTTTACAGACGAGGAGACCAAGGCTTGGGCAGTGGAGCACGTCAAAGGCAAACACACAGAGCAAGGTAGGTGACGAGCTGGGATTCGAAACCCTTGAAAGCCTGAGTCCAGAGCCCACGTGTTAGCCCACAATGCCCAGGTGGCCCTGCTGCGCACTTCACCCCTTCACACCACTCTCTAGGGCCACCCACAGATCCTTGCTGGATTTCAAAGCTGAGCATCCTCCCATAGAGTCATGGAAGAAGAGAGGAAAAGAATTATGGAATAGTTTTTGCAGACTGGCAACAAAGGACCAGTTTCCACCAGACTCCTCCTCATCCCTGTCTGATCCAGGAGGTAGCTTTGAAATATTCCAATTCCCTTAGGCCCTTTTATGATTACAATTGCTCCTAAATGTTTTGATTGTGGTGTATTGTAGATGCTATTTCAAATCAGCGTTCAGCCTTATAGGATACTAATGTAAGCATTATAAGACCATTCTCTTGAGCAGACCATCCTTAATAAAAACAATATATCAGACATTGACTCTTATGAAAGAGGCACCTCATCCCTGAGAGTAAAGCCTTTCTTCACGCAACGACCTCTCACAAAATGCCAGTAATTTGGCTTAGGGTCAATGAGAAATTGAAAGAGAGAGAGAGAGAACACAAAAGAAAGAGAGAACACAAAAGAAAGGAGAGAAAGAGCTGTTGTTTTATCCCAGTTAAATACATACAAGGGGTGTGTTTTCTAGGGTATTTGCAAAGCTAGGAAGATCGCGTCTGGGAGAGGCACTGGGGGAAGGTTTATGGAGCACTGGATTAGGAGCCTGAAATCTCGAGTTCTAAGATCAGCAGTACCAGCTACTTGTATGTATCTTTGAAAAGTCACTTGTCCTCTGTGTTTCTTCTTCAGTAACCTGAGATCACTTGCCCCCGGCTTGTCTAGCTGGGGTGTCCACGTCTCGGTTTGCCTAGGACAGCCCAGGTTACACCTGTTGTCCCGGCGTGATTATTAATAGCACCCTTTCACTTCTGTTTGTGACCCTGTTTGGGTAAAAAATTGCATATTCACCCCATGCCTAACTTACAGTGTTACGACAGCTAAAAGGATAAAGGTCTGAAAGTGTTTTATAGATGTTAAAGCCCCATTACGCAGTAAAGGGATTGGAGGCGCTTCTCAGTTGCTCTGAAGGCTGCATTTAAGAAACAGACATTGGTTTTACAAGCGTTGTTCAGCTACTTTATGAACTGGGTATATTCGAAATCATGTATATGGTGTGGTCACGACACAGACACACACACAAAATATTTAATGGAAACACACAAAGGGACAACAACGGTTGTCTTTGGTGAGACTGTGGGTAAGATTATGCTACGTTTTTTTTTTTTTTTTTTTTTTTTTTTTTTTAATGAGTAGGTTAGCTTTTATTTTGAGAAAAAAATTCAAAAACCACAGAAAAGTAAGTGACAATTAGTGATCGGCCGTAGAGGTGGACACAGGGAGATGCCGGCAGAAGCTCTCTCTGTCTCCCCACTGTGAGAAGCGGGCAGGCACGGCCTCCAGACAGAAGAGAAGCTTCCCTAGCAAGATCTCTCTCACTGAATGACACTCAGCTGTCACTGCAACAGTGTCAAAGCCACACTGAGATACCTTGGGCTTGAATCACGAAGGGGATGGAGGGATCATGTGCCCAAGTGGGACTGAGCTGTCTGCTGGGACCTTGAGGAGTTCCCACTACCTGAATGGGGCTTCCATCCTCAAATCCAAGACAGCGTCATGCATAATCCAACTGGAAAATCCCACAGAGTCAAATCAGTTCATCTAAACCCGGGGTCCCCAACCTATGGTGAGTTGTATAATTATTTCTCTATATATTACCATGTAACAATAATAAAACTAAAGTGTGCAATAAATGTGATGCACTTGAATCATCCCCAAACCATCTCCCCACCCCACCCCCATCTCTTGAAAAATTGTCTTCAATGACAATGGTCCCTGGTGCCAAAAAGGTTGGGGACCGCTAATCTAAATAACACCACAACGTGAAACTTTCAGCTTTTCTGTTCATTACAAGAAACAAACAAACAAAAATAGTTAATACAGGACATTGCAAGGACTTTATTTTGAACAAAGGAAACAAGTAATATCCATCCTCCTCAGATGAAGTCACTGAAATGGACTTTCGCTGAGCCCCTATGTGGTCACATGACCTCCTAACAACACTGAGGTAAGTGCCATTTTCTTCGTATTTGACTGTGAAGGACAGTGATGATTTGGGAGGTGAACCGACTTGTGAAGAGTCACAGGGAGGGGGAAGATGTGGGCTGGGCAGATGCTGTGGGCAGCTTCCGCTCCCTGAGTGCCCAGTGTGAATCTCAGGCATTTCAGTGAATGGCCTGCCTGAACATCCGGACTCCCGAAGACATAATCTCCTAGGGCAGGCTGTTCCCATGGCTGGGTGAGATACCACGATCTCTCCTCCTTATTTTCTCAGCCACACTTCCATCCCCTCAGAAATATTGCTGCAGCCCGGAAAGTACAGGCATACCTCGTTGTGTTGCACTTCGCTTAATTGCGCTTCATAGATACTGCATTTTGTCACAAACTGACGGTTTGTGGCAACCCTGAATGGAGCAAGTCTATTTGGTGCCATTTTTCCAACAGCATGTGCTCAGTTTGTGTCACTGTGTCACATTCTGACAATCCCCAGGATATTTCAAACTTTTTCATTATTATTACACCTGTTATGGTTATCTGTGATTAGTGATCTTTGATGTGGCTATTGTAAGTAATTGTTTTCAGGTCCCATGAACCACATCCATATAAGATAAGGAACTTAATCGATAAATGTTGTATATTAGCTGACTACAGAGCAGCAATTCCCTCATCTCTCTCTCTCTTCCCTCCGGTCTCCCAGCTCCCTGAAACACAACAGGATTGAAATTAGGCCAATGACTAACCTTCTAAGTCTTCAAGTGAATGGAAGAATCTCATGTCTCTTACTTTAAATCAAAAGCTAGAAATGATTAAGCTTAGTGAGGAAGGCATGTCAAAAACCAAGACAGGTTGAAAGCTAGGTCTCTTGCACCAGTTAGCCAAGTTGTGAATGCAAAAGAAAAGTTCTTAAAGAAAAAAGTGCTACTCCAGTGAACTGACAAATGATAAGAAAGCAAAACAGCCTTATTGCTGATATGGAGAAAGTTTGAGTGGTCTGGATAGAAGATCAAACCAGCCACAACATTCCTTTAAGCTAAAACCTAATTCGGAGCCTGACTCTTTTCCATTCTATGAAGGCTGAGAGAGGTGAGGAGGTTGCAGAAGAAAACTTTGAAGCTAGCAGCAATTGATTCATAAGGTTTAAGGAAAGACACCATCTCCATAACACAGAAGTGCAAGGTGAAGCAGCAAGTGCTGATGGAGAAGCTGCAGCAAGTTATCCAGAAGATCTAGCTGAGATCATTGATGAAGGTGGCTACACCACACAACAGATTTTCAATGTGAATGAAATAGCCTTCTATTGGAAGAAGATGCCATCTAGGACTTTGTTAACTAGAAAGAGGAAGTCGACACCTGGCTTCAAAGCTTCAAGGGAAAGACTGACTCTTGTTAGGGGCTAATGCAGCTGGTGACTTTAAGTTGAAGCCAATGCTCATTTACCATTCTGAAAATCCTAAGGCCATTAAGAATTATGCTAAATGTCTTCTGTGTGTGTTCTTATAAATGGAACAACAAAACCTGGATGATAACATATCTGTTTATACTAATAGTATGGTTTACTGAATATTTTAAGTGCAATTTTGAGACCTACTGCTTGGAAAAAAGACCTTTCAAAATACTACAGCTCATTATAACACAGCACCTGATCACCCAAGAGCTCTGACAGAGATGTACAAGGAGATTAATGTTGTTTCCATGTCTAACACAACTTTCTTTCTGCAGCCCATGGATCAAGGAGTAATTTTGACTTTCAAGTCTACTTATTTAAGAAATATATTTTGTAAGGTTTTTCTTCCATAGATAGTGATTCCTGTGATGGATCTGAGCAATGTAAATTAAAAACCTTCTGGAAAGGATTCATTATTCTAGAGGCCATTAAGAACATTCGTGATTCATGGGAGGAGGTCAAAATGTCAACATTTACAGGAGTTTGGAAAAGTTGATTCCAACCCTCCTGGATGACTTGGAGTGGAGGAAGTAACTGCAGATGTGGTAGAAATAGCAAGAGAACTAGAATCGTAAGAGGAGCCTGAAGATGACTGAATTGCTGCAATCTCATGATCAAACTTGAATGGATGAAAAGTTGCTTCTTATGAATGAGTGAAGAAAAGTGATTTTTGAGATGGAATCTGCTCCTGGCGAAGACACTGTGAACACTGTTGAAATGACAACAAAGGAGTTAGACTATTACATAAATTTAGTTGCTAAAGCCGCAGCAGGGTTTAAAAGGATTGACTCCAATTTTAAAAGAAGTTCTGCTGTGGGTAAGATGCTATCAAACAGCATAGCGTGCTGCAGAGAAATATTTCGTGAAAAGAAGAATCAATCAATGCAGCAAACTTAATTGTTACCTTATTTTAAGAAATTGCCACAGCCACCCCAACCTTCAGCAACCCCCACGCTGATCAGTCAGCAGCCTTAGTACAGGCAAGACCCTCTACCAGCAAAAAGATGATGACTCCCTGAAGGCTCAGATGATTATTAGCATCTTTTGCAAGAAAGCGTATTCAATTAAGGTATGTACATTGTTTTCTTAAACATAATGATATTGCACACTTGAAAGACTACAGTATACTGTAAACGTAACTTTTATAAGCACTAGGAAACCAAAACATTTGTGCGACTCGAGTTATCGCACTATTCACTTTATTGCAGTGGTCTGGAACAAGACCTTGTACGCTTGTAATTTTGTTTTCCTTCCTCAACTTTCTCAGTTTTACCTATTGCCTGTCCTCATTCTAGAGGAACTGAAATGTCATCTCTTTTGTTTTATGCAGCAAACATTAATTAAGCAATTACTATGTGTACTGTGTGCAAGGCAGAATGCTACCGCCCCAGGCTAGATCAGGACAGAGACAGGTTAGAGGCAGATCTGGATTCCAGTGAAAAATCTCTCACTGATGTCCCAGAAGTTATTTTCTTTTACTGGGACTCAGTTTCTCCAGGTGTAAAATAGAGGTGGGTGGACCAAATGAATTCTAAACTCCCTTCTGGTGCTAATAAGCTGTCATTTACCCAGAAAACATAGACTCCGATTCGCCCAGACCACTCTCTCGCTAGAAGAGGTTCACAATTAGATCTTAAACCTTTTCCTGTTTCTCACCTCAGAGAATTTCAGCAGTGGCCAGGCAAGCTTGTGGGCTCTCAACTTTTTAATGACATTTCGACATTTTCTCTGACAGTGGGCAGATATCTCTTTTCACAATAGTTCAGGATGCACAGCTACCTCTTAAACAATCGCTTTTCTCTTAGACAACTCTGAAAACCTTGGGGAAAACACATGTTCCTGTTTCCACAATATTCCCTTATTATTAAGCTATCAACACTGAGAGTGTAACTTTTCATTAACATCAGCTCTCCCCTTAAAATCAATGTGTCATCTCATTGCGTTAAACTCAAGAGCAGACCAGCAAAGTGTTGTTTAAAAACAAATACACCCCACTGCATTCTCTCAGACTGGATTTTAGCATAATTTATACAATTGTGATTTTTTTTTAGGTCATTTGCAGTGTTCCCTGATTAGATGGAAATTGTCTTTTATTGGCTTTACTTTTTAACAGATGCTAACTTGCATGAAACAGGCTACATAAAATGTACCTGCATTGGAGAAATGTCCATTTATCAATGTAGACTCTCCTGAAGAATTCTAAGTTTTAGATAAATTGTTTCCATTAAGCTGAAAATACTCCTTCGGGTGTGAGCTTCTAATTCATGAGTTGCTGTAAACTGATTCAAATAATAACGAGGTTTTTTTTCTCCCCTGGCCCGATAGTAATCTAGTGAAGAACATGCTCAATCCCTAAAGATGATATTATCTAGTGATTTCTACAACTGTCCTGAAGTCCAAACCATGCTGTTATGTGAAAATGTGGGTTTTATAATGCTGTTATTTGTCTGGCTGTTTCATTCCTATTTTACCATGAATGTGTGATATTTGACTGACATCTGGGCAGATGGATAGTAATCAGGATTGTGGTTCATAGAAAAATTAAGAGACAAATCAGGAGCTGATAAAAACTGAAATCAGAAAAAAAAAATGCAGCCACATTTAAAATTCTTCCATTTGTCTGTTTTGGAAAAGCACCAACCAGCACACAATAAATGAGAGGGAAGCTTGATGAAAAACTCTGTTTATTACCAGGGCAGACAATAGACACTGATGTCTCTTTTCTTCATGGTAATGTTCGCAGGATGGTGTCTGGGGTTAATTTAGGTTAATCATATCACCCAGCACAAGGTAATCTCACCTGTACAGCAACACTTCTGAAGTCTCATAAAATGTGTCTCTTTATTGTAAGGGTAGTAAGGTGAGCTGCAGCCCCAGAAACACGGAAGGAGTAAGGCAACCTTGCCTATAAATAAAATGCTACAGGCCACCTTCAGTTTGCTGGATCCATCCAGTTAAATCTACCATGTATTTGTTTAATACATGCCAGACTTTGTGCTGGTCACCAGGAAAAAGGGTTAGGATATTCATGTAGTCATTCGATAGACGTTTATAAGAGCCTGTATCTGCTGGCAGATGTGTCCCTGCCTGTCCACAGGAGGCTAATAAGATCACAACACCATGTGACTAGGGTGATAGCAGAGGTCCCTGCAAAAGGACCCGAGGCAGCTCCTCCAAGACCACGCCCCTTCCCCTTTACCAATGTCCCTGTCAGCTAAATCATCAAAGGAGGAAGTTGTGACCTTGCTTTCCTTGAAGCATTTGAGACTATGCCTAAACTCTTTCAACATTATTTTGCGGTTCAAGCTACAATCCTGAAACATAACTGCAGCTGGTTATTGAAAAATGCAAATAAGTTACATGTTCAGGATTAAAATGAAACATTCTTTTCTGAGTCAGCAAAATGTTTGAAATATATACGTTTAAAATATCTTTTTTTTTATTACAACAGTAAAATATGCTCATTGAAAAAAAAAATCCAAATAACATAGGAAAAAATAAAGTAAAAATAGCCCCTTCCCCAAGGCTCCTAAACTCCTTTCAGAGTTTAAAGTTTATGCTTCTAGATTTTTGCTATACCTGTCTAAACATGTAGCCACTGAGGTTAAAATGTTCAAAAGTCATAGAACTCATTCATTTCAAGCCAAGTAGAGCAAATTCATATTTACTGAGCATGACACGTGTGCATAATGTCTTGGTGTTTTCCACACATGACTTCATATCCATCATATACTGCAAGGGTTGGCAACTTTGGCCTGTGGGCTAAATCCCCTCCTCCACTTCTTTTTGTAATCAAAACTTTGGGTGGGGTGGGGGGAGTCCCAAAGTGCAAGGGTATGCAAATAAAGTTTTACTGCAATGCAGTGACATCCATTTATTTATAC
This sequence comes from Varecia variegata, assembly GCA_028533085.1. Taxonomy (NCBI): domain Eukaryota; kingdom Metazoa; phylum Chordata; class Mammalia; order Primates; family Lemuridae; genus Varecia; species Varecia variegata. Next base: position 117,275,543 of record CM052442.1, on the reverse strand, counting down.
GAATCTCTGCCTACTTTTGTGGGACAGTGGCAGAACTGAGTAGTTGCAATAGAGACGGCATGGCCTGCAATGCCTCAAATACTTACTCTTTGATCTTTTACAGAAAAAGTTTGCTGACCCCTGAGATAGCAGATAATCTTATGTGGAGAAAAAGGACTAGAGAGATAGAAAACAAGCTATTAACACAGGTTAAATTCTAAAGAACTCTAAACAACTTCTTTATCCATTGCTGTATTATCTGCATTTTCAATAAAGATGTACATACTCTTTTGTGCCTTAATTGTATAGGCAGTGTAAAAAGAATTCTATTTTCACGTGAATAAAACTGATGAACTGTTACCAAGAAACCTGCCAGAAATTAAGACAGGTTATAACTAAAGTTTCTACCGTGTGCATGCGAACACAATATTCTAAAAGAAATTTTAAAAAGTGTTTGCAAACATGCTCTCGGAAGACATTTCTTCAGTAATATTTACCCTATCATTTTCTCAAGGCATAGACATTTTCTTGGAGATTTGAGAAATGTGACAGGCGCCGCTAGTTGATCAACAATCAAATTTGCTGCTGCTTCTACCTGGGCAGCCAGACAACATTTCTCAGCTTCTTTGGAGTGCAAATGGCCACGTGACAGAGTGGGCAAAGGGATGTGCACAGAGCTGAAGCGCTCCCCTTCCAGACCTGGTCCATAAAAACCTCCCTCTTTGTGCCTCGTCCAGTTGGCTGAAGTGAGGATTACCTCTTGAGTGCACTTGGGAGCCACAGAATGAAGACTACAGAGCCTCAAGATGAAAGAACCTGCACCCCCTGAATCAACGCTCGGAGGAGAGCCCCCTAGGAGAGCTGCCTGTTATGTGAGCAAGGCATAAATTTTGCATTAAGCCCTTGCAATGTGGAGCTTTATCTGTTGTTACCTTTCCTAATGAGAGTTCACTGTGTTTATGGAGCTAGCTGTTGACAGATGGCTTTGGGATGGAAAAATGATATAGAAGTCCCTTCTCTAGATAATGTCATTCAATAGCTTCTCCTTGAAATCAAAGTACTGGACACCTTTTTCAGACCTCTGCCTCACCGGTACTCAATCACAGTGAGTCAGTGGTAACTGCAACTCCCACCCAAGCCGTTATCTGCCACTATTCTGAGTTCTCTACTCTAGTAGTAATTGTGCCCTGAGGGACCACTCCAATCTCTCTCCTGCCAGCATCATGTTCACCGTGCTTCCTGGTCAAACTCTTCCCTCTCTGCCACAAGATATTGGGTTCCATGTAACCTAAGATGGCATCCGGTAACAATTTTTAAATTTATCAACCAGGATACTTTTTCACCTACTGACTCCTATACATCTTGATAGAAGATAAAGGACCATTCTGCCATGAGCAAGGAAGCAATGTAGATAAATTCCATGCCATTTATAATTCATTCCACCTTCATTAAGTATTCATACACTACTTATTGGCGCATCACCTAGGCATGCTATGTAATAAAAAAAAAAAAAAAACAGAATAGCTAGAAAAGAAACTGGGAGAGGCTGGTTTTATTAGGAGATGGAAGAATAATTGATTTGCTGTATCTCTTACTCCAAACTTTTTCTTGCAGGAATGAGTTTTGGACAGGTCACTCACAAGTGAACTGGGTAGCTACCTTGATAAAGAATTGAGAAGCACCAGTAGAAGGTCCCCACTAATCTCATTCATCCCTTCGACCCATATTCACTAGAGACCTGCTTTGGCAGGCCCTGAGAACAGATACTCCCTTCTTAAAGGCTGAATATCTTAAGCAGAGATATATAGGGATTAAACACACTGAATCCAGACTGCAAATGTTAAATACCTAGCTTTCTGTTAAAGGTTAGTTTCTCTGATTACCATTAGTAATAATAATCATGACATTAAATCATCATAACTCATCATAATTAGGATAGCCAAAATGTATTGAGATGGTACAAGAGGACAACTCCTAAACTGAGAAAAGTGTTGCGTGCGTATCTCACTTAATTTTCATAGGAACCCTGAGGTTTGGTTTTTATTCTTTGTTCCCATTTTACAGATGAAGACATTGAGACTCTGAGAGGTTAAATAATTGTTTAAGGTAAGACAGCAAGTCATTGACCATGGAGAGGCTGAAGTTCATGTCTATTTGGACCCAGAGCCCACAACCTATAAACCCTCAGTGCAGTTGTTCCTTAAGACAGAATGGGATCCTAAAGGGGAAAGTGTAGAAGTGATGGGCATCAGGTGAAGGGGTTGGCAAGAGGGAGGCCCCTGCAGAGTTCGAGGAAGGATGTAGTAAGAGAAGGCTCCCAGATATCAGAGAAAAGCTGCGTCTATCTCTGAGGTCTGCCAATATTGGCCTTGATCACTTATCACAGCACCCAAACCAACCCAATTTGGTAGCATAAGAATAAATGAAATTAGAAGACAAAAAGGAAGTATCCCCCATACATTCATTAAGCTGTCAGTGATGTCAAAGAGTCATCCCTTCATGCTAATAAAAGAATCATTCAGCACCCCTCTCCTAATGGAGCATGTTCTTAGATTCAGAAGTCAAGCTTGGGGATAAATTTAGGATTGGACAGAACCCTACAGACCTGTTTTTTCAAATATCTACCTCTCCATGAGTTAATTCTCTCTGTTTGATCTATTCAGCCAACTTTAGGTCAAACCCATTCATTTCCAGCTCTGGAAAACACTATCTTATCTTCCCCTCACATCACTGATCTGGTAGAATTTCTACTGCTCTTTGTCAGTTCCCCATGTCTCTTATTTCTCTTAAAGATCAACTCACCAACACTCCTGAGATGATCATACCTAAATAAGCAGTACCCTTAAAGTGGAACCATGGTGTATTCCGGGCTAATTTCAGAAGAAAGCTTAGTATACTTTAGTGGCTCAAAGGTGCTTCTCTTTGCTTTATTGCATACCATGAATGTAACGCGCTCTGGATAAAAATGAACTAAAACATGGTCCATGCCCTGGGGGAGCTCCAAATCTAGTTGACTAGAACACACATATAGCAGATACGACATTATTCCAGGATAGGAGATTGAGAAACACACAAAGGGAAGGGATGAGACACCTTCAACTCCTCCAGCCCATACACCTTGAGAAGACATCTCTCAAATTTACCAGAAAATAACCTTTTTTTTTTCATTGTAATGGGGTGTTTTTTATTCCCACCTGTCATAAACAAGATATATCAGATATATTTACATTTAAAAATTGATTTCAAATCACGTGGGTGAAGATGGCTCTTGTTAGCTCTGTAAGCATTGTATTTTTGGCGATAAAAGCTTAAGAGCAAATGAAGATGGACATTCCTTTGGTAAAGGAGACAAATTTTACAGGTAAAACGGAGTTAAATGCTCTCCATGTCCCAACCATCCACTATTTGCTTACCTGTCACCCCCTCATGGTATATGACTGTGTCCTCACCACATAGAGCCTGCAGGTTACACGTAGCCCTGGAAATCATCCTGTGTGGGTAACTTCATGACAGGATTTATGGAGAACGATCTAATTATTCAATCCCATTCCATTCACTCCCATTGTGGCCCCTATTTAAAGCCTCTGTGGAAAAGACCATCTACCTTCAGGGACAAATTGTCAGAGCAGGGTTTTGTTGGTAACAATATACCCATTCTGTTTTGACAGCAACCCAGCAAGAGAGAAACATGGCTCCTTCTCAACAGGTCCAAGGAAGTAGGGCTGGAGAGAGTCTCCACAATCCAGAGGAACCTCCTTAACTTCAAGTGATGCTCACTGGAGGACCCCATTGGATTGCTGAATAAACACTGATTATTCTAGAACTCTCAACTTTAAGCTGTGTTCAGGGCTTGGGAGAGGGACTGGCTACTAATTGGACTCAACCAAGAAAGCTGTTCTTTAAGACCTTAAGCTAACAGATGATGGACAACCCCTTTGCTGAGCAAGTGTTTTCTGCAACATGACCTTGGAATGTACCTACCCAGTTCTCTGCCCCCTGGCCACCAGATCCCTAGAAACAGCCTTCTACAAGGATAGAGCTCAAGTTCTCTCTCTCAATGAGGTGGCCTATTCCTGGAGTCTCCTCTTCTTTTTGGGACATTTTGCTAAGAGTTAAACTGTGAATATGTAATAACTCTATTTATATGCAAACACATGTTGGTTGTTTGCAGCACAGAAGAATAAATATATTTTGTTTATTTCTTCCTACAGAACCTTGTGTGGAAGCTTGGAGCCTAGGTATTCACTCTGGTGCTTCTTTGAGGGCTTACAAGAAATTTGGGTCAAATGTAATCTTACAGGGACTTCTCAAAGATTGATAGATGTGGCTGATTGGTTATTGCTATCGGAGAGAAAACCTACTTAGAGTCATGAATACTCTTTGCGGATGAGGTTGTTCATTCCTCCTCATCTCTGGGAGAAGGTTGAAAGGGATCATTCTCTCCAAGAAAGGATCTTTCCCTGAAACAATTTCCAAATTAGCTCTGCAGGAGTTTTCTGTGTACAACAGGTGTCACCTGCAATTTGCACCGTCGTTTGACATGGCTTCCCTACCAGATTCACGGGAGGTGTAAAAGAACAGCGCCCAAAAGCCAGGCACCTCTTCAGAAATGAGTAGCACTTGGGTTTTTTTTTTTTTTTTTTGAGCACGATCCCATTCGGACAATGATACTACATGGAATGAAATGACTAATAATAATACTAAAAATGTCAGGTGCAATATTGAAAAATGTCAGTATTTTTTCATTCAACCATGTCAGCAGCAAATCCAATCTGAAATATGCTGACAATAGTGGAGCTACGAAAACCAATATACTTGATGAGCCAGCCATCCAATAAATTATATATGTGGACATATACATTTGTATGTACTTCCCCCAGAAGGAAGAGACACTGGTGAGGGGGACCCTAGGAGGGCACAGCACGTTACAGAATCAGTTAGTTTTTATACCCGACATTCTGTCCTCCTCGAATTGGGATCAAGCTTAATATGTAGTGATGGGACAGGCACCCCACAGTGATCAAGGCACCCCAAGAAGGTCATGGTGTCTTTTGTCAGGGCCTGAGATGCCACTGCATTTGGAAATCAGGACTAGCATTACCCACGGCCGCCTCCCACTGTACGAAAAAGAATGTAGCTCCCGTGTCCTGGAGAGATCCTCTTGTTTTGTTATCCTGAAATGTTTACTGCAATATATTTTTAGAGTGTTAAAGAAACTCATGATCTTTATCTTTCCTCTGGTTGCTCATTAGAGAAGTTTTTTAAAACACAGAGGAAAAGAGGAAAATAAAGATTGTCCACGATACCACCATCCGGAGAATGCCACTAAGATTTTGTGTGGATAATTGTGTGTGTGTGTGTGTGTGCATGTGTGTCTTTAGCATGTGACTGCTCAGCTAAATAGCAGACAGAAAGAGCTCGTGACTTACAACCCACTCTTCTCTCCCCAGAACTTCTTAATTAGCTATTAGGTAGAACAGGACACATGAGTTTCCTCATTCTGCCTCTTCAGTCCTGAGAATGCGTGTGTCTCTCTGGGCATCTTTGGGAAGAACAAGTACAAGTGGATTTTTCTGTCACTCTCTATTACCGACAGAAGACTGCTTGGCCAACGACAGAAACCACTGGTCCTCAGAGACACACCGGAGTGTCGTTATTTCACGAGGGAGGATGTTTTTATATGTTTTAGATTATTTAATGAGGTACGAAAATATTTACAACTTACAAGGATGTGAAAAGCAAGCTTGCAAAACAGATGCCAATTTGACTCAAGTACATGAACTACAATATCAATCATGGCCCACTCAAGGAGGTGGAAGAAGATAAACTCTATTCTTCTTTGTGCATTTTTGTATTTTCCAAATTTCAACAATATGCATGAATTATCTTTTTAATAAAAAAATAGTGGTGTTAATGGTAAAAATGATAGGTATGTTTTTTTGTTATCAGGTTGTCATTATGTTATTTTTAGTGCATTGGTTAAAAAAGAAATATCATGAAGGATAATGTGTGTCCTTCACACTAGCCAAAGGTCAAAGGGGAGAGTATAGCCCTCTCTTCTCTTGGACTAGAGTCACTGAGAAACGTTTCTCCCGGAGGAGGTCTCACTGTCCAGAGATTTTGCAGAGATACTAAGCAAGCTGCAAGAAAATGCAGGAAAAGATGCACTTTTTGCCTTGTTTTGTTTTACTTAAGCATATATGTTACTTCTTTTTTCTTTTCTAGCTTTACTGGGAAGAAAACGAGTTGTGGAATTTTTAAACAGCAGTTAACATTTATTGAGCTAAGTGCTTCGTGTGCACGATTCCGTTTCTGTCCCTTACTCACTAAAGTAGGAATAGTCTTCTTTCAACTGTTTAGGACAGGAGACTAGGATATATTGTCAACTGGAGGCAGGACTGGGGAGGCAACCACAGTTTTGTCTGGCATAAAAGTTCATTTTCTTAGCCACAATGACACATATACATGATTAGAAGAAAAATACAAAAGATACGAGACATCCCAACTCCACTGGGGCATATAATATTTCTGTCCTTTTGTGCCAGGCATTGTTCTAGGGGCTGGGGCAACAGCAGTGAACACAACTTCAAAAGTACATGCCCTTGTGGAGCCTACATTCTCTGGGATAGTGGTGTCATGTACCAAGTACTGTTTCTGGATTGTCTCTGTTTGTCTAGTGCTCCATCAGTACCATACCGTCTTCCTATACTAAGCTCCATCATATATTTTAACACCCGGAAGGAAAAGTCACTTCCCATTGCTCTTCTTTTTTTTTTTTTGAGACAGCGTCTCACTCTGTTGCCGGGGCTAGAGTGCCATGGCATCAGCCTAGCTCACAGCAACCTCAAACTCCTGGGCTCAAGCAATCCTACTGCCTCAGCCTCCCAAGTAGCTGGGACTACAGGCATGCACCACCATGCCTGGGTAATTTTCTTTTTACATATATATATTTTTAGTTTTCCAGCTACTTTATTTCTATTTTTTTTAGTAGAGCCAGGGTTTCGCTCTCGCTCAGGCTGGTCTCGAACTCCTGAGCTCAAACGATCCGCCCGCCTTGGCCTCCCAGAGAGCTAGGATTACAGGCGTGAGCCACAGCACTCGGCCCCCATTGCTCTTCATTCATTAAGTTCCTGCTTACTCACACTCATGTCACCAATATTGCAAAGCACATCCTCATACAGGCATCTCTGAGTACTCAGATGAATAATATCCTTAAAATCAAGAAAGCACATCTGCTGGGTCAGTGGATATGTGCATTTAAGATGTTTATCCCTTTTGTGGTGTCAGCCTCTAAAAAGGGCTCTTTGCGCTTTTTGTCCATTTTAATATTCCTTTTTATCTTATTTACTTAAAGACAGATCTTTACATATTCCACAGATAGTAACACTGTTAAGACTTTGGTCATCAAAAGGGTTGCAGATATTTTCTCAATTTGTCACTTCTATGTTAAACTGTGTTTCTATGTTTCCTACTGTGTGAAAGTTTACAGTGTTTGGTAACTTGCCTTATCAATTTATTCCCTTTTTCCCCTAGCATTAGGCATTATGCTTAGAAAAATCTTCCACCAAGATTTAAAATATCTTATTTTTTTCTATAAAAGTTATATACGACACTAATAAAAAAATGGATAACCAATTATCCCAACACTATATATGAAACATTTTCTCTTTTCTCCCTTAATTTGGAATGTTACCTTCATAATGTACTAAATTCTCATGTATGACCCATTCCATTCAAAACTCTATTACTCTATTTGTCCATTTCTGCAACATTATCCTATTTTTAAGGAAAGTGTTTTTATATCCAGTAGAGTAGGCCAGTAACCCCATCCTTTTTCCTATCAATTAGGATTTTAAAAAATCTATTGACTCTTCTGCATATTAATTCTTCTGGATGATCATTGGATTAAACTTGTCATTTAAAAAGACATTTAGGGTCTTGATTAAAATGCCTCTGAATGTACAGTTTAATTTGGGGTAATGTTATTGTTTGACTTTACCTTCCATGACCTTGAAATGTTTCTCCAAGGCTTATTTTCAAATTTTTAAAAATTGTAACCAATTTTCTTCTATATTTCTGGTTAACTTTATCCAGGCATTTCAGCATTTTCCTTTTTATTGTGAATGACTTTTTCCCTGTCCCACATTTCCCAACTCTTTATTGCTGATAAAGATGATAGATTTCAAAATACATATTAAATAAATGTGCTGTAGTCTGTGTCTCCCAAAATGCCTACTACCAACATACTCCCAGGCACAAAGCAGAAAGGGTGTGGAATTTGGTGCCCAAAACATACATATTTGTGAAGTTTAGGAACTTCTGGTTCATTGTCTATCTAGTAGCATAATACTAACGATTTTAGTAGCCCCTATAAGAATTAGAGCTTATGTGTGTTTTGTTTATCTGTTTGAAATGTAATTCATCATTCTTTAAATGCAGGTGGCTACAGGATAGTGTGGTAGGGAACACGGGTATTACCTTTTAGGGGTGGCATATTTAGTGAGAGTAGGTTAGTTTCTGTGACAAACAGCGTCCAGATTTCAGTGGCTCAACACAATAAAATGTATTTCTTGCTCAGAGGATAGTCCAGTGTGGGTTTTCCTGCTCAGCTGTCTCTTTCAGGCAGCTGTCCTCCAAAGAAAGACTCAGGGACTCAGACTTCACCTGATGGCTCCATACTCCTCCAGGTCCTTGGGCCACCTCAGCTCAGCCAGCAGACAAGAAAGGGAGATACCTAGGAGGTTCTCATGTGCTGGGCTGGAAGGATCTTTGTCACCTCTCCACTTTCCACTGGCCTGAACATGGTCCCACGGTGCATCAAACTGCAGAGGATGCTGAGAAATGTGGTCTAGCTATGTGCCCAAGAGGCAGAGGACGGGGTTTGTTGAGTATATAGCATTCTCTTCCAAAGGTACTATTTGGGGAAAGGGGAGAGGGCACTTATGTCCATGTGGTTTCTATTTGGGGAAAGGAGAGAGAACACATGTGTCTGTGTGGTTAGTCTGAAAATAGTCTAGGAAAATGGAGACAACCCCTAGGTAAGCAAGTCCTTCCCTCCTTTGCAAACTTTCCTCCTATTTTCCCCATGAACTGGGGGCCCTAGGATTTCTTTTTAGCAAAATCAGCCCTAACATGCTTTTCTGGGTTGTTTTCTAGCTCTGCGTAATAAGAGGGTGGAAGACAAGAGGACTGGAGCCCTATTTGTTGCTCCAGTTTATGACCAAGCACCTGTCACTGCTTCCACCAGCCTCACACGAAGTGGAGTCTCTGCTTTCCGCACAACCAGAGAGCAACTGGCCCTGTCCACGTCCCCACCTCCCCCCTGCTAATCCACCCCATCAGCAATTCCTCCCCACAGAATTTCTATGGCTCCTCTCTGTTTTGGAGAAATAATCATGATAATAATAGCAATAACGGCTAACCTTTACTGATTTCTTATGCTATCCCAGGCACCATGCAAAAATACTCTGCATCTATTTCCTTTCTTCCTAACAATTCCATGGAGGCACTTTAATTACTCCCATTTTCAGGTGGGGAAACTGAGGTCCAACCCAACAGGGTGAGTGACTTACTCAAGTCCACAGGTGATAGCAGACAAGATTTTAACACCAGCAGCAATGTGGTTCCCCTCAACGTGAGCAACTGTGCTATGAGTTTAGAAGTTCTCCCCACTACTCTGAGTTTAAAGTCTGCACTTCTTACCCCAGATAACAATTCTCTCCTGGTCTAGCCTCCGATTTCCTTTCTAGATTCACCTGTTGCCAAGGGTAGTCACATACACATGCACACACACATTAACACATACACACATGTGACATATACATGTGCACACACATACAAACATATACGCACATGTACACACATACTTCCCAGCACAAAGTCAAGTTCATCCACTCCGGCAATGCTAGCATTTCATTTCCCCTTGTCACCCATGCCCACCGGCCTTTGGAACTCTATACACAAACACTTATTGAGCGCCTACTAAATGCCAGGCACTACACTAGGTGCTGGGGATATAAAAGTGAACAAGACAGATCCATAACTTGCCTTTACAAACTTTCTATTCTTACGGGGGACATAGATCAGAAATGAGTAAAATGAAGTCTGTATTTGGGGGTATGGCTTAGTGTTATGAAGATACATAAATCAGGGTGAGGGATGAGACAGCGGCAGAGGGTGGGGCTATTTTAATCAGGGTGCTCAGAAAAGGCCCACTCTGGGGAAGGAATCTTCCAGTCCATGGGACTCTCCAGTGCCATGGGAATGGCGGCCCTGTCCAGCTGAGGAAGAAACTCATCCCGGGCAGAAAGAGAAGCAAATGCAAAGGCCTGAGGTGGGAGTGAGCGTGGCCTGTTTGAGGAACAGAGATTAGATTCATGCAGTCAGAAAGAAAAGAGCAAGGCCAAAGTGGCCAGAGATCGGCTCAGAAAAGGGGCCAGGGCCTAGAAGGCCGCGGTAGGAGTTTCATCCACATGCATGGAAAGTACTCGATGGTTTTAAGCAAGGTAATGATATGATCTGATTTACATTTTAATAAGATCACTCTTGCTGCTCTTGTTAAATGCCAACTTATCTTGATGCCCTGGAAGGCTTCCTTCCAGTTCTGTTTTAAGACAGCAGGAGCCGGTATCATTAACATCCAATGACAATTCGATTTGAAAACTCCATGTCTCAAATGACTTATGGCAAACCTGCATTGCAGATAACATCAACATTATCCAGCTACCACAGCAAATACACTCACCGGGTCTTATGCACCATGGAAACTGAAATTGAGCGTTTTGTAAGGTTCTGATCTGGACTAAGTTTGGCATCTGGTCTCTAGTTCAACTTGAACCCTGCCAGGACCTGCTATAAGTCAAAAAAGGTGGACACATTTGACACCCAGGTGGGTGCTGGATGTGTAAGTATATAAATTTCTTAAAAACTTTAAGCCTGTTTTTAAAAAAAATCTCTTAAAATTTGTTTATGAAAAAAAATTGGGGGGCTCCATCAGTATTTTTTTTCCTTGACATGGTAGATCCCACCTTGAACATTGAAATGTGGCTCTATTTTTAATTTAGTTGTTTTGCAGGCGTGTCGTTCTGTGATGCACCGTTCCACCCTAAAACAAATGCAAACTGACATTGCTTCTGTAAGAAGAGTGTTAGGAGACAAAACCCTAGAAAGAGCTGAGGCTTGCACAAAAAGGCTAAGGGCGATAAAAAGGGCTTTTTGAGCTATGTTTGGAGCAAGAAGGAAAAGGAAGGGATTGGGAGCAGATGATGCAACTCGAACAGATGACAGCAAGAAAGCAGAAGTTCTCCACTTGGACTTTCCTTCCACCTTCTCCCCTGAGGACCAAGATCTTACAGCTGGAAGGAACCAAGCACATGTTGTTAAGAATAAATGAAGGCCTGGGCGCGGTGGCTCACGCCTGTAATCCTAGCACTCTGGGAGGCCGAGGCAGGCAGATTGTTTGAGCTCAGGAGTTTGAGACCAGCCTGAGCAAGAGCGAGACCCCATCTCTACTAAAAATAGAAAGAAATTATATGGACAGCTAAAAATATATATAGAAAAAATTAGCCGGGCATGGTGGCTCATGCCTGTAGTCCCAGCTACTCGGGAGGCTGAGGCAGGAGTATTGCTCGAGCCCAGGAGTTAGAGGTTGCTGTGAGCTAGGCTGATGCCATGGCACTTACTCTAGCCCGGGCAACAGAGTGAGACTTTGTCTCAAAAAAAAAAAAAAAAAAAAGAATAAATGAAGCATTCATTTTGGGATAGGAGCACAGGCTTTTACATACATCGGGGATAATGACTCAGATGACTACGGAGCCAGACAGGTGAATACAAGAGTGACGTCTGTGCAGATGTGGCTGTGTGGAGCTGAGTGAGAGGACACGGGGGGCAGGGACCTGGGGACCACAGCTACTGCCCACCCCAACCCATCATGGCCATGACGGCATGCAGAAGAACGTTGTCCAATCTTCCAATTTTTTAAGACAAACTAGAACCCCGAATGATTTCCTGTTTGAATTGCCCAGATTTTTACATGCCAGCAAGGAATTCTGAATTTTTCAAAACACCAGGCAGACCCAAAGAACACCTGTTTGCAGCAGGCTCAGCCCAAGACTGCTACTTTGGAAATTTTGCTCAAAATCAATTCAGCTCCGCAGGCTACCTGGTAAATAACATCACCGAATACTACAACAACTGGCAGTAGGAAGCAAGCTACATGATGGGCCACAGGGACTGCTGCTCAAGGTTTGGGAATCAAGGTGGATTCCCAATGTAGACTCAACCCTGACCCTGATTTCCAGAAAATTCTAGAATAAGTTACTGCAGATGGTAAATACTACAGGAAAGGAAGGCTTGGGACCTGATTGCCTCCATGGCTTGAGGAAGATCAAGGACTTTTTAAAAGTCCCAAAGATGTTGAGTGCTGGATCGACAGCCACCAGGGAGAAGGTCCTTAGCAATCATTTCATGGGGGTCCAGAATTTTCAGTACAGTTGTCCTTGGGTATCTGTGGAGAATTGGCTCCAGGACCCCCCGTGGATACCAAAAATCCCTGATGCTTGAGTCTCTTATAGAAAACAGCATGGTACAGTTGGCCTTGCCTATCTGAGGGGAAGCAGAACTGCATATACAGAGGGCCGACTGTATTTTCATTAACTATCTGGATGAAGAAATGATGGCAGACTAGGTCTTAAAAACATACTTGAAAACATGTATTATTATTATTTTAAAATTAAACCTATCTGTGTGTATGTTTCAGTTTCACCATTACTAGCTGTGTGGCCTTGGCCGAATTACTTAATCTCTCTGACCTCCGATTTCCTCTTCTGCAAAGCAGGAGCTATAATAGGTTCCATCTCCAATGGGTATTATAGGAATAAATGGAGTGAGACAAATAAAGGGCTTGGTATGGTTCCTCTCTTGGGGGAAATGCTTAATATATGTTGGCAGTCTTAATGATCATTATTGTTATGATTATGATTGATACATTTGTAAATATTAACTTTTTTCTTTTTCTTTTGCAGATCTCCTGGGCTTAGCAAACTTGCACCCCTCTTGGAAGATATAATAAAAGGGCTGAAGAGTTTTTCTTGCTTATAGAGACCTCCAGGCAAGTCCAGCCCTCCTACGTGAGGCTTCTACAATCTCTGATGAGACACATGGTTAGGATCTCTGGATCAATGGGGTTTGGGATTCCTCTGGACTCACCATCTCACACCTGCATTAGCACAGGTAAGCGGGGGACACCTGGCAGGCTGCAGGGTGACATGCTCTGAAATCTGTGTGAATGAAGGATGATTTGCGGAGTTAAATGAGGTCGGTTCATGCCACCCTGAGCATGAAGCTGTCTCACTCTCAGTGATATTGTTCTTCAGGTTTCACCCTTTAAGATTGGTTTGGGCTCTGTTTTGAAAGGAACAACAAAAAATATTCAAGCCTCTTGGGTAGGGGGCCTAGGATAAAATAATAGTAATAATAATCCTGAACCACAGCCAGCCTCTTACCCTAAACCTGGAGATCCTGGAGACAGCCTTCAGCGGCTTGTTGCAGTCCACACAGCGAGTTGTCAGCAACGATTCTTTGGATGCATGTGCTGATTTGCAAATGTTCTGCACATAAATAATGCGTGTGATGTTAGACAGCAAACACCTTAAGAGAAGACATATGTGTTCAAGTCCTTTGGCGTGGTAGACAACCCACCTAATGTGGTACCTTTCACATCGTGGCGACTAATTATCTCATGAAATGAACACAGGAGAGTTAAGATCCATCATGACTCATGTGCTCCTTCTCTCCTGCCCCTGCCACCAAACTGATAGCTGTAGTGTTCCACGTGGACACAGACCTGCGGCTTTTACTAATTTGGGAGAGGGGACGGTGAGGGATTCAGGTTTCCGGAGGCCTGGCTAATTCAGTCCCTGCTACTGGTACGTCCAGTCCTGCTGCCCTGCAAGCCATTCTCCTAAATTGAAGCTAGAAAGATATTTTCAACATTAGAATATAGTCTTGCTGCCTTCCCTGTTTGAAATATTCTTCTATCTTCCCGTTGGGCCTAGGATGCTGCTCCAGCCCATTGAAACAGCCTCTAAGGAGGCTGCAAAACTGATCATTCCCTTTTAACTTCTTATTCTCTCCTTCAAATTCCAGCTCCGTTTCATCAAGGGATCCTCCCTGACCTCCCCGATTAGATCAATGACCCCTATGACAGCCTCTCACTGCCTGGATCACACTGTCATCCTTACACGCATTCTGCCTAACACCCCTCCAGACAGGAAGCTGCATGGGGGTAGGCACATCTGCTTTGCCCTCCATGGGCATGTATTGAGTGCTTATTGTATACCAGGCACTGTGCTGGGAGTTCTACAGGCCTTGCAGAATCTCATTTATCACTTGCAGTGATCCTATGAATTAGGAAACTGAGGCATAGAGAAACCAAGTCCCTTGCCCAAAGCCATGCAGTTTGTTAGGAGGATCCACGCCAAGGTGATTCCAGAGCTTGTGCCCTTAACCTCTAAGCCAGTGTTCGGCAGAGCGGGGCTCTCAGAGCAGAGCCCCGGAGACTAACAGCATCGGCATCAGCTGGGCCTAGGTAGAAATGCAAATTCAGTCTGTCCTAACAATCCCCGCCCCACCAGGTAATGCTGATGTATGCTCAGCTTTCAAACCACTGTTCTAAGCCTTATTCACGTCTTGTTATAGCTCCACATCCTAGGCACTTAATAAGTGTTTAAATATGGAAGGGAGGAGGGGAGAGAGGGGGAAGGAATGTAGGCAGGCACACCTCCTCCCAAAGAATCCTCCCTAGTAAGTGGATGATGCTGAGGGTTTGCCGTGGCTTGACCATACTTTAATCTCCAAATTGCAAAACCATTAACATTATTGATTGATCAGACATCAATCCAACAGAAATTTAATTAAATTAGAATGTGTCACCGAGCAGACCTGGCTGCGTCATGCATAAATCTCAGGTAATAAGTTGACAAAGAGACAGCAGCCATCGGTGCCCAGCCCCGGCTGAGCACGTCCTCCGACACTATCTCTTCCCGGGCTGCAGAGGGCCCTGCACATGCACACGGGAAGGAGCAGGTGAAACGGGGTGAACGCCTGATTTATGACACCCACGGAGTCCCCAGCAGCTCAGGCATCCAAGAAGTGCTTTCTCCTGTGTGATTTACGGCTGCCCTGGCCGGCCAGACGGCACCGGGGGGATGCCCCTGCCTGGGTCCAGCTCTCGGCTAAAATGCTGACCCTGCTTAGATCTCCTGGGTGAGAGGATTAGCACATGGGGTGTCCTCACGGCAAATGTGTCCTCTGGAGGAAGCCACGTCCTAGGAGGGCGGGAGATCTGCTCTTGCTTGGCCCGTCTGCCCTCGCCTCAAGAATGTGTTTTGGTGTCAGCGAACGGCTGCACCTGCTGTCCCAGAAACAGGTCTGGAGCAGCCCCAGGGTGCTCCTGCCTCAGGGCAAACGTAGCCTTGACTTGCTCAGCCCCGGCTCACCCTGGGCAGGCTGGGGGGCATTGGCGCTGAGGGCAGGCAGAGCGTGCCAGGGAGGTACAGACAGTGGTAATGCGGTCCCCCTGCCTGGAGAGGTCTGAATCCTTTGGGGTGGCGGAAGGGGGTGGCTGAGGACAAGATAATCCAGGGGGCAGAAAAGAAACCAGAGAAGCCAGTGCTCCTTGGAGCATTATAAATCACCCAGGCTATTCTTGTCCTTGCTCAGGAAGGCTGCATGGAGGAGACCCTTCTAATACTGAACGCTTGTACTCGACCCTCCTGTTTTCTGTGACTGTCTTCAATCCATCACGGGCTAGCACTTCCTTTTGAAGACCCATCTTTCACATACATAAAGAGTGATAGCATTGTGACAAGCAGATGCTCTGGACAGGCTACGGCTGTCTTCATGCTAATCGGCATTTATTCCTTACGCTGCCCCCTGTCCCTGTAAGGTGTCCCGGGTCCCCAGACCTTGCTCTAAAGCAGAGGTTGCAAACTACAGCCCCGAAGGCCCAATCCGGCCTACTGCCTGTTTTTGTAAATAAAGTTTTATTGGAGCATAGCCATGACCATTCACTTACATCATCTACAGGCTAAAATGGCAGAGTGGAATGGTTGCAACAGTCTAGACCACAAAGCCAAATATATTTAATATCTGTCCCCTTATGGAAAAAGCTTGCTGACCTTCATGCCAGAGAAATGGTGAGTGGTTGAGAACATAGGCTTCAGACTCAGACAGAACTGGATTTGAAGATCGCTTCTCCCACCTATTAGCTGTGTGGCTGTAAGCAAGTAAAGTTACCTCTCTGATCTCAATTTCCTCCCCTGTAAGTGGGGATAATAAAATTATCTACTTCACTGAAAAATATAAAAATGAAATAAGTCACAACATGACAAAATAGCCATTGCAGAGCCAGGCACTTTTATATACAGGATCTCATTTAAACTCATAAACTCCCTTATAACAGGAATTCATGCTGTTCCCATTTTACAGACACAAGTTATCTTAAATTTGGAAAAGTAACCCCTGACATGAATACACCATCTCCACTTTGCCCAGAAATGTGCAGTCTGCTCCTTCCTCTCCCCACCCCTCTGGGCTCTCAGGCAACGTCAGTAATTTGTGAAGAAAGACATTTCATCACAAGACCAACATGGGCACTTTTGGGGACGTGCTTACATTTGGAACGTGAAGAATGTCCCAATAGATCATGTGAGTGAGGGAGATAGGAACACTGGTTCTGAGGAAGTAGGAACTTCCTTGAAATGTCCCTTTCCTTTGTCCTCTGAACCCCAACACTTGCCTTGCTTGGATCTTTGCCAAGAGGGACGCCCATCTGCCCTTTCCTGGCAGGGGTGGGGGGTGGGTCCAGGGCAGGCCATGTGACTGAGCCCCCGGGAGCCCAGAGGGCCTGGAGCCCAGGGCTGCAGCTGGGGGTACAGCATCAAGGTTCCCCCCCCCAACTTCCCTGGGGCTAGAGAAAGGGTCAGGGAAGCAGAGGACCACACGCCAGTGCCCATGTGAATTCTCAAAGGGCAGGGCCCGTGTCTTCCAATGCAAACACAAATACTATTACTGGTAACAACAACAGCCAACATCGACTAACTCAAGTACTGCACTGAGCACATTTTATTTAATTCTCACAACAACCCAATGGGACTCAATGGGTATTATCATTCTCCCCATTTACCAGCTAAGATAACTAGGCTTAAAGAGGGTAGGTAATTTGCTTAACGTACTGTAGGAAGGACAGCCAGGATTCCATTTTCCAGTGTCGCTTGGCCTGCAGAAGCACTTGGTACGTACCTGCTGAATGGCGGATGGAGGGGTGAGCAGGTGAATGGATGACAGAGCTCTGTCTGGCACCAGAACTCATATGCTTTGACCTCATGCATCACTGTCCCTTATCCATTTCCATATCCCAAGAACCTGACACAGTGAGAGAAGCTCAAATTATTTAGATAACTGGGAAACGACAACAGATTGAAATCACAAAGACTAGGGTTTCCTCCAAGTCTGCTACCTATTGGGCAAGACACATCACCTGTAATACAGAGATGATGGTATCTACCTCGTGGGGTTGCCATGAAGAGTAGAGATGGGGTGGGGAAGGGGGTCAGGATGGGGGGAGAGAGAGAGAGAGAGGTGGATGGATCAATGGATGGATGGATCAATGGATAAAGTGTGTTGTTTACTGCCTGGAAGATAGTAGGTGGGCAATAGTAACAGCTACCATCATCATTGTGTTCACTGACATCACATCAGCTCCCACCCTAATCATCACCATCATGCATGCAGGTGTTTGTTGAACAAATTACCACATCTGTGCCATTTTCCAGGTGCACAATTGTTGGACTTTCCTACCCGGCCTGCCTTCCCGCTGTCCAGCCCCCGCCCACTGAGGGAGGAGGTGTACCTACGAGGGCAGGATGGTGAGACAGAAGGAGGAGCTTTCCCTGTTTTATGGCAGAGTTTCCCCACCCATCAATCTGCAAATGTTTTCTTCCTTCCCCCTTACAGATCCAAAACATCCAAGTACATCACAGTCACAAAGAGCTTGGCAGAATCCTCAACTCCAAACTCTCAGCACATCCTATTATTATTATTTTCCCGCTTTACAGATATAAAAAACTGAGGTTTGTAGATATCATAGGGTTTGCCATGTCCAGTGACCATGCATTATGCGTGGTCCATTCCCTTCCTTTCTGTTCTGTATTATCAAATTTTCCATCATGGGTAAAATTTCTGTTTATTACTAGGGGAAAGAACTTCTAAAGGGTGGCATGAGCAAACTCATTGACAACTTTGGAGAAAAGGGCCTTGTTAAGTACAGATACACCTTCTCCCTCACACACGAGACAAAGTGCAGCTTCCTAGTTAGGAAAAAGCCCACAGCAATCTTTCCTTGCTTTCCTCTAACTCAGGGAGCGTTGGCTGCAGCCTGACTTCTCCCTTTCCCTCTCTTTCCTTTGCTCTAGGATCATTTATAAGGAGCTGTCACATATGAGCATCTGGGTCAGTTCTTACAGGAATATTTAGGTGACTAAAATCCCCAGCCAACCCTCAAGCAGCTCAAAGGCTGATAATGGAGAGAAGAAATATATTACCTGGATAAAGCAACAAATTGCCATTAGAGACCCAGCAATTCCACTCCCTGAAATCTACCCAAGAGAAATGGAAATACACGTCCACACACAGACTTGTATGTGAATTCATTCATGGAAACATTTTTCTTAATAGTCAAAAAGTAGAAATATCCCAAATGCCCATCAACAGGTAGAGGGTTAAACAAAATGTGTTAGATCCATGTAATGGAATATTATTCTGCAGTAAAAGCAACAAAGTACTGATACATGCTAAGTCATGGATGAACCTCAAAACCATACTAAAAGAAGGAAGCCAAACACAAACAGCACATAATATATGAGTCTATTTATATAAAATGCCCAGAGTAGGCAAATCTATAGAGACAGGAAGTAGATTAGTGGTTGCTTAGGGCTTGGAGGCGGGGAAGCAATGGGGAATGACTGCTAATAGGTATGGGGTTTCCTTTTGGGGTGGTGAAAATGCTCTAAAATTAGACTGGGGTGATGGTTGCACAACTCTATAAATACACTACAACCCATTAAACTTCAAACTTCCAATGGGTGAATTTTATGATGTGCATATAAATTATATCTCAATGTTGCTGTTAAAAAAAGGAAAAAGAAACTCGCCACGGAGTGGAAAAAGCAATCGAGGAGTGTCAGCTCCAGTCCTGGAGAGACTCGGTCAGTCAGTGACTGGACAGGTGCGTGCTGAGGCCCAGCCCCGCACTGGCTCTCAGCCAGCATGAACGAAACACAACTCTGTCCTTTTGGAGCTTGGATTCCGGTGGGAAGGACACACAGTAAGCGAATAAACACACACGCTACAGGGTTTGACGGGGGCCATGAAGAAAAATAAAAGTGAGTGAGGGGACACAGATTTGGGGGTGACTTTTCCAATAGCAGAGCTCTGGAGCGAGCATATCTTCACCCACTTCTCGTCATGCACTGCCTGGCTCAGGGTAGTGGACAACACTGTCACATTCTGGGAGAAACACACCCATGGGAAGGAGTCCTCATTTCTCTTCGTAAGCCCTGGATGTCTACGTGTCGACAAGACAAATGAATACAGGAACAATGTTGGGATGCTGGAATCTAAGGGGGGCAACACGGGCACTTAACGTGACAATGATTGTTCCATGAACTTCACTGCCCCTAACAATGCAGGGTAGGTGCTGGAGGAATGGAGCCACCACTGGGCTCTTCCAACAAGGAGGACACGATCACAGCCTCTCGTGGGTGCTCTTGCACCGGTGCAAATGGTCAGCGGATGTTTTCTCTTTGCAAAGAGTAGGGAAATCTGCAAAAGGGATGCATGGCCTTTGGCAACCGATGTCAGACAAAGTAACACAGAGAGAGGACACATCTACCGAGCTCCTACACCCCGGATGATTCAAGGCATACAGCCCTCAGCCACTCCCCTGAGTACGGGCGCTACAGAACAGGCTGCGGAAAGGGCACAGGGTGAACGTGTCTTTATGACATTATTGATTTATTCTCCACCTGCAGTTAAAAACCAGGCCCAGACAGACAATAAATATAAGTACTTAACCGTATCGCAAGCTCTGCCGACTAAAATGGATTTTACACTTAAAGATACAGCTGATCTGGGTGAGGGTTTTAATGGCATTTTTGAGTTTTAAATTAAAAAAAAAAATCAAATCTTTGGGAAAATTAAGTGAGAAATCACCAGTGTTTCTCTTCGTGGGATCCTTCCCATAACATCTCCAGGACTGGGGGTCGGGGGTCAGGGTTTATCCAGGTGGGGAGGAGCAATGCAGGGAGTTTATTTATTAGTGTTTTGTAGAGATGAGGATTCTCCAGGGAGAGGGATCAGATGGAGGGAACAGGAAGGGGGAATGGACAGAGTATCTTCTAGAAGGAAAAAGGCAGGAGAGAGGAAGAAACCAGGAGGAAGCAGCAGCAGAAGGAACGGAAGTGGGTGGAGTGGTGGCCTGGAATTATTTGTAGTCTTTCTGTTAGAGCCCAAGGGCTACCCCCTCCTGTAAATCTCTCTGGATGGCACAGAAGAAAACAATCCCACCAGAAACCTTAATGCATTTTGTATTTACCTCTTTGGGGGAAATGACCCCTGCCTGGTTTGTGCCACTGTAATTTATAAAAATGCCTATTTCCCCTGCTCATGGCGGAAATCACATCTGATTAATCCATATATTTCTGTCACTCCTGTATTCCAGGTGGTGAGAGATGGCCAAGGGAGTGCCCCGCTGGCAGGACAGACAGACGAGCATGTGAAGGGAGATGCTGAAATCACAGGCAAGGGGAGGGGACCCGTGTGTGCCCAGGTGCTTCCTGCCAAGCACAGCACGTTTGGATTCGATCCCCATAAAACCCTGATGAGATTGGGCCGGGAGACGTGCAGAGAGAGGCTCACATAGGAAAATAAATGGGTTCAAATCACAAAGTTGGAGTCTGAGTTCTCCTTCTCCTACCTCCCACTGTTTTTTTTTTTTTTCCTTACAGATGCCAAGCTGCCTCTTGTTATTTATTTTTGCTGGTGAGGGAGGAAAGCCCTGAGCCCAGGCATGACCCAGACCTTCATTTTGGCGGGAAGAAGGAATTCTAATGTCAGGAAATCAAGGGTGAGATGCCTCCCAGTGTCTAGAGTGGGTCGCCATGGCCGTATCAGGAGAGATCTGAAAGCAAAGGAGTGAGATCTGCATCGTCTAATTCTGATACACACCTTGGCAATAAGAGACATGTGGATTAATCCAACAGAGATCAAAGCACCCACCATGCTTTTTAGACACTGCGCTGGTAGTGGGTGATGGGCATGCTGTCAACCGCCAAGAATAAGGCAGTGCCCACAAAGGGCTTCACCAGGCATCCTGGCCAAAGCATTTCTGGAAGTTTGCTCCCCATGGCTGTGTGCGACCCAGCGGTGTCCCTTCTCTTTGGGTTTGTGGCATCTCCTAAAGAAGGTGGACTTGAATTTAGAAGACTTGGAAGGAACCTAACGCTTACCAATAGCCTCTGTTCTGCTGGGTATGATCCTAGGTACTTCTTAGAATGATTAGCTTTCTTAAAAAAAATTTTAAATACACACACACACACACACACACACACACACACTGGGTCTGAGAAGGAAGAAACATGAAAGAGCTTCCTGGAGAGATGGAAATACTCTAAATGTTCATAAGGAGGTTGGTTATGTGGGGTGCATCTGTTTGTCAAAATTAGACAGCTAAGATTTGCGCATACCAATATGTATAAGGTTTACCTTAAAATCTGTAACAATGCACAGTGATTCAGTGGAGCCAGAGAATGAAGCCAGAACGGCGGGAAGGCAGCCATCCTCCAAGCTGTGTGATGAGCGTGGGAAGGTTTGTTGTGCTTGTTGCGGGCAGAATTCTAAGATAATCTCTTCCCCTTGAGCAGGGCATGGGATGATATTCCTGTGATGATGTTATACTATGAGGCAAAAGGGAAGGGATTCTGCAGGTGTAGTTAAGGTCCTTAATCAGTTTGGGTTACTGTAAAAGGAGATGATCCTAGGTGGGCCTCACTGAGTCAAGTGAGCCCTGGAAAGAGATTTCAGGCTCCCCCAGGCTCCGAGAATCAAGGCAGCAGAGACTCTCTCTTGCTGGCTTTAACGAAGCAAGCCCCCTGAGTCCTTCAGCTGCAGGGAAATGAGCTCTGCCCATAACCACATGAGCTTGGAAAAGGACCTGGAACCTGAGATGAGATCCCCTTGATTGCAACCAAGACCCTGGGCAGGGGACCTGGGTAAGCCATACGCAGGCTCCTGACTCATGGAAACTGTGAGAAAAGAAACGAGATAAAACTGTAAGATAAATAAATCTAAGCTGCCAAGTGTATGGTGATTTGTTCCACAGCAGTAGGCAGCTAATACAATACTTTCCATATGTTTGAAATTTTCTGCAATGAGAAGCTAAAACAATTAAATAAAATGTACATGGACATTTGAAAGAGTGAAGTGCATTGTTTAAGAGCTTGGACATAGGTCTGGATTTGCCTCCCAACTCTACCCCTTTCTTGCATTACGGTCTTGGCAAATGTACTTGTCCTCTCTGACCCTCGGTTTCTTCATCTTCAAAATGAGAGGGATAAGAGGATTCACTCCTAAGATAGTTGTAAGGGCAAAAACGAGGGTCTGGGTGTTCAAAGTGCATCCCTGTGTTATGAGGGAGGACAGAGACAGCTGTGGTGAGAAGGCTGACAAGGTGACAGTGAGTGAGCAGATCTGGAGTCATGCAGCGGTAGGCTGCTGTCACCCATTTCCTGGGTAACCTTAGGCAATGGAGTGATCTCTGTGCCTTGGTGTCTCCATCATTGACATTTTTAAAAAATGTGATTTCCTACAAGAGCTCATGTGTGCAGACCTAAGCACAGTGGCCTTAGAGATTCATGTCATTGTCCATGGCTATCTTGAAGGTCTTTCTGGGTGTCTTTCTCCAGAAAGTCAAGTGCCACCTGCACCTGCCACAGGTGATGAGCCCCACCTCACAGACATCAGGCATTTCTGACAAGGCCAACAGAAGTCCCCAGAACACTCCAGGGCAAGAAGGGAACAAGGATGCTAGCAACAGTCGGAAGAACCCAGAGAGGAAACTGCTGTAATTACTTTAATTTGAACTTGGCAATGGCCAGAGCTGTCAATGACACTCCTTTTCTTGGGGAAAAGGTGCCACTGGATCATTTTAATGACCACCAGGGCCTCTGTTGTGTGCTGTGGCTGAAAGATGGCATTTTAAGAACTGCAGGACCCAGGAGCACGGGTTGGGGGATGGGCACAGATTTGCTGGGCACAGAAAGGAAAGTGGCTGTTCTGTCACCCAGCAGGATAGGACCAGTCCAATCAGGGTTGTGAAGCACCCAGAGTGAAGAAGCCCAGGTTTCATGAGCCTGGCTCTCTTGGGTAGAAAATGTCATTTGTGTCACATTTTCTTCCAGCTTAAAAAAACTACCTGGAAAGCTTGTGTTTACAGCAGACCATTGAGTTCTTACCACATGGCAAGCATGGGCATAGTTGCTTTATGTGCGCCGGGCTCCTTAATATTCCTACATCTGGTTTTATTCCCTTATTTTACCCTGGTTTTTCCTTTACTTTGAACTATCTATTTATTTGTGTCTTATTGTATGAGTTTTTGCAGGCTACCTGAAATTCATTGTGGAGTGAAGTGACTTATTAAAGAACTAAACAAATACTCAGAGCTAGGCATTATTCGCCCTCTTTTATAGGTAAGAAGATTAAAGCTTAGAGAACAATATGCCCACGACCTCAGGGCTCCTGTGTAGTGAAGTTCAAATTTCAAACTGTGTCCGCCAAAATTTCCAAGCCCTCGTCCCCTCCGCTCTCCTGCATTACAATTTATAATAGCCAATACTAATTGCAGCTAGCTTTGACTGAGGACTTAAGATTTACCGTTCGCTTATTTCCGTGTTTATACTTTACAACAAGGCCGTAAAGAAGGTTTCTTATTTTCCTATTTTACAGATGACAGTGGGAGACGAACTCTAAGGAAGCTCGGGAAACTGCTCAAGGTCACATGGCCAAGAGTGGTGGGATGAGAACTTGAGACCAGGCAGTTTCTCTCCAAAGCCCGAACTTGTACACAGCGGCTGGGCTCCATCAACATCACCAGCCACATAACAAACCATTGGGTGAGTCTTAGATGGTGATAATGGGACCCCTTCCAGAGTCAATGTAGCCTCTTTTCTTAATAAATCGTGGGATATGCTATCCCAGCACAACACCCTGCATACTGTCCCAGCAAACCATTGTACCATCTCCTTGTACCATTCCAGTGTTCCGTCCTAGTGTATCTGTATTCCATCCCAATGCTGCATCCCTGGGGCCCTGTGTACCATCCCAGGTACCATCCTAGTGCACCTGTGCACCAACCCAATGCACCTGTATACCATCCCTGTGTCTCTATGTCACATCTGAGCATACCTGTATACCATCCTAGTATACCTGTGCATGCCCTCAGCATACCAGCACACCATGCTAGTGTATCTATGCACCATCCCACCATACCTGTATACCATCCTCATGTCCCTGTGTACCACTACAGCATACCTGTATAACATCCTAACATACTTGCATACCATCCCCAGCATACCTGCATACCATCCTAGTGTACCTGTGTACCACCCCAGCACACGTGCATACCATCCTCATGTACCCATGCAGGCTCCATACATCAATAACCACACTCTTTTTTGCTGGCTATGAGTTGCACGATCAAGTGAATGGTTAACTTCGAATCTTTGAATAAGCATCAGTTTTAGGACCTGCCTCAGCACTCCAGTCCGTTTCTGTGGTTCTGTACTTGAATGGAATTTGCCAGGGAGGGGCCATCACTGCAGGCTTCAAACGCTGCACTTGCCCAGGATCAACTCCCTGCTGACAGTGGGAATCCTTTGCCTCTCTCCCTAGAGCTGAGTTTGAAGAGGAAGCAAGCCAGTTGCATAGATCACAGAAGTAAGCATTTGAAAACGCATCCTACACGATCCCCTAGGCAGGATTTGGTGTTTCCTCTGCAGGAGGGAAAGGAAGGAAAGAGACGACGAAGTGCTAAGGTCTGTGCTGGTTCTGATTCCCAGTGATTTAATTCTGTGACTTGTTGGCATCGTTGACCTAATTTTAAGATGAGAAAAACTGATGGTCAGAGAAATTGTCACTTGGCTCAAATCCCAGGGCTAATTAATGACGGGGCTGGGATTTAAACCAGGTCTTTATAGCTCAAGTGCCCACAGTCCTACACTAATTCCAGAGGGTTTTCAACAGCCACCAGATTAGGAGATCAGCGGCTGGTGGCAATTGGAGGACTTCATGGAAGCCCATCCTGCTCTCTCCCTTAGCTCAAGCTCCAGGGTATAAGATTAATAGAGCCTTTGGCCTCTCCCCAAATACTCCTTGACTGCATTGCTCGGTCTGTCAGAGATACCACCTCTCTCTCAGACACAGTGAACTTGTGAGCATCCACACGCCAGAGCTAGTCTGTTGAAAACCCGTGCCACACTGAAGGGACTGCTCAAATTCCCCAATTAGTAACATGTTGTCGGTTTCAATTCTTTTCCAGGTGAAATTGGGCAGGCAGACTTCTCAGCTGAGGTGAGAGACAATTTTTTCTCATTCTTTTACAAAATACATTTTTAATTGGTTTGGATTTTAAAATAAAAAAAAAAAAACAACTCCAAGCACAAACTGGTATGACCCAGATTAGGCCAAGCAAGGGAGGAAGGAGGAAGGAAGAAGGAAGCGGTCCTCCTCCAAGCCACAGGTCCAGGGGATGGGCATCAGTACAGAGGAGATAAACTGCCCCAAATAATTTCCAGCCAGGCATCCCAGCACCCAAGTGGTGTCTATGTTGTGCACCTGACATTCAGATGTTCCATCAGTTCTCATTACGGGGACAGGGTAGGAGGGTTGGGGAGTGGTAGCTCTGTCTGTGAGGGGAGCTCAGATGCCAGGGACAGAGCTGGAATTGGACAGAGCCCGCCTGGAGGTGTGGGGTCAGAGTACCAGAAACACAAGGCTGCGTCTCAGTCAACAATGGATGTGGAAGGCGGATGTAGCTGAGGCAATTCTGTGTTCATCAAACCCCAATCTCTGTTCTTCTGGGAAAACAGCTGGACTGACTTTCCCAGAATCTCTTGCAGTTCATATAGGACCACTGAGTGATGTAGCTGATGCCACTTCCAGCCTGTGCCACAAAAGTTTTCCACTTGATTCTTTTCCTGTTCTTTCTACGTCTGTTAGCTAAACGCAAAGGAGGATGGGGATCTAGGACAATGGCAGAGTCACTCTCTGGAGTCCCTGAGCCCCCAGTTGGAGGAGATCCGCCTGACCAGGAGCAGCCTCCCTGAATGTCGTCTGCATGAAAACTGTACTTTGTGTGTGTTGATTTTTTTTTAAACAACTGTCCATCGACCCTACCCAATAAACGAGATGAGAAGTGTCAAGTGCAAGGTAGCATAGTGAGAGCAGGGGGAGACTTAGGGTTTTTAACAAGATGGGGTGACATGAAGTGGTCAGGTTGTGGGGGCAAACGAGATGAACCCCAAAGCAAGCATAGCAGATGGGGGCACTTTCAGGGTGCCAGGCAGAGCTACACAGGCAGGGGGGATTTGGAAGGACCCTGAGCCAACGTAGACCCCACACATGCTCTTCACCATGGTGCGGCACTCCACCTGCTTCTCCTGCCCTTCATTGCCATCATGAACATCACTCGAAGTTCCCGAGCTTTTCCTACATGCTGGGTCTGGTGCCAGTCACGCTCCATGGTTTATTTCATTCATTCCTCACAATTACTCTCTGAACAAGGCACTGCTAAAATCCCATTTTGCAGATGAGAAAAGCTAGCCTTAGAGCGAGCAAGTGATTTTTCCAAAGTCACCAGGCCACAAACCTTGCCAATCTGACTCTAGAGTTTGGTTCTTGGCCACTGTGAGCACTGCCGCATTTGAGTACATCCCCCAGGCTTTACCTCTCCCCACCCCCAGCAATCCCATGTATCAATCCATCTATCCACTACCTTCACATCCATTCATCATCCATCCATCTATCCTTCCATCCCTCTATCCTTCCATCCATTGGTACCTCCATCCATCTGACCACCAATCCACCCATTCAATCATCCATCCATCCATCCATCCATTGGTACCTCCATTCATCTGACCATCCGACCATCATCCATCCATCCATCCATCTACCCAGCCATAGGTACCTCCATCCCTCTGTCCATCCACCCATCCATGTATTCATTTATTCATAAACATGCTCTGAGTTCCTTCTGCATCCCAGACTCCATGCTAGCCCCAGCACTAGAATGGTGAGAAAGACCACCTTCAGAACCCTCCATCTGGGTAGGAAAGACAGTCACAGGAAGGTGCCACCTCAACAGCACTTAAGAAAGGCCACCATCCAAGCAGGGCACGACCTGCTCAGACTTTGGGAAAATTATTCTGACACAGACTGGAGGTCAGCCTGGAACTGAGAGAGACTGAGGACGAAGGATGGATGGTGAACACGGAATCTGCTGGGTCATGGCATGGGGCCTGCAGGCGCCTGGCCTTGAAAAGAAAAAGAGATGTGAGAAGTGTTTGTAACTGCAGAGGGCTGGACAGATGGACAAGATCCCTATTAAAGAGACTCAACCGACTTCAGTTTTGAGCACGACTCATCCTGGTTGCTAACAGCCCGTCCTCCCAATAAGGGAAGACCACAATCATATGACAGTTTCATTTCCCTCAAAACGTTCTTGGCACTTTCCTTCTTCTCTTTTTCCCCCCTCTTGGGGGGTTCATTTCCTTCTTCTGGGGAAGCACGGAGCGGAGCGCAGAGCTCTGGCGCCTCTCCAACTTTCCAGGAGGAGCCTCGCCGCCTGCTGCCCCCAACCTGCAATCTCTGCGAGGGTGGAGAGATTGGAAAATCAACGACCTGGTCTTTTACAAAACCTGAGCTGGCTGCTGGGTGCCAAGTGATGCTATCAATTGATTAAAACACAGCCTGCCAGCTTCCTGCTTGATAAGAGGGAGCGCAATCTGATGGGGAAGTCTCCAGTCCATTACGGAATGAAGAGTTCATCACCTCCATCACCACCTGCCCCTTCCCACGCACCATCAAGCTTCCTGTGCTCCTTGCCACGCGGCAGCAAAGCACGGAGCACGCTCACAGCATGGCCCTGCCGCAGGATGAGGTGGTGGCTGCAGGAGGTAATCACCAGGCTCCCAGCACCCCGCCGGGCAGAGCCGCCTCTCGCTGTGTGCGGAGTGAGGGGTCCACGAGGAGGGGCTGTCAGCTTCTCACAGCGGATGCCAGACCCCGTGGGGCGTGCACCATCTTGTCCTGCCCTCCTTCTTTCCTTCCTTCCATCACTTAACAAACATTGTGCAAAGAGACAGGGACACAGTGGTGGGAAGAGGACAGGACAGGACAGGACAGAAAAGGAAAGAAAACAACGAGAGAGGAAGGAAGAGAGGAAAGGGAAGGAAAGGGGAGGGACGAGGCCACCATCAAT
Source organism: Varecia variegata (assembly GCA_028533085.1). Classification (NCBI taxonomy): domain Eukaryota; kingdom Metazoa; phylum Chordata; class Mammalia; order Primates; family Lemuridae; genus Varecia; species Varecia variegata. Next base: position 117,246,973 of record CM052442.1, on the reverse strand, counting down.
GCCAGCACACAGCGGACCCGCCGGTCGGGGAGCAACATTAAATTAACACTAAGGCGAAGAAGAAGAGGGCTCGGAATTATGAGAGCCGGCAATGGGCAGGAGTGACCAGGTCATGAGGCTTCTCTGGGGAAGTGACAAGTGAGAATGAAAATAAGCGTTCTTCTCTGTTCTAGCAGAGGTAACTAACTGCAGAGGCAAAGATCCTGCTAGAAGAGGGAGGCTACCGGTTCTCAGAACTCAAAGAAGGGCAGGCTGGCTGGTGTAGACAGAGAGGGGCAGAGCCCAGAGCCCGGCAGGCGCTGAGGCTGGACATGCAGGAAGGTCTCAGGGAAAGAACCTGGTCTCCATCCTAAGGGCGATGTGGTGGCAGTGTCATTGTTAGACAAGCTGAGTGGCACCATCGTCTCTGCCTGCTGTGGCCTCTCTTGACAGACTGCCGGGTGGCTGAGTAAACCCTTCATGGGACAGTGGCTGCCTTGACAAATACCAGCAGTGCCAGGGATGGACACAGAGAGTGGGGTGGGGTGGGGTGGGGGTTATGAGAAGGCTCAAGCCAGAAGCAGCAACCAGCAGGTGCCAGGTACCCCCCAGCAGCCCCCACTCACGCTCTCACTGAGGGCCCAGCACCCCTCTATGGGGTGTATTGATGTCCCTCATTTTTCCACCTAGGGGGCAATGAAGGTTAAGGGACCTTCCCACAGTCACTTATCAAGCAAGCAGCAGATCAAAGGTGGGAGTCCAGGTCCCTGGAGACCCAAGCAAGTGTCCTCCTCACTGGGCAACTGGTGGCTCCCACTGTGGGGCCCTCAACCTCTTTCTCCCATTAGATGTGCTCTCACTTCTCCCCACCCAGGAGCCAGAGCACTCCAGTGACCCAGGCCCATGGTGGCTGAGAAGGGAGTAGAGCCAGGATGTTTGCGGATGACCTCAGAGGTGACTCAGCCTTTCCAGCCACACACACGTCCACTGGGCAATTCCTAGGCTGAGTTGTCACCAAGCATCACCCAGGTTCACTGGTCAGAGCTCTTGGTCCCCACTCTGGGTCCCTTCCATACAAGGGCTTGTCTTGCTTGCAAAATGCCCAGGGCATGTTTCAGGTGACAGCCTGGGCCAGGTGTCTGCAGTAGAGTTATGACAACCCTGGTTGCTCCAGCTTTGGGCTAAGTTATCATGGAGGTGCCAGCCTGGGAGCTACTCACACTGGCCCGTTTGTGACATCATCCTAACACTCTGTAGTGGGAGCAAACTGAGCAGCTGGTGGCCAGGGAAGAGAGGTGTGTATGTGTGTGTGTGCTTGCATGTGTGCACGTGTGTGCGTGTGCATGTATGCATGGGTGTGAATGTGTTTTTATAAACAGCTGCTTAACCAGAGAAAGGACGTGGAGGTCTGACCCAGCACAGGCAGCATGCATGGTGTGGTTGAACAGGATTTCGAATCAGGCAGATGTAGATGTGCATCTTAGGATCTGCCATGATAAGTTCTGTGACCCTGGGCAAGCTGCTTGGTTTCTCTGAGCCTCAATTTATCGTCTATAAAAGTGGATATCATACTTCTGGTTAGGCCTTTATGAAAATGAACCCGATAACACGTGAAAGAATTTAGCTGGTATACAGTAGACACTCAATAAAAGCCAGGTCTTCCAGGAACAGCGATCTCCTCTTCAAAGCCTGTGTTCAAAGCCATCTCTGCTACTGACTAGCTGCACGACCCTGGGCAAGAGTTTTAATCTCCCTGTGCCTCAGTTTCCCCTCCTTTAAACAGAAATAATAACACCTACCTCCTAGGGTTCTTTGAGAAGGAAATATGTTAAGACATTTTTAGTGAGAAGGCAGCGATTGGCACACAGTAAGTATTGTCCTTTCCATCTCTGTCACCTGTGTATTATCACATAATTTTATGACCAGCTATTTATTTTTACATGGATGTCTTGATTCCCCAAACAAGCTGAAGGCTCCGTGAGGCCCAGAGCTGAGACTCAGCATTCCGAGAATCCCTTTCAGAACTGAGCACATCGTAACAGTGCTATAAATGTGCGTTGATTATATGTTGAATCTAGTCGGATTCAGTCCGTGAGCACAAGCTGAGACAACAAAACTTTGTAAGAAAAGGTTTTTTAAAAAAAAATCTCTCGAAATTTTTAGATCAGGCGATTTAAAAGCAGCATTAAACTTGCAGTGTGTCTTCTCTGAGCAGGAAGGTCTGTCGGGTCCCTCCTGAACCTTACTTCTCTCCAAAGGACTTAATACAACTAAAAGCAGCGCACAGACTCCGTGTCTGGCCAAACAGAGGGAAGCTGAAAACGGGCCACGGGCGGCCGGTGGCTGGCAGAGAGCACATGAATGAATTAGCAAATTAGCAGAAACGACTTCTGCTGAAAAACTAATAAAGCATCCATCCAATAATGGGATAGATTTTTTACTGATGAAACTCTATAAGATTCTTGCAGACAGAAAATCTGGACCACTGTGGATAATGGGTAGGAATTTTGGAAGCACTTACTGATTGCGCCAACACACAGCACAGGGAAAAGAAAAGGTCAGAAGAGATAATAAACCTGATTATAGAGTGTCTCGCATGACTCTCTGATAACCATCGCTTCCTTGCTCACCCATGACCTTCCCCTCCTTCAATTTTGGGCTCATCTCTCTTGATTGTTAGAGGCAGAACTGCAGTGATGGGCGAGAGAAACATTTGTGGTTCGCCCTGTAATTCAGAATTATCTGTTGTGGGATAAGAAACATGGCATTTATATAAAACAAATAAAATCAACTTTTCAAAAAAATGGCTATTTTCATACGCATCTTTTGAAAAAGTTTTGAAGGTGCCCATATATGTGCACTGATCATTTAAATATTATTTTGAGAATCTCAGGAAAATCTGAGCAAAGACGGATGCAGGCCATGTGTTTTTCAGAACTAAAACATAAACATCTTTCACCCAAAGACTGATTTTATTTCCCCTGGCTTTCAGTGCCTAGGTTATAGGAAACAGGAGCTCTGTGAAACAGAAGGAGGTCCTCTGGACATAAGAGGGTTCTCTGGACAATGATGTTTGGTTATTGCTCATTCAATCACATTAAATAGCTCTCTTTACAGCAGGACTTATCAGTGCCTTTAACATGATAATTAATAATGAGCATTATAAATCTCCAATCTCCAAGATGGAGATAAAGCATGAAATACTTCCCAGATTCATTTGACCACCAGCTATCCTCTGCAACATCCCTTAGAAGAATCATTAACTATCCTAAAATAAACAAATCCTTATTGTTACACACCCTAGATGGGCTAGAGCTACACATGGGAGAAACAAGCTTTAACATCTGTGTTTGTAGCCACTCCAGGGTCATCTGACTCTTTGAGGACCCTCTCCACAGGGCACATATTTAAGCAGTGCATCCTAAATATACTGCCTAGATTTGGTACAGATTAATCCAGTGGTTTCCACTTGGTGGTTGAAGGGGAAGCTTAAAGTTCCTTTCCTTTTAGCAAATAATATCTATGAAAATCTTCCCCCTAACATTGTTTCACATGTTTTCATAAAGTTGGGGCCATTTGGTTATAGAACCTTCAGGTTTCAATGCTGAGAACATGTCTCTAATGATGAACCGGCATGAAAACTATATATCCTGCAAGACTCCACTTTTGTGAAGTTCAATGCCAGATGAAACTAATCTATGCTGATAGAAGTCAGAACAGTGGTTGTTTGGGGGAGGCATCACCTGGAAAGCATCTCGAGGGAGCCCTCTTGGATGCTGGGGATGTTCTGCATTTTGGTCTGAGTGGCGGATGCAGGGGTATATGCGTACATCAACATTTACTCAGCCGTCACGCACTTAAGAATTGCACACTTAACTGCATTGTTTAACCTCCATGAAAACATAAATTAAAAAGAACTGAAATGATTAAAAGCAGGCATTTTTCCCTGTTTGGGGCAACTCTGATTTTTTTTTTTTTAAATGAAGAATAGAGCAGGAGGAAGCCCTTTTATCCATTTGGATCTAGTCCAAAGATATGAATAATTCTCATAGACACTTTGGGGAAAAATCCTATTTTATTACCCAAGATGCAAAAGGTTAATGTGAAGGGAAGGCAGAGAAAACGATGGTTCACTGTCTACCTGGACCTAACGGTTCTCAGACTCAGAAGACGGAATCCGTGGCAAGGACTCCGGAGCACCCCAAGTCATTGGGAACCTCGGGGCGGCTCTGAGACCTCCTCCCCCTTGCTCCTGACGGTAAACAGCTCTGCCTTCCTCTCTGCATATGGATGAACCTTTCCAGCCTGCATTTTAAATAAGAATCTTTCTGCATGGGGAATAAGGCCCTGTGCTCACAAGGCTTGGATCGAGAAGATACAGGGAAATTAGACAGCCTGTCAATCCGTGTATCCGAGAGGGCTGTGGTTACAAATCAGTGGGAGAAGCATTTGCATCGAGAATCGAAAAAGTAGAAGTCTCAGGCCGTAAAAAGTCTGTCCCTGGAGGCCTGAAGTGGGGCGTTGGTGTGCCTGGAGCTGCCACCACGGATCACTCATCTAGCCCATTCCCACTGGGAAGAGCAGGCGCAGAGAGAGCTGGGCTCTGCCACTTGCCAGCCAGCCAGGGAACCCCCCTTCCAAACTGGCTTCTTCTTCCAGTGAATGACGAAAATGGAAGCTGCTGCAAGGACTGCAGGAGGCCAGCGTGGAGAAACACACCTTGTACTGGGCATCCATAAATACGAGGTCCTCTTCCCTCATCCTCTTACCATTAGGGTACCACTGGGAGGGCAGGCACTCGGGTGAGACTGCTTGGGTTGGAAGCGTGGCCCTGCCACCTAGTACCTGAGTGACCTGGGGCAGGTTCTGGAGCCCCCGTGGTCCTCCTGCATAAATGACAGGCTGTGATGTTACATCACAGCAACTCCCAGGGTCACCCTGAGGATTTCATTAAAAATACTGGAACAGTTCGAACATGGTATCTGGAACATAGATCAAGCTCTTTACATCGCAGGCTGCTGGCATTATTTTATTATTAATATTAACGCCATTATTAGAGAGACTGAAGGAGCCAGTCTCCAAGGTAAGCAGCCTTCAAGAGGCTAATCCTGTATTTTGCTCTGGCTGAGTTCTGCTTGGCGTGTACCATGCTCAAAGCAGCCCGCCTACCTTTCATTTATCAGCCTTCCTGTGTCGTATTGTGAGAATCAGCATTTCCTTGAACATCACAGGAGAGGCTTCTGACATGGTGCTCTAGACAAGCCTAAGGCAGGATCACCACTCTTTCCAGACTTTGCTACTGCCCTGTTGGTCTTCCAGGGCAGAGAACATAGTGCTATGAAGCCAAAGGGAGGAATGGGCTACCCCAAACTTCCCAGCTTCATGTGTTGGTACCTGAAACTAGGGTAGCATTGGCAACTATTCAGAATCACCCATCCATCCACCTGCCCAACGATTCATCCATCTATTCATTAGTCCATCCGCTCACACATCTATCCACTCACCCATCCACCCATCCACTCACACATCCACCTGTACATCCACCTACCCATCCATCTACTCATCCATCTATCCATCCATCCATCCATCCATCCATCCATCCATTTATCCATTAACTCACCCATTCACCCACCCACCCATCCATCCCATATGTACTGCATGTGTGCCATGCGTCAGTTCCTGCGATAAGAGCTGGTATATTAAGCTGAGCGAGGGGGGTGGGTAGCTCCCTGGGGGATCTGCAGAATGAGCGCAGATGGATGATTCCACTGCATGAGGGGAGAGCCACAGCAGAAGCAGAGACTGTCCTAATGGGGAAGGGCCAAATCCAGTCTACATGATCAGGGGAGGCTCCTTAGGGGAGGAAACGTCTTTTCAGGACTTAAAGAAAGAGATGGGGAGAAGAGCCAGAGGGGAGCCAGCATGGCTAAGGGATGGCCTGAGCAGCTGAGTGTTAGACTCCTTTGCAGGGTGGACACAAGCATGTGGATGGCGTTCTGTGCTGACCAAGGGCCTCGTGCCTGGCTCTGCAGGAGATGAGAGCCAGGTGAAACAGGTCTGTGTGAGACGCAGTCAGCTGAGATTTTACTGACAGTGACTCTGGGCGGGTCGGAAAGAGACAAGAGTGGTCATGGGCCATGCAACAGCCAGAACCCAGCGGTGGTGGCAGGCCTGGAGAGGAGGGCAGCCACCGTAGCAATGTTGGGAGGTAGAGATGGAAAAGTCGACAAGGATGAAGCCAGTATCTCACACGAGTCCAGCCAGACAGGACTGCTGGAGCCAGCTTGAGGGAAGGATGAGTCGCTTTTGAACATGGTACGTCCAAGTATCTATACCTGTGTGTAGGCAAGGTGGAGATGCCCAGGAGGCAGGTATATTTCAAATACAAAGCAGATACAAAAGTCAAGGAAGCAGATGACAGTAATAGAGTGAAAGATAAAAGGGCTGAGGATGAACCATTGGGGAACCCAATTGTCTATGTGGCAGTTGTCCTGGGGGATCTAGCTGAAATCCTGCACATCTTTAAAATGTCCTGGACAGAGGCACCGCTGGAACTCTCCCTTGGTTGTGTTTGAATAGCCAGGCTTTCCAAAGAGGCAGAAATAAAGACACCACCCCAGAGACTGGGATACATCAGAACTTTCTGTACCCAAGGAAACCCAAGACCTGTGTTGTAGCTGGGCTAGCATCCCGTGGAGATGCTGGAGGAGGAATTCCTCTGCCTGAAAGCACTAGCTGAGCTTTGAGATTCTCTGGTTTTAATTGGATAAATAAATTATGATACACTCATACAATGCAACTCATTGCAGCCTTTAAAAAGAAGGAGACAGATCTATATGTACTGACATAAACAGATATCTCAGATATATGATTAAGTGAATATAGAAGTATATGCACAGACACAAACACACACATATATATATATATACACATGCATAAATATATTACAAGACTTGGAGAAACATATGCCAAACCATTGGGAAGATTGGAAAGGATTGCAAAATACTTTCACTTTGTAAGTTCCATCCATTAAGAAATAAAGATATATACTTGTTTTGTACTGAGAACAAAACGGTGATGAAGAAGAGGTGAAGGTGACACAGTTCTGATGTTTCTCACTGACCAGATCCCAGTCCTGGACTGTCATGTGCCCAGCAGTGGGCTCCGCGGCGAAGACGAAGGATGGAGACGAAATAGGAGCTGTGGTTTACGGAGGATGTTTGATTGCATTGTCATCAGATGAAGAGTCCAAATTGTGATAACGAAGGTGCAAGTTGGAGAAATCATGTTAAGAATCAGAGAAGACGGTGATGAGAATCGATATGTGGAAACACGTCACACATAGTCCAAATTCGGGCAGGACAGGAATGGAAGGTGAAGGTGAGACGGGAGGACGAGTAGTTTGGGGTAAAATGGGGCTATCTGAGACCCACCAGTCCGATGTGACGTGGAGCTGGCTACCTGCTTTCAGGGCAGGCCTGACCACGAAGAGCAACATCGTGGAACAGACACAAAAGCATAATTAGTGTCACAAATGGGGCAAATGCCAGATCGATCCATCAGGCGGTGAGAGGAGCCCAGAGACTGGGATTTAGTGACATGTTGCATGAAATTAACTAGAACGTAGATGTGAGGGTGGAACCCTTTGTCTGCCAAACAGACACGCAAACGGCAATCTCTCCCTGTGAGTGGAGTCAGATTGCATTCTTGGTGCGGGCACTTCTTTGGGGGACACAGGAAAGCGACAGAAAGCCAGCTCTACAGGCCCAAGTCCCTATTAATTCTGAAGTTGTCATACCACTGCCCCATTTCCCACTAGTGAAATCAATCACCAACATCCCCCATAGAACCTCAGTTTCCAACCCCTGGTAGCCCCTGCCTCCCAGCCGTAAATGAGCCCGGATTTGCACGCACCACTGCTATGCCCAGAATGTCCCTTGGCAGCTAGCACGTAACAAAATAAAAAATGCTCTGCTCCAGATGAGTAAATTAGGCAGACTGATGAACAATTTTTCTCGAGCGGATTTGCTTACCTAAATCCAATACACTGAGCCCTAAATAGTCTCCTCCTATCAGGCTGATACCCGCTCGTGTAAGCCTTGGGGTAGACAGAGCTGGCTAGAGAGACAGGAAATGGGTGATTGGAAATCTCTTCCTGTCACAGAAATGGAGAAAAGGGGGATTTTTAGAGAGGAGCATTTGGACCTACTCTGGCTGTGAGTGCAGCCCCTCCGCCCTCTGCCAGACCCTCACACACAGCGCGCGTCCTCTGCACTTCCTTTTCAGCATAGCTGGAACCGAGAATGAGGGCCTGAGAGGCCCCACTCCAAGTGATTAATTAATTAATTAAACATCAGACTCAGAATATTTTCCCCCAAGCCAACAAATCTCAGACCACATTGCAAAATTCTTTGTAACTAAAAAAGAGTCTATTTGAAAATAAAACAAAGTGCCCCCAAGAGCTAGAGCAGGTATGTGCTTTGAGGACTGGGTACCTAAAGGTGGGCTACTGCCAACATAGCCCCGATACACCTGTTAGACCAGGCATGAAGCATGTAGACACGGAGGCATAGACTAGACCTGCTCAGGGCTGGGATTAGGGTAAAGTGAGTTAGGCATCCACTTTGGGTGCAAAATTTAAGGGAACACCAAAAAAAAAATCAAAATTATAATCAATACAAGAAAATCTAAATGAATGCAAAACAATCTATTATGAGCAGGGTATCAGGGTATCAGGATTTGACATAAAGATAGGATCTGATCCTGCGTTTGCACAATTCACTTTTTGCCCCTGACCCTTGCCCCAGCCTTTCCTTCCCTGTATCTAGCCAAAGAAAGTAAGGATGCTTTTGACTCAGGAATCCCCCTGCCCCAGGTTTGAATCCAACAGAAATGCATAAATAGTGTGTTCACCAAAAGACATATACAGGAACTTCATAGCAGCACCATTCACAATAGCCCCAAAGCAAAAACCACTGAAACGTCTACCAGTGGTACAAAGGTTAAGTAAATTGTGGTCTATTCACACAATTCCTATTCAGCAAGACTGGTAAGCCAACTACTGCTACACGCTATGTGCAACAGGCAACGAATCTCACAAACCTACTGATGAGTGAAAGAGACCAGACACGAAAGAGAACATTCTGTGTGATTCCATTTATATAAAATCCAAAAACTGGAAAAATTACTCTGTGAGGTTAGAGGTTAGAAATGGTACTGGGGGATGGGTGTTTGGGAGGGGTCTGGGGGTCTGCATAGCTGGTTGTGGTCTGTATCTTGATGTACCTACTGGTTACGTGGACATTTTCACTTTGCGAAAATCCATTGATCTGAGCTGTTATACCTCAAGAAGAAAATTAGTTAAAGATACAAAAAAGGGTGGAGCTAACAACAGCAAACTTAGTTTGCGTTACTTCTATTTCTCATGGCAACCTTCGCTTTGTGTTGGCCTGGAAGGAGGACATCAATACTTCCTAAGAAAACAAGTTCTGGGGAAAGACCTTTTCCTCTGCCAAAGCCTTATCAAGAGCAAAGATCTGACCCTGAGTCTCTAATCCTTTGTGGATGTGTATTAATAAAAGCAGAATGTTCTTTCCTGAGGTCCACAATCCCTGGCTCTATCAGGATTTCCCTGAAAATCAGGCTTTTTCAAAATACCCAGAATTTATGATCCTTGGGTCATTTCCATGGTGACAGCAAATGCGAAATCTCTCCACTGCTATTTCCAAAGCCCTCTGTCATGCTCGGCCTAGCCAGGAACCCGGAGCTGTTGACCACGGTTGTGTTGGTTTTCTTTTGCTGCCATAACAAATGACCACAAACTTAGCGGCTAAGAAAACCCCACTGATTTATTATATTTATTTAAATTACAGTTCTGGAGGTCATAAGTCCTGTATGGGTCTCACCAAACTAAAACTAAGGTGTTAGCATGCTGTGCTCCTTTCTGGAGGCATGGGGGGAGCGGGTGGAGAATTGGTTTTGATCTTCCAGATTGTTGGCGGAGTTCAGTTGCAGGACTGAGATCCCTGTTTCCTTGCTGGCTGTCAGCAGGAGTGGCTCTCAATGCCTGGAAGGCTCTCTCCTTTCCTTGGACACAGCCTCCTCTAGCCCAGAACCAGCCACACGGCATCAAATCCTTCTCAAGCTTCCATCTCTCAGACCACACCCAGGAAAGGTTCTCCACTTTTAAGGACTCGTGATCAGATTCTCCCCCCCATTAGATAACCCAAGATGACCTCCCACCTCAAGGTCTATAACCCCAATCATATCTGCAAAGTCCCTAGGAAGGAAAAATGATTTTTCTATGCTATACTCACACAACACTTCTGCCACCAAATGGGTGGCAGTTTTCCCCACACCAACCCATTCTCCTATTTACGGCAGACACTGACTGGGTGTCCCACTAAGTGCCTGGAGTTAGCGCAGATCCTGAAGGTTAAGGGCTCAGTCCCAGGACACTGTCCCCACTTCAGACACCAATCACAAGTCCAGGCCTCCTATACTTCCAACCTGCTGGCTATATATTGCGGGTCTCCAAGCCCCCCTCCTTGTTTTCTATAATTTGCTAGAACAGCTCACAAAATTCAGAGAAACGTTTACTTACACCTACTCGTTTATTATAAAAGGTACCACTCAGGAACAGCCACATGGAAGAGATGCACAGGGAAAGGTGTGGTGGGCGGGTGGCAGGGGGGTGGAGTTTCCATTCCCTCTCTGTACACACCGCCCTCCCAGCAGCCTGATGTCTTCACCAGCCTAGAAACTCTCCAAACTCAGTAGTTTACAGTTTTTATGGAGGTTCCATTAGGTAGGCATGATTGACGAAATCATTGGCCATTGGTGATTGAGCTCAATCACTAGCTCTTCTCCTCTGCCCGGAGGTCAGGGAGTGGGGCTCACATGGGGGGGCCCTGGGCAACCATCCTCCACTCCCCAAGAGTCATCTCATTCGAATAAACTCAGGCATGGTAGAATGGGGCTTATTATAAATCGCAAAAGATACTCCTCTTACTCCTGTTACTCAGGAAATTCCAAGAGTTTTAGAAGCTCTCCTGCCAGTGAACCAGGGTCGGAGACCAAATAATACATATTTCTTCTTATGCCACACTCCCTTTTTGCCATGTAAGGTAACATTCATGGGGTCCAGAGATTAGGGCAGGTACGTTTTGGAGAGCCAATCTTCTGTCTGCTAAAACTATTAAGATGAATCGCTTCTCTCCTAGTTTTTACACTATCTCAGCCTTTCGGCACTCAAAATTCTCCAGGTTCCTCTACCTTGATGAAGGAAAAGCAAGAAGACAGGCATAGGACATCTTCGAGGAGCACAAGCAGGCTCTACACTGGTCCATTCATTCAACAGATATTTGACAACCTACCATGCGTCAAGCTCAGTTCTGGGCACCAGGGACATAGTAAGGGACAAACCAGAAAAATCTCTTCCTTTATGGATTTTCTATTTTAGTGCGATGGAGACTATATTATATGCAAATAAATAATGAAAATAAATGGCTTGATGGGTGGCTTTTAAAATGACTCCTGATGATTCAGGCTGGATCCTTCCCTGGTTGAGCTGTGAGACAACCACAGCCCCAGCCACCCTCTTCCCTGCAGCCTTGTGAGAGACTCAGCTAGAGGATCTAGCTAAGCCATACCCGAGTTCCTAACCCACAAAAACTATAAGGTAATAATGTTGTTTTAAAGCCACTAAGATTTGGAGTATTTGTTACATAGCAATAGCTAACTACTATATGCACCATGGCAGACGGTTATAAGTCTTCATAGAAAAAAATAAAGCAAGGAGGGAGAATAGGGAATTCCAGAGAGGAGTTGGGCTGCATTTTGGAAAAGGGTCATTTGCGAAGATTCCCTATGATATTGCAGCAAATACAGGACTCAAGAAAGCCCAGACAGCTCTCGTTGCCGAGCAGGGTGGAGCTTGCTGGCATTGACTAGCATAATTAGCAGGCTTAGAACTGTCGTACACCGTTAGTTTCAAAGGCACAACCTAAATTCTTTCACTATACTTTCTTACCCCTCCGCCCCTGTGTGGCCCTCCTCAGATTCTGTTATCACAGCTGCTACTAGAAATTCCCTGAGTTTTATTAACAGAGTGGTTTCTCGCTGTGGTATTATATAACAAACCTCGCATGCATATCTGCCTTCTTCTTTGTAGCTCGAGAGTTCCATATGAATTTAGTTTTCAGAGGAGGGGGTTCACCCAAGAAAGGTCTTCTCTTCTAAATGCAGATGGGAGGGTCTAGAGATGCTTCAACTGCAAGTGCATTTAATAACCGATGGGCTGTGAAAATAAACACAGATCTTGCCCGTGACACCCGGCATTGTTTTCATATGCAAATCCATCTCTACAGCAAACTGTGTTGTGATTTTCCAGAATCTGATCATCCAATCATGATAAATCCCTCTGATTATTATTATTTTTTTCCTTGCAAGTTACAATTTAAGGTTCTATACAGTAGCAGTGGGCCTGAGAATATGGGTTGATATAATTCTTGGTCTTGGTTGAGGCGGAAACTTAAGTGAGTGTAACGATTTATATGATCAAATAAAAGCTTCTGAATAATAATGATAATAAAAACATCTTTCCTCCATCTCTCAACTCTCTTAAGTCATTTAGTGCCTCCACCAAAGTGCAATGCCAGTGTCTGTATTGAAAAGGCCTAAATGGTGGCACATAAATTCTCAGTCTTCTTTACAAAGGAAGTTTCAGAAACTGGCAAAGGATTAATTGATCTCTCTATGCCTCTGAATCCTCGTGTTTAAAACAAACAACAACACAGAAGAGAAAAAAAAAGGCTTATTGTAAGGCTGTTTTCACTGCTGTAGGTACTGGTCTACCCTTAGAAGGCACCCCTGCTGTGACTGGGGTGGATCAGATGCTGCCATGTGTGCCCCTCAACTTGCCCCACTCCATGCCTCCCCTGTCCCTGTTAGTTCTTTGTGCCTCCCAGAAGACTCAGCAGTGCTACCATGTACAGTTGTGCTGGTAGTGCACTGCACAAGGTCACTTGCCTAGGAAATAAGTTGGGCCTATATCCAGCTCTCATTACATTTGCTAAGCTACACACTCCACCAAGAAGAAGGGGTGCCCTTATCTAATTCATCCCAAAGGCCTCATATGGGCCTGCAGTGGCCTCAAGACCAGGAGTTTGGTGACATCTAGACAACTGGGTCCATCATGGTCACTTTTTGAGCCTGGTATAATCCTTGGCATATAATGAACACTCAATAAGTACATGTTCACGAGTTACTGGATGGTTAATTAATTACTTAGAAGAGATAATTAAGAAGGAAAAATCAGTAAATCAGAGAAAGCTTCAACCACAGTGAATGTGTCACCCCTGTGTCCTGTTACTCTTTGCTCATCTGTTTATTTTTTTGTGTTTCCTATTGACTCATTTATTTTAAAGATACCACCTGGAGAGTAAGGAAGGATGGACAGAGATGACCAAAATGAAGGGAGGGGAGATGGAAAAGGTGCGAGTCTCCATTCCCTGCTGTCCCTGCTCCCAGATGAAATCAACAGAGATCACCATTAGACTGCTGATGGAGGTGCTCCAGGACTTGGACACACTCGCTAAATAAGACTGTAGACTGTAACAATTTAGATCAAGAGGCAGCAAATTTTATCTGTAGAGGGCCAGAGAGTAAATATTATAGGGTTTGCGAACCACATGTGGTCTCCCTCGGAACTAAACTCCGCCATCGTAGCGCGGAAGCAGCCACAGACAATGTCAGCGAGAAGAGGCGGCTGATTTCAATAACACTTTACTTATGAACATGAGAATTTGAATTTCATATCATTCGTATGTGTCACGAAATAATACCCTTTTGAGAAATTTGTTTTCAACAATTTAAAAATGCAAAAGCCACTCTTAGCTTGCAGCCATACACACCCAGGCTGCAGGCTAGCCTTGGCCTGTGGGCTACAGTCTGCCAAGCCCTAGCTTAGATAGCACTCACCCGGCACCTGCCACTGTGCCACGTGCTCATGCATTTACAGCTCACTCCAGCCCTGTGAGCCGGGGCTATTAGTAGCCCTGTTTTGCAGATGGGGACAGAAACAGAAAGGTTAGGTAATAGCGCAAGTTCACATGCCTGGTTAGTAAAAGAACAGGGCTTCAAAGCCATTCTGTCTGGCAACCACCATGCTACCCCAGCCCAGCACAAAAGTGCTTTCTTCTCTTACAGCCTTTAGACATTAGGGACAGTCCAGTCCTTTGCTCATTCAGTTTTTTATCTATCCATTTATAAAACCTTCCCTTAGGTATATAGAGTGTACACAGAGACTTCAGCACCATCCCTGACTCCCTGACTCTGAGGATAGTCCAGTGGGCAAAGGTAGATGTGTGGATGAGGAATTGTGAGAACAAACTTCCACACCTTCTATCTGGATTACATGAGCCTTTTCAGAGGAAGAAGAGTAGGAAGCACTCCCCAATTAGACAAGGTAGCACAGACATTTCAGGGAGACCATCATGCTCAAAGGCACAGAAGTATTACAGAGCCAACTCGCAGCCAACCTTCCATCGCCATTGTATTAGTCAGCCTTTGCTGCAGTAACAGGCAGCCCCCAGACCCCTGTGGACCACAGCAACAAGCATTCAGTGCTGGTGCCCTGGTTGGCGGCTTGGCTACATCAGCTCTGCTCCAGGCTGCAAGTCAGGCTGAGTCTCTTCCTCGTGGATCTCATTCTCATCACAGAAGGAAGGAGTAGACACCACCTGGGACAGATTTGTCTCACGGCAAGGTGGCAGGAGCGCAATAGGTGAGCAGAAATGTGTGCACTCTCAAAGGCGACTCCACCTGCTGCAGGGAGAGGCACTGCAAAAGCACGTGGTGTGGAAGCTCTAGTGGGCTGAACGGTGGCTCCCTGCTGGGGTCTGAATGGGTCCCCCTAAAATTCATATGTTCAAACCTAATCACCAATATTAGGAGGCAGGGATTTGGGAGGTGATTAGGTCATGAGGATGGAGTCCCCACAAATGGGATTAGTGCCTTTATAATTGAGGCCCCAGAGATCTGCTCTGTCCCTTCCACCATGTGGGGTGCTAGAAGGCACCATCTATGAACCAGAAAGTGGGCCCTCACCAGACGTCAAACCTGCCAGTATCGTGATTGTGGACGTCCCAATTCCAGAACTGTGAGAAATAAATTTCTGTTGTTTCTAAGCCACCCAGTTTGTGGTAATTTGTTATAGCAGCCTCGATGGACTAAGACACTCCCCCCAAAGATATGCCCACATCCTAATTCCCATTATCTGTGAATATTACCTTACATGGCAAAAGATATGATGTAGTTAAAGATCTTGAGGAGTTTGTACCAGATTACTCAGATTGGCCCTAAATGCAACCATGTGTATCCTTAGGAGAGGGAGGCAGAGGGAGTCTAAAGACAGACACTCAGAGGAGAAGGTGACATAAAGACAGAACAGAGAGAGATGTGGCCATAAGTCAAGGGATGCCAACAGCAACCAGAGCTGGAAGAGGCAAGGAATAGATTTTACCCCAGAACCTCCAGAGGAACCATGGCCCTTCCAACACCTCTTGTTGCAAACTTTTCTTCGTGGAATGGTGTTATCTACTAGGTGGTATATGCCCTTTGGGATTAGACCAACATCTATCTGCACAGTAGCCTTCCAGGTTATGAGAACCTGGACAAAAATCTCAACAAGACCTCTATCTGCAGAAAGGCAGACACGACGTGTCATATCCCATAGCTGTTTATCATGCAAATGTCCCTGCTCCAGACGTCCTCCTCCTGATTCACTCTAAACCACTGTTTCTTCACACATGGCTAGAGATTATGAACCTGACTAGTCTCCCCTAGAGGCTGGGTGGCTCCAGGCAGAAAAGGTACCCAAAGGACCCTCCATTCAACCTCTCCAGTGCTCTGAGCACGCTTTCTGGGATGCGCTTTGGGACTCACCTCTGGCAGAAGTGTGCTGTGTTAGCATCTCACGGTTTTCCACTAGCGAAGCAGAACAAACACCAGCAGGGATGCGGACCGGTTTCCTGCTGGAAGCTTTAGGATTCGCCCAAGCTTCTGCCTCTCACTGACTGGAGGGGATGTGCAGCTAGACCATCTCAGAGGGTGTTTGGGAGAATCTCCACTGCTGACCCCAAAATACTGCAAACCCAGCTTCTCTGTTAGGGATAATTCACCTCCCATGTTCCTTGGTGTTACTGCATCCTGATCATGGCAGGGTCTGACCCAACACCAGTGCATTGGTCTCCTAGGGCTTCCATAAAGGCTGCCCTTAATAGGGAGCTTACAACAACAGAAATTTATCCTCTCCCAGTTTTGGAGGCCAGAAATCCTAAATCAAGGTGTCAGCAGGCCGTGATCCCTCTAAGAAACTACCCCGTGCATCCATCCTAGCGTCTGGTGGTAGGCAGCAATCCTTGCTGTTTTGGGTTTATATCTGCAACACTCCAGCTTCTGCTCCATCCTCACAGCCTTCTTTACTCTGTCTTTATCTTCTCTCCTTTTCATATGAGGACACCAGTCACTGGGTTTAGGGCCCGCCCTAATCCAGTGTGACCTCATCTTAACTAAGTACTTCTGCAGCAACCCTATTTCCAGGTAAGGTCACATACATTCTGAGGTTCTGTGTAGACACACATTCTGGGGGAGACACTAGTCAGCTCACTAGCATGGAAAACAGGTCTGTTCTGCCTTTGTATTGGCAGTGAATCTAGTAGAAGTCTTTATTTTACCCCCAAATACAAAAGGCTGCATTGCATTCAACATCTAAGTTAGATTTTCCCAATTGGTAAATTCTCACTACACAAACCTCACGGAGACACCCGGATACCCTAACTTCAGTGTTGATGCTGAATGTCAAAATTACATCAAACAACTGAAGTTATTTCCACCAGAAAAATTTGATTATTTCACTTTGATTTACATGTCATTTTCCCCCATCTCCCATAAAAGCTGACTTTGAAATTCCCCCAGGCGCTGGACAACGAGAGGCGGGCTGTGATTTCAGTGGGAAAGAAAACTTTCATTATATTTGATAGTGTATTTTTCTCTCCTTGATTTTAATGTTATAATTGGATTGGTGAGATATTTATTAAGAACTCTGTGTTTTTTTTTCCCCCCTAACTGCTTGAAGGATGTCTCTTAATTTGCTTTTCTCTTTGGACTTCTGAGAAGTGGCTGTGAGATATTATTCCCAGCA
Organism: Varecia variegata; assembly: GCA_028533085.1. Classification (NCBI taxonomy): domain Eukaryota; kingdom Metazoa; phylum Chordata; class Mammalia; order Primates; family Lemuridae; genus Varecia; species Varecia variegata. The sequence continues at coordinate 117,229,791 of CM052442.1, read as the reverse complement.
AAACTCATTTCTTTCAAACATTTATTTAAGGGTATCATTTTCTTAATAATTCTGAGGATAATTCAGAATAATTTCCACCACCACTGCAATTTTTAACTTCAATGAAATATGTGTCACCTCCCAGCCGAGTCCCCTCCCAAAAGCCCATCGTCAGAGCCGAAGTGCTGGATAGTACATATAGTGGAAAGACTCCGGCCCTGGACACCTGAATAATTCTATCAGCCTGTTGACTAGCCTACAACAAGCCTGTCTGCCTCAGTTTACCCATAGCTAAAATAAGGACATGAGATTTAATGAGTAGCTTCAAAACGCTAAGCCTTCTGTTCTACCTACCCCTTAACCTTAGGAACAACATGAAAAACAGATGAAAAACTCACCAGCTCAATCAGTGGCTGCCTGTGGAGAGGGGTGAGAGATTAATTGTGAAGAGAGCCAACAGAACTCTCTGGGGTGATGGAAATGTTCCCCATCTTCTTTGAGGTGGTGGTTAGTTACACGGGGTAATCCACTCATCAAAATTCATCAAACTGCACGGTTAAACTACACACATCTTAGTATACATAGTTCTGTCTCAATGTTGATTAAACAGCTGTCTGCTTTTATCAAAGGATTTGGGTCAAAATATGTGAAAACCAATGAATTATCCAATGTTTTCAAGTCCTAGTATGGCAGGAGTGTCTGAGTGTTCAAATTCAAGGAATAACGTTGCTGAAAAGGGCAGCTTAGTCTAGTGGCCGGACATAAGCTCAGATCAATTATTCCTGAATTTGAATGAAGAACTTCCAATATTTTATTAAGTCCATCCTTTGTTTCTTCTTGCTCAATAGCCACCTTGTTTATATTCTATTCATTCACTCAGTGAATTTTTATTGAGTATCTACGAAGTTCCAGAAACTATGCTAGGCAGTTGAAATTCCTCATTAAATGCCTTGATCTACCAGCACAACCACAGATCTACCGTCATTTCGATGAGTTAAAAATTTTATTAAAAAAGAGCCTGCATTTTCCAAGGGCTTTAAAACAATTTGATAATTTAAAAAATGTTTATTGCAAAGTGAAAATAAATCAAATACATAAGGACTGAGGACCTAAGCCACCGTAATGTGGTTTAAAATCCCTTCTCATCCCTTTGAAACACATTTCTGTCCTGGACTCAAATCAATGGCCATGCTGCCTTCTTTTGATCATTCCGTGGGTACTATGGTGGCTGGAATCTCTGACTCTGCTCACCAGCGTGTGAACGCCTTTTCATCTTTGCCTACAGAGGGAACCACTTTATTTTCTCTTCTTGAACAAGGAAAATCACATGACTGATTCTGCTTTTTACTTTGGTCACCAGGAAGCTCAGAGCCAAACATGCAACCCAATCAGAGGATCTGTGCAGAATTTTTGGTCTGAGCTTCTACCTTATGGTTATTCCTTAGCCTTGACCTCCTTTTTAAATGTGCAACTCCATCTTATTTTTATTTTTTGGCTATTTCTTAAGCATTGTTTTGTTTTCATATGCCATAAGCCACTTATAGAATTAGGCCAAGTATTAATAAATTAATGAAATCATTAAGTCTGTCATTACTCTCTCTAGCCTATTAGCTGGTATATTGCAGGGGCTCAGTAAATATCTCCCAGAATTTCTCCAGTCCTCACTGTTTTCATGAAAAGATAAGATCTTCCACTTATGTTTTTTTGAATACTACCTGTCAGAGGGTGTTTCTTAGAATTAGATATTCATATATGACTTTCCACCTTCTGTTTGGGCCATCTTTACGTGGCTATCTCACCATAGCCTGAGTTTAAATATACTTAAGCCAAGACATTTGAAACCCTTTTCAGAAAGAAGCATGACCAAACCAATGTGCCTACTATAAGTCATCCCATTCCCTTCCCCTCTTATCCCTGACAGCTGCCACCTGGGACCTTGCCTCTCCCACCCCTTAGAAAGGACGATATAACAAAAGGAGGTTGGGCTTTGGAGTTAGACAACAAGGGACTGAATTCTAGTTATTCGTCTTACAGCCGCATCACTTGGACAAGTTAATAACTTCTTCCAGCCTTTGCTTCCTTACCTGGGAGAAAATAACAAGTTCTTTACCTTTTGGGGTTATTGTGAAGATTCAATGAGAATCCCACGTAACTCACAGAGCATAATGTCTGGCACATTTAAATGTGCAACTCCATCATTATCTTACTTTTATTTTTTTGGCTATTTCTTAAGCACTGTTTTGTTTTCATATCCCATAAACCACTTATGGAATTAGGCCAAGTGTTACCAGGTATTACCCAATAATTCTTAGTTGAGTGGATGGATGGGTGGATGGATGAACAGATGAATGATGGATGGATGGATGGATGGATGAATGGATGGATGGATGGATGATGGATGGATGGATGGGTGGATGGATGGATGAATGGATGGATGGATGGATGATGGATGGGTGGATGGATGGATGAATGGATGGATGGATGAATGACGGATGGATGGATGGATGGATGGGTGGATGGATGGATGAATGGATGGATGGATGGGTGGATGATGGATGGATGGATGAATGGATGGATGGATGGATGATGGATGGGTGGATGGTCGGATGATGGATGGATATAGCATGAGACTATGCCCCCAGACAGGACGATGCCATATATGAGGGTAAGAAGTCTGTTCTCTGTATTTGTTTGCCAGAGTTTGGAGGGGATAATGGCCCCTTTCCACACTGCCCCTCCCCCTGGCTGAAAGGCTATGACAGAATTCCATGAATGACTCGTAGGAATGCGCACACACACACACACACACACACACATGCAGTGTGGAGTTACTATTCCGTTTCTCATGGGGTATCCAATTCTGTCTTGGGGTTGCCACACTTGCCTCTTGGACTATGAGCATTTGCAAGCATATACAGCATCTTTACATCTTAGAAAAACAAAACCCAGGGGATGGCTGAGAATGGCATTGCCTTTGTCTACATTTTCAAACACACATCGTACCTAAAAGGTAAAGTTATTTTATTAACTCATTTTTAAACTAAAAATTCCAAGTAGGAGGAAAATAGATAGAAGACCTTGACATTTACCAAAATTTCTTGTAGCCTAGATATTTTTTTTTCTGAAAAACAACCAAAAAACAAAATTCATCGTGTAATCTGGAAATTCAGGGTATGAATTTCTTTTTCTGTCCCCTGCTCCTCTACCAAGTGAGGGAGCAACAGGGGAACAAGGGCTTTTCTACGGCAAGGTGACAATTTGAAGGGTTTTATATATTTTGTGTGGCTGCTTTGTCCTTGTCCCTCAGTCACGGGAGAGGGGGGAAGTTTGTCAAAGGAGGAAGATTAAAATTTATAAAAAGGCCACAGAGAAAAGGGACCCGTTGTTCCTAGGGGAAGAGTTTTCTGATCACCAGTTTGTCCGGAAGCTCTTGCTTCCTGTCCACACCAGGGTTCTAGGACAAACAGCCACTCCCAGGGTGCAGGGATCTGAGACAAAGGAGACTGGAGGCCTGAGAGATGCACTGCTTGGAGAAGCCGGGCTGGCCCTGGGGCCCAATGGTCAAGCAGAGCCTGTTAAATGCTGCAGAAATGGTCAAACAAGACCAGCAAGATGAGACTGCTAGGGTCCATGCCTTGTACCCCTGTGGCCACACTGTCCCTTGGAGGGCTGGAAGGCCTGAGGACAGGAGGCCCTGGGACAGAGGACTAGGGGAAAATGCACTCATGAGAAAGAAGCAGGACATATTCAGACCGCACTTACTGGAACATGGGAGAACTCAGGCCATGGCAGACAAAAGCTGTACCCCCAACACAAATGAGAGTTGGTACAAGGAGAAGAAGGTGATGGAGAAGGAAAGAAAGAAGAGTGAGAGAAGGAACAAAAGAAGGAGAAAAGAGAAAAGGAGGACAAAGAGCAGGAAAGAAGAGGGAGGAGGAGGCATCATTTTTTCCCAGGCTACAGGGAAGGATTTGTCTCCTGTTTAGAACAATTCAATCCCTCAAAGTTAAAAATGCAGTAAGAAAGAGATTTCTCTAAGTTGGACTAATAGTAGTCCAAAGAGGTAAACTTGATGGAATATTAACTCCATAACCAGCTACTGTGCTAAGCCCTTTCTTTGCGTTCCATTTTCAGGAGGTACCTCCTTTAGCTTCATTTTAACACTAAGGAAGCTCGTCTCGGCACAGTCAAGGCCCTTGGGCCCCTTCAACCATGGATTTTCACTTCCTGGGCTAAGGACCGAGGCTTCAAACAGAGAGCCGCATGACCTCAGAGTTTGTGCCCATTAGCCATATGTCCCTTTGTGCCTTTGACCAGCAAAGCAGCAGCTGAAGACCCCCAGGCCAGTGCCCATAAGGGGTCTTCTGCATGGGACACTGGAATTATGACACAGCAGAGGGACTGTGGGGAAGGCCTGAAATATAGGACCAGGAAGAGGGGCCTCAGACGAAGGCCAGGATGAGGACCCAGATGAAGCTTCCAAATGTGGCTTGCTAGGTCCCTAGGGAGGGGCTGGTTGGAGCTCGATCAGGCACTTGTGTTGTACCTAGAGGTGCTTGGGTCTATTGGGGAGCTCGCTGGGGGACGGGACAGCAAGGGAATCAATGACACTGCAGCTAAGAGAGTGAAGAAGAGAGAGGTGGAGGAGATCTGAGATGTAGCCAGACCATGAAGAGCCCACAAGCTGTGATAAGAAGTTTGGATTTTATTTTTAGTGGGCTGGGATGTAACTGAAGTGTTCAGAGGACAGGATTGCCAATATTGGGCTTAAAGGAGTATATTGGAACCCTTTGTACTTTATGCTCAACCTTTCTGTAAATCTAAAACTGCTCTAATAAATAAAATCTATAACGATATCTATCTTTCTTCCTGTCTACCTATGATGCATGTACCATTAGAGTTTTATTTAAAAAATAAACCACGTATTTCACTAACTTCTCTGCATCTTGCTTTTCTACTCAACGATATATTTTGAAAATCTCTGTAAGTCATCTGATAAGCCTATAAGTCGTTGCACTAAGAGCTGCCAAATATCCCATTTTATTTAATATTCATAAACATTTTCTTTTGTTGAGTTTTGTATGTTTCTGTTACAAACATAGATACCATACCTAACTATTAGTACTTAAAAAAATTGGACTTCGGTTTAATAAAAAAAAAAACTCATTCTTTTTAAGCGGGGGAAAGTGTCTACTTGGAGATGGCCACGGTTGTCTAGGTGTGAGAGGTGGTGGGTTGGGCCAGAGCAGAAGAAGAGGGTGGGGCAGGTCCAAATTCACGGTAGAAACAAGGGCAGGCAGAACGGAGCCTCCACCCTGGAGAAGGAAGGTGCAGCATCGGGGCAGCCCTTGGGAGGGGAGGAGAGTAATTCAGTGCAAGCCCTTAGCCACTGTGCAGGGGGTGTCTGCGGGCCCCTCGAGACCTCCCCTGCTCCAACTCGCCTCTCCCTGGGGAGCTGCCATGTCTGGGCTGTCTCAGCAGCTCTCGTGCCCTCTGGCTCCTTCTTGGGCTTGGCCAATAGGGAGTTCTGGCTAGAGGTGGTTGGCGGTGGGGAGCAGAGTGAAATTAGGGGTTTATTTCCCAGATTCCCACCCTCCCTGTGGGGTCTCTGATCAGCAGCCCCCTCCATGGGCCTCTCTCCTCCCTGGTGCTGGGACACCTGTCCCCAGCCTTGCCTCTTTGAGCCTGGAGGGTGACAGCTCCCTGCTGCTGCCAGCCCCAGGGTGCTGCACCGAGGGGCCGCCTCTGCTTCCCTCTCCGGAGCATTCTTTGTACACGCTCTTTCCCAAGGGCTCCTCGAATCACCCCCAAGTGTGCTCTGTCCAGCCAGGGCTCCATGGGTGCGATCCCACCAGAGCCCACTTTCCTATCATACACAGACTTAACATAAATTATATATATCACATAAAATATAAAGGAAAATAATCTTGCACAAAAAAAAATGAAAACTCGGGTGAACCTCGAAAACATTATGGTAAGTAAAAAAATCAGACCTGAAAGCCCATAGATTGTATGATTTCATTTATTTGCAATGTCCAGAAAAGGCAAAGCCATAGAGACAGAAGGCAGATTGCTGGTTGCCAGGGCTGGGGGAGGGGGAACGGAGGGTGACCGTTCGTGGGCACGGAGTTGCCTTTGGGGTGATGAAAATGTTTTGGAACTAGACAAAGGCGACGGTTGCCTGACATCGTGAATGTGCTAAAGGCTGGTGAAATGTATACTTTAGATAATGAAGTGATGGGAATTTCACCCCAATCAAAAAAGAAACAGCTAAAATTCACAATAGCTGCTGCCTTAACCTTGACATTTGCATCTTTCTGTGTCCCCTTCGGGGATTTCACCCCAGCGCGCGTGGGTTGCAGCGCTGAAGTTACTTGGCCTTTTTTGCTGCCTCGGTGAAACCATCTCTGAGGCGTGGTGGGAACATGCGCAAAGCCCTGGTGTTCTAGGCAGAGGCAGCACAAAAATAGGACACATCTTTGCAAAGGGGAAATGGAAGAGCGAACCGCACGGGTCTCTAAGAAAGCCCTCCAGGCCCGGGGCTCTGCGGGGACAGCCCGGCCAGTTGGAGGCAGTGACGAAGGAAACCCACAGAGGCAGAGCACACGGGTCCCCCCCAACCCCTCCAGCCCCGGAGGACGAGCCTTTTGTCTCTCCCTTCTCTGCCCCCAGCTTTGCCAGAAGAGCTGGAATGTTGACACAGCTTGGCTGGCAAGCTGGCTGGCAGTGGGGCCCTTGCTGGGGCTCCGAAACCCGCCCCGATGAGGCCTTCTCCTGCCTTCCCACCATCCGTCCTCCCCTTTCTGGCTAGAGACAGCCGGGTCCCGGCCAGCGCAGGGCAGGAAAGACCTGGGGATGTTGGCCAAGGCCTCCGTTACCTTGGCCCGAGCATGTAATTCATTCGCAGCAGGGACCCAGGGCCTGGCATAGCAGTTGCCTGGCCCTCCATTCCTCTGGGAATGTGTGCTTTTGGGGGGCCTTGGTTTTGAGATCACGCCACTCTCTTTCTGCAGAAGAACCAAACCTATTTTGTTTCTCTGATGAGTCTCTTCTTGCCGATGCCTGTCTTGCGTCTGCTGGTGAGAATCCTCTTGGCAGAGAAATCCACATCCAGAATTCACGGAGTGAGTGACTTGGTGGAAAGGGAGTAACAGAACACCCCGGGTGAGAGACCTGCTGCTGAAGGGCAGGGGAGGGTGCCCTGAACTCACAGTAGGAGCCAGGCACACCACACTCACCCCCGCCCACCCAGCAAATTGCTCTGGACATGGCAAAGCAGCTACAAGGGCAGCCTCTGGAATCAGTTTGGCGAGGCAGCTCTGCCCCTCACCCACTCTGTGATCTCAGGACAGCTATGGAATTTTAAGGTGCCTCAGTTTCTTCATCTGTAAAATGGGTATAACAATTGTGCTTATCTCCCGTGCTGGTTGTGAATGAAATGTGCATAAAATGCTTACAAACACATTGGCCCACAGCGAAGAGCTCCCTAACTATTAACTATTCTTACCAGAAATATCTTTCCCTCCTCGTGGGGCTTCAGTGTCCACGTGTGGGACATGAGGCTATTAGAAGAGATCATTTCTAGGGAGACTTCCAGTTGTAAAACTGTATAATTCTGGAGTTTTAATGAAGTTTTCTGATCCCTGGAGGTGGGGCATCTCTGACAGTCTGTTGACTGTCACCACCACCCTTCAGAACAGCCTCTGCTTCCTCCCAGGCCTGTGGGTTGGAGCCGCACTCTGTTTATCTGACGTGTTGGCTTCCAGAAGGGGAGGTTCTACCAACCATGAAGGTAGCTGCTGATGGAAGGGACAATGTAAAGCCACTCTGGGTTCTATTCACTGTCATGCTCACAAGGCTTGTGACCTAGAAAGGCACATGGCAGGGGATGGCCTCAGGGGCCTGTGACCTGTGCAGTCACAGTGGGGACACTACACTTGTAAGTTTCCTGCACATTGAATGCTCTGCTGCTGCCATTTTGAAATTTTAATAATTTTTGAACAAGACGCCCCACATTTTCATTTTGCCCTGGGCCCTGCACGTTGGGTAGCCAGTCGTTCCTGCACGCTGATGCACTCCCCAAGGTCACCACTGTCCAAGTGTGTGCAAGTGTGTATGTGGGTGTGTGTACACACATGTGTGTGTGGCTGGGGCTGGAGAGATTCTTTGGAATTTTAAGTTGCCATGTGTAAGGAGACGCCTCCATCAGTCCCCCTTGCAGAGAAGAAGCGCAGCTAATTACAAGTGGTCCCCAAACCTGGCCCACCCCACCGACCCCACAGCGGCGGCAGCTGAGAGGCCAGAAAGCAGCAAACACGCTGACTCATGAGAATCTCCCGGCACACGACTCGGGGTGGTGATTTTTCTCTGCCTTACTTCTGTGTCTCTTGCAGATGATGTATGAATCGCCTTACTTACCTTTTCCCTCCAAACCTTCTCCTTTATTATTTTTATTAATGTCATGCCAACCCTGAAAAGGTGTTTCCTTTTCAAAAAAAAAAAAAATAAGAAAGAAAAGAAGAGAAAATAACCCCCTAACACCTCATTCTCATAGCAGAGGGAACATATTTTTAAAAATAGTAATATTTATGTGTGTGTGTATGAGAGAGAGAGAGAGAGAAGCTGGTTTACTTATATGAGAGTCTAAAATGTGAATGTAAATAGTAACAAATTCAGGTCTTTATTTCAGAAAGATCCAGATTACCCAGGAAAGTTTTATCATCATCTTTATTGACAGTAAAAACGTCACTGAATTTAACATATTTAATTTCAAAAGTAAGGGAGACATCGCCTGCATTTAGAGTCAGGAGAGGGGTTCAGTGCAGTGTTGTAAGAGAAGCCTGTCACTGGGTTCCTGACAGCTTGGTCCTGGCACCCACTGCCATACGGATGTATATCCTTGCCATTTGTTGAGTGCTCAGCCCTTGGCATTCAGCGAGCCATTGAACCTGTGAGATTCCCTCGGAGATGGGCGTCCCAATGTTTAGAGGATGAAACCGAGGCTTAGAGAAATTCAATAAACGTGCCCAAGGCTTGCACTGCTCACACCAGAACCAACACTGGAATCCAGATCCATTAGTCTGGAGCTAACAGGCATAGCTCTAAATATTTGCCTTGGCTTGTGTCCGTGAACATGAGCCACCTCAATTAGCTGCAGCAAAATGACAGGCGCAGATTGACACTTGACCGGACTGCTGATCCTTTATAAACTCAACATCTCAGGGGACAAAGAGATCTGAGAAGTGATTGTTCTAACCTGTCACCCAATGCACGAGTTTCTCCTCCTCCCATGTCCCCGGTTATGGATTCCTTTTGATGATTCCCTGTGATGGAGAACTCACTACCTGTCGAGGCAGCCTCTTCCATAATCCCACAGCTCTTTGAATGAGAATGTCTGTCTTTACCTTGAGAGACAGAGCTTTTCTCCTCCACCCTTTCCTCAGATCCAAGCTAGAGGCACAAAGAACAGGTGAACCTTCACCTCAGTACAGGTGCTCCCAGCCTCCCAGACTCCATCTTAAGGCAGAGCATCTTTCAATCTCTCAATGGTTTCTTCCGCAAGCCAGTTTCCGGACAATTGTCAAACCAGTTCAGGGTATTGGTCTCTGGCTGAAGAAAATGAAACCTTCCAGCTTTGCACATTTGCACATGAACTTTGGGGTTTGGGGGTCCATTCCTAGACCAGCAGGGAAGCAAGCTCCACATTCCCCAGAAGGGGATGTGATCAAGGGCTTTCGAGGTGAAAGGCAGCTCCAGGTGTCCTGTTAGGGGAGCAAGAGCCTCCACCTGCACTCCCAGTTCACCATCCGCGCCCCTCTCCCGAGAGGAAACCTCCTTCTCCCTGGCAGTGGGGGAGCTCTTTAAGGATCCTGGGAAGGCGAGGGTGTGCCATTTATGAAAACAACTGTTTAATAGCTCCCAGACCGTCCATATTTGAATGTGAAGAAAATAATAGTAAAAACATCATAAAGAAACAGATGTGCCCGAGTCAGGTTTTGTGGCAGGAAAAAATGGGGGTTTGCGAGTATTGATTTCATTCTCCCAACTGATGAGGATGGCAGGTTCTGTGTCCCCGGGATGGGTCTTGCAGAGCCCAGTGGGTGGGCTGCACAGTGCCAAGGGCTCTCCACACTTGCTGTCCACCTTTATACACACCTGCATCCACCTGGGTGGCCGCAGGTGCCAAGCAGCCAGAGAGGGGCCAACCTGCAGCACAGAGGTATTGTCCTCTCCCCAGGCCATGGGATCACAGAGGCACCTTTTCGCCTTTTCCCACTGTGCATAAAGGTGCCTGTACAGACTAGCAGCCACGTTGCATGCACGTATGCACATGTGCACGTGAGTGTGCAAGTTCACACTCTCACACTGTAGACCAGGCCCCTGTAGCTTGGGCAACAGCCTCTTATTCCAGGTGTCCACACTGGGATGCTCATTGTTCAGCAAAGCAGTAGCTGAGAGGCAGCATGTTACAGCAGGCAGAGGTTTTCGAGCCATGGAAACACGATTTTGAATCCTGCTTCTGCAACTGACTAACTATGTGGCCAGTGTCAAGCCCCCCCGTTTGGAGAATGAGCATAATAAAAGACAGTCACCTCATGGAGCTAACTTGCGAAGCTGTCCCTGCAGCGTAGTAGACGCTCAATGAAACTGACCTCTCTGGAAGTTACTTTGCAGTTGAAGGTAGATAAACAGAGAGAATCTAGCAAGGTGGTTGGGAGCAGCGTTTCTGAAGTCAAACTGCCTGGGATAGGAATCCCAGTTTTACCTTTGACCTGTGTGGGATCTCAGGCAAGTTACTTAGCCTTCCTGTGCCTCAGTTTCCTGGTCTGTAAAATGGGGACAATATGAGCACATGCTTCATGAGCTTGCTGTGGGGAATAAATGAAATAAATGGTGGAAAGCGCTTAGCTTGGAACGTGCATCTAGCTAATCACATTGCTTTCCCATCCCAGCCGAGGCTGTCTCCTCCACGGGGCGGGCTGTCCCATGCCAACTGTCCTGGTTGTGAAAACCCCAGTCTTTCTTGGCACTATATATCTCTCCCAGGCAAGTAAAAGCACAGCAATAAATCCTCATCAAATGGGAGAATGAAATCGATAACAGAACACCTTCCCCCCGCCCCTCACCACGAAAGTGGAACATTTGATATTTGTTCTCAATGTCTGTTCTAACCTTCCTCCCCCTACATTTTAGTGAGTTTAATTTCTGAAATGTTTAACAGTTGTTTTCAGATAAATCACAGTCGAGCTTTCTGGCCCGATTCGCAGGACTTTGCATTGCACGGGGGAAATAAGCTCTTCCGGCTTACTGGAGAGGAGCAAGTGTGTTCTCATTGTCTATTCACAGTGGTGTCACTGGGAAGGGACCTCGAACATGCAACTTGTCAGACTTCCCCGTTACCTATCATTCAAATGTGTAGTGGAATTCTTTTAGAAATGGATTGCTAGTTAACTTTTTTTTGGGGGTGTGGGGGAGTGTTTCCAGGTATAGTTTCACGAATAATAGCTTCGTAAAGATGAGCTTGCTTGAAAATAATAAGAAAGTATTCATAGCATGGGTGCAAATACAGTATGCACACATGAGAATTGAAGACTGTATCCGATTGCCGTCCAGGACGTTGATTTTCCTAAGCATTGCTCTGCATGGTACCAGCACCGCCATTTTCTTCCAGCAGAATGATTGGAAATTCAGGCTCTAGTGACAGAAAAATATGGGTTCAGAACTAAGATGTATAACTTCCCCCTCTATCCCTACAAACGTAATCTCCATTCTTCTCTCCCCAGTTCTGTGCCTGGGAAGGCTGTCACAGGTGGTTAGATCAACCAGGGACTCCATTGCCTTCGGGATGCTGGTTGGATTTGACCAATGTGGGCACCACAGGGGCTGGCAGCCAGGCAGAAGTATGTTTGGGTGCATATTCTCCTGGGTGCCTCCCCAATGGACCACATGTTTGCAGTGGCTATTTTTCTCTCTGCAAACCCTCTCCTTCCCCTAGGACTCTCTCTGACTTGATAGCACCTTCATTAACTTGCCACCATTACTCTGCTCAAGTGAGTGCGAAAGCTGCTTCATACCAGCTACGAAGTCACCTTGTCCATGACTTCACCTCTCCAAGCCTCAGCTCCCACCTTTGTAACCAGGGGATAGAAAGAATGCCAGCCTCATCCAGGTGGGAGGATCAAATAAGATGATGCAGTTGACATTACGGCCTGGCACAGAGTTCATTGCGCTCAATAAATGGCAACTGTTTTCTGTCACCATCGTCATCGTCATCCACTTAGACGGTGAGACGACTGTCCCTTACCCCTCGTCCTTCCTGGTCGCTGTCTATGAAGACGATCAGTACCATTCATCAAAATACAGATGGCACCCGACTTATGATTTTTCAACTTTACAATGGTATGAAAGCAACACATAGCAGTAGAAATTGTACCTCAAGTACCCATATGAGCATTCTTTTTCATATTCAGTGCAGAATCCAGTAAGTTACATGAGATATTCAAGACTTGATTATAAAAGTCTTTCTGCTAGACCAGTAGTCCCCAACCTTTCTGGCATTGGGGACTGGTTTCATGGAAGACATGGAAGACAATTTTTCCATGGACTTGGGAGGGGAGGGATGGTGGGAATGGGGGTAGGGGTGAGGGTGGGGGAAGGGTCGATGCAGAGCTCAGGTGGTGATGCGGGCGATGGGGAGCAGCTGTAAATACAGATGCAGCTTCACTCGCTGGCTCACTTGCTCGCGTGCTGCTCACCTCCTGCTGTATGACCCCCACCCAGTTCCTAAGTTTCATGGAAGACAATTTTTCCACTGACGGCGGGGAGGTGTGGCGGAGCTCTGCAGCCCAGTCCCTAACAGACCTGGTGGTTGGGGACTGCAGCGTTAGACAATTTTGCCCAGCTGCAGGCTAATGTAAGTGTTCTGAGTTTGTCTAAGGTAGGAGAGGCTAGGGTATAGGTTTAAGTGTATTAAATGCATTTTCAACTTCATGACATTTTCAACTTACAATGGGTTTTTGGGATGTAGCCCCACTGCAAGTTGAGCATCTATATTTCCCAGCTCTCCTCCTCCCAGACACGAGGTGGGACTGCACTTCCTGCCCTCTCTACACGTGGGCCATGGGCATGAGACCTTCCTCGGTCTATGAGATCTGGGTGGAAGTCACACATGTCCCTTCTGGGAGGAAGCTTTGAGAGCCAGCGTTGGATTCTCACCACATTCCCTCCATACCAGCCTCAGTGATCTCAGAAACACGGGTTGAGATGGAGCCCCCGTCAGCTGGTGTCTCTGAGAGACAACCACCACCACAACCAAAGCCCCTCTGCTAACCCACACGGCACACGCTACTTGGACAAAAATGAAGCCATTTTTGCCATCCCTCAGCTAAGGGAAATGAGCAACAGCGAAGTGAAGGTCCCGGCTCAAGTGGCCTGAATCCCAACTCCCAGGCCGTTCTCTTCACTCCCACCTCTACTCACCTCTGCGGCTGGACGCTGGGAGGCAGAGCAGCTGGGACCCACCCTGCCTTAGGGGCACATAAAAGAACAACCATGCAACAGCACCAGCCTGGGCTTATCCCAGAGGAAGATGTGTCCACGGAGGGTCCGGTGCTGGGATTTAGAGCAATGTTTACTATGTTCCTGAATGAATAAATTTCCCCAAGACTGAAATTTTAAAATGTCCCCCAAGAGGTGTCACCTACTCTGTTCTAGGGATGCTGAGAAGAAATATCAAGATTAGCCCAATTTCTGAGTTCCTGTGGTGGTGGTGGTGGGGGAAACTGCAAATTGCTATGTTAAGCGATTAAAAAACCTACTTTGTTTAAAATTTCCTCACAACAAGTTAATTATTATTGACCCAGTCTACAGAGAGGTTGACTGAGGCTCAGAAGGGTTAAGGAAACTTGCTAAGGTCCCAAAGCTGAGTAATATTAATGGATATAGTAATACTTAATATAATACATGATTATTTTAGTTGACATTTATCAAATGTTTACTCTGCCCCAAGCACTGATAAGCCTTTCTGTGGATTAGTTCATCTGTGATGTGCTTTTGAAATGTGCCTATGAAGATGGCAATTCCACTGTGGTAGACGATGGTAGATGAGAAAACTCATTCGAGCCCTGGTCTCCTTTCCCAAGGCCTCCTCCACCACTCGGTGTTTCCCAAACTGTGTCCCATGGAGCTCTGGGGATTCCATGGCATCTACTCCAGAACAAGGAAAGAGAGATCCAAGGTCTTACGGCAAAGTTCTCGTCCCTGTCTTAAAGCAGCTAAACTTTCATCTGCTTTGATGTTGTTTTTTCATAAGATTTCTTTAAACAAAATTTTGCAAGGTTAGGAAAAGGTTGAGGACCTATCTCTGAGCCAGATGCTGTCTAAGTCACCATTGACACTGAATCTTCTAGGATTCTTGGAATGAGACCCCCAGTTTTCTTTCTCCAGGGCCATGAAACTGCTCGTTTCCTGTCTGCTTTAGCTATCTGGCATCCGCTGATACCAGCCAGGTATTTACCAATTAGCCAATACTATAGATTCTGTACCCACTAAGGTCTGGGTTCTAGTCTTGGCAACTTGCTCTGAGCCTACCTAGGCCCGGTGTCCTCTGGTCAAAGTGTACGGCACCAGACCAACCACTCCCAGCAGGCTTTGGTCTAGAATCACCAAGACGTACTGATGGGGAAACAGCTGGAGACAAATGGTTGACAAATAATGACAGCCATAGGTGCCAGCGGCTTGTTCACACACTTGCCACTGTGCTGTCTCACATCACTGCATATTTTCTTAACTTTAAAGCAGACATACTTTAAATAACTTAAACAACAAAGTTCAGATAAGTGATCATTCTAGCTTTTCAAATCCAGTCCATCCCCAAGACTTGGGACCCCTTTTCCCGTGTGGGGTTTGGGTGGACTGTCTATTTAGTCTTTAACAAGAAAAGTGGAGTTCCGCAGACATACCCACAACAGGGGACCAAGGGCAGGGCCTTTTTGCCAGGACCTACGACTCTGCTTCTGTTGTCCGGGAACTCAACGGTGGCTGCTTTCCTCAAAGCATCAAAAGCCACTGCCTGTGTGCTGACCTGCTACCAGTGGATCGTGTACATGGAGATGTACTAGCACTGACTTGTGAAGCCAGGGATCCTAACGAGGATGCACATGAGTGTACAACATTCTTTCAGCCACGCCGTGAGACGGCGTCTCCCATTTGGCAGATGAAGAAGCAGAGACTCTGCCACAGAATCTGCCGTCTCTGGCACCCTGGAGAGTTGTCATCTCTGAAGCAACAGGCGTTGGCCTCCCCTGCCTCTCTCTCGCTCCCCCTCCCTCTCTGCTGCAATACAAAACCCAGTTCCTTATCACTTGTTGTCGCTAACCATCCTCTGGCCCTTGGGGACCTGGACAGACTGTAACCCGGGTGGCCTGGCGGGAGTCCAAGCCAGGCGACACTGCTCTCGTATACCCAAATTTCCTGCCTGTGGTTTGCACTGCTGTAATTGTGCTGGTTCACACTTCCTGTCCTAACCCGTGGGCTGGTGTGATGCTGACTTCCTCCTGGACGCTGTGTTCACAGCATAGGTGGCCAGCTGTGGTCCTGTGACCTGTCGCCACATGGGGAAAGAAACTGGAGCCCTGGACCCTCCTCCTGCCTCTGCCCTTCTGGCCCAGCCATGCATCCTCCACCCACGAGAGTGGCCTTTGCCTCTGCCAGGCCTGCGCCTTCTGGGAAGGTGCCTGTGTACGCAGGTGGAGCTGGGCAGGAGGGGACGCTGAAGGCCTACGGGAGACATAACTGCATTGAACAAGTGCCCCAAGTGTGCACTTTCTTACTTTAGGCCAAATCATTATTGTCAAGAGCTGGCCGGGCCTATTCTGGGTTCTGACAAGTGCCTGCTCACTGTTCTCCTGACTTCCCCTCTTGCCAACCACTCACGCCTTCCAGTTCCGGCTCCACCTAACAGCTGGGGCGATCCTATAATTCAGATCAAGTCACTCCCCCAATCTGAGCCCTTCAGTGGTCTCCAATCCTTCCAAGAAGTAAAACTCAAGTTCTCATCATGGTTTAAGGACCCTTCAGTATCCAGTCTCTGCTTCCTTGCAACGTGCACGTCCCACCTCACCTGCAGCCAGGCTGAGCCCCTTCCTGTCCCTGGGAGCTGTCCCAGCGTACACCGAGAGCTCTCGTGGTCCCTAGGTTGTCCCCCCAACCCTGTCCTTGGGTGGTCTCAGGCCATGTTCATCTACCTGCTGGACCTTGTTTCTGTACCTAGAAGCAAGAGCGTGACACCCAGGCACCCAACTGCTGGGAAGGTTGCTATCACTCCTAAGAACAACACTTAGCACCTGAAGATCATTAGCCACGCGCCTGGGACCCCGCTTAGCGCTTTACCTGCTCATTTCATTCCATCCTTACAACACCCCTAGGAAGCAGGTGTCATCATCACCACCATATTTTAGATGAATAAACTGAGGCTCAGAGAGTTTAAGTAACTCACTCAAGATCATTTTAGTTAGGAGTGTTGAAGCCTGGCTAGGTTAGAATTCTCTCCTAACCACTGTATTATACTTCCCTTGCAAATTCAATGAAATAATGAATTAAAAGCAAGAACACATAGGAAGTGCTTAGACATTGTTCAGGAGGACAAAAGGCACAGGCTGTTTAACGTGAACACCTTGTGCTCAAGTGACCGAGAGTTCCAAACCAAGCGCCACGGCAGATACTTTCCCTATTTACTTTTAGTTAATAAAATTACAAAATATCATTGGATCTTAACGACACCCGAAGGGGGTTAATTACATGGTGGGGAATTGTCCTCGAGCTCAAGCACGGTTGGTTTAATGGATGTACTTTCAGGAAAAAGAAATATAGCACATTGATCTTTAAAAAGGAAAACTAAAGAGCTCCCAGATGCAGATGAGGAAAGAGAAAAGTCCTCACTCAGCATGCGGCCCACCGTTAATCCTCAGGACACATTTCCTGCAGGATCTCTGGGTTCTTCCTGTTGTGGACTCAGGAATTCAGGGCTCAAGGCTTCCAGTCAGAGCAATTTCCCAATATCCCTGAACGAGAGCCTCCTCCTCCTTCTTAGTTCAAATCTCTTGGAAAATAAAAAACAGAGAGAGAATCTTCTCACCCCGTGCAAACTCCCACCCACTAGCAACACCCTCCAGTTGGTACCAGCCGGCCAACTCCTTCCAATGCTAGAACCTCCAACTTGCTTGTGTCTCTGAGATTCAGTTTCCCTACTTATAAAATGGTGGTAATAACATGGATTTCAGTAGGACAGCTCATTTCAAACAGTTGCTGAATACACTGTAACAAGAGCCAATAGTTTTCACGTGCTTACTATGTGAAATAAGCACTTTAATAAGCACCATAATAAGCACTTTAATAAATATATCTCTATCTCACAAGCTTACATGATAGATATTAGTATTATCATCTTCATTTTCCAGAAACAATGCCGGGCTCAGGGGAAATGAAGATAAATAAGGTTGTAGTCCCTGCCTCCAAAGAGCTCGACTTCTGTTTGGGGAAACAGTCATGGGAAATGGAAATCGAGTCACTGTGAAGAGAGAGGCGTCTCAGCTCTGGGTGCGACGGGCACACAGGCAGAGAACCTAGGATGTGTAGGGGGATAGACACGGCGTCCATGTGAGATGGGGTAGGGAGAGGAAGCAGATGTCAGATTCAGAGAGGTTGAGTAACTTGCTGAAAGACACACAGCTACTTAGAGATAGAGCCTGGATTCAGAGCAAGATCATTTTAGCCCCAAACTGTGGACCCTCCTTGTTCCAGGGCTGTTTGATAGCCTCAATCACACTCTCAGCTCCCCCGGGGTAGAAGCCATACTTCTCTTTTTATGTGAGACTTCCTACATACGCAAGACACTGCCTCAGTGGTTCCACTGCACAGTGCAAATGGAGACCCATCTCCCCTATACAGAGCTGCCAAAGGAGCTGCGTTTGCAGAGACCCCTCTGGCTGCAAGCACAAGTGGAAAGAATAGCTGCAAAAAACATCAATAATTGATGCATTTCCATAGGCACATAGTGACTGTCTCTCTGCCTGGCACAAGGTAGGTGAGTCGACAGCCATCTAGACTTGGCCCCTGCCCTTTGGGAGTTTACAGTTAAGCCAAGGAGACAAATGCCTGCACAATTCGTGTATCTGAAAGCAAAACAGAGCGAATGCTACGAGCAGGGTCCCAGTGGGGTGCTCTGGGAGCGCAGAGAAGCCTGTGATTAAATAAAAGAGGCTTCTTGGATTGAGATCAGTCCAGTGATGGCTTGCTTGCTGGGGCTTTGGGCAAAAGTCATTTAATATCGCCGAGTGTTGTAAGGCTGAATTCGATTAAGGCTCTAAATGCTCGGAGCTCCTTGGAGAAACTCATTTCATGCAGTTGGAGAGCTCAAAGTAGTGGCATTTCCCTGTGAGGATCACGTTTAGACTTCCAAATTCCAAAGAGGAGACACGATGTCTTCTGTCTCAAAATCTTCCCCAGCACGGGGAGAAAGGCAGAATGATGGAAAAAGAGTTTTGAGGATTTGCTGAATGATAATAGGATTGGAGTCATTGTGAAAATGCCAGCCCAGAAAGATTTCTCTCCTGGCATCTCATTGGTTTTTCTTCTTGGACTTTTCCTGACCCATTGGTTAATATCGTTTGATAGCAGATATTGTTATGATATTAGAAAACAGCGTTTTCTATGTGCAAAACCAAAGTGGCATCTCTTCCACTCAATTTACTGTTCATCTTCTAGACATGGTTGTTCTAACAGGGATTCTCCATCACAGTTAGGGCGTGAATATCCTTCTGTGGCCAGTTTTCTAGGGTAAGTAGAGTGAATTCTTTTCCCACTGAGGGCAAGGAGGACTTTTCTCTGCACTAGACCAGACTTCAGTACAGGAAATAAGGTTATGTTGAAGCTCTAAACATCTTAAAAGAACTTTCACCTATATTACTTATTTCTATTTTCGCAACAGTCTAAAAGCATGAGTTCGTTCATTCTAAAGTACTTACTACTGAACACCCCCTGTGTGGCCACTTTCCCAAGTGACAAGAAGGGACTGGTAAATAAGACAGACATACTGGCTGACTGGGGAGTTTGGCAGAGAAGACAGACAAGTCCATAAAGAATTACCCATTCTACTAAGTGAAGTATCCCAAGAATGGAAAAATAAGCACCACATGTACTCACCAGCAAATTGGTTTCCCTGATCATCACCTAAGTGCACATTTGGGAATAACACCAAGTGGGTGTCGGACAGATGTGGAGGGTGGGGGGAGCGGATGGGTGTATACCTACATGATGAGTGTGATGCGCACTGTGTGGGGAATGGGCACGCTTGAAGCTCTGACTCAGGGGAATGGGGGGGCATGGGCAATATACATAACCTGAACTTTTGTACCCCCATAATAAGCTGAAATAAAAATAAATAAATAAATAAATAAAAGAATTACAAGGTAAGATAAGCCAGTTCCTGAGACAGTGAGGACAAAAGGAGGGAGTAGTAAGCCTAACAAAATGTTAGAAGTTCCATTTTACGGAAGGGAAAACTGAGGTACAGGGAGGTTAAACAACTCACACAACATCATACGTCGTCCCAGTGTTAAGTCCTTGAAAGACACACACGGTTATCTGTTCAGCAAGGATGGTGGACTAACTCAGTTCTCTGGAAATGAATTCACTAGGCTAGGAACCGCCTAAGTGAAATGATTACGTCTTCAATTTTGGGGGGATCTGAAAAGTTTATTGTGGTTTATTCCTTTTTTCCCCCTCTATCTCGGAATAATATAGTTGTGACAATCCTGTGATTGTCAGCATGAAATGACCCCAGGACATCTAGTGTAAATGCACACACTCCTATCCCAGAGATAACTGGGTTCCCCCAGATACTGGAGCCTACTCAGGTCCTGAGGGATTCGGGGAGCTTTTGAAGGGACCCCCTTGCATCCAGCTGTGCCCATCAGCATCCCCGGTCGCAGGCAAGCGGGAAGCCTGGGCAGAGATCTAAGTGACTTAACCCTTTTGCAGGGGGGTCAATTTGCTGCATTAGCTGGGGGCTGTGCAATACCTTCTGGCTCGGATTTCCTGCTCCGCTCTGACCCACCTCTCCTAAGGATTACGTCTTCCTCTGGGATTGGACTTTGAGGCCAGTTTTGTAGATGGGGATTTATTTGAAACGGGCAAATGAAACTTATCTTGCCATTAGCCTGTTGCCATTATTCCTGTCTGGTCAGCCAAATGAGAGCTCAGCTTGAGAGCTCAGAGGTTAAAGTTGGCTATCCTATACTCATCAGCGATTTTGGAATTTCTAGAACGGTAGTAGAACAGGAACATTTTACCTTTCATGTGTTCCCCCATAATTGCACTTCAGTGCATCACAATTTTGAGTTTCATCGTGCGTGTGGGATTTTTTTGTTGTTGTTGTTGTTTTGTTTTGAATGCTGGTTTCCTCGACAGCTTAAATGTCCACAGATGCTTCTTGGGAGAAACACATTATGTTCCATTGACCAAATATAGAAATCATTCAAGTTATCGTCCAACAAAAAAATATGTCATTACTTTCTTTCCCCAAAATTCTTTATCCCATTGGATATGGGAATTAGATAAGATTAAGTTCTTAGGCAACATCAACTTATGGGGCAGACAGATTCTGCGCTGTTCGACTGTGTCAGGACAACATTTATATCTGCTTAAATAGAAGACAATGTGTCCAACACACACGCAGAGACAGCCGCGCGAGGTTTGCTTTAAGTAGAGCAGCATTAGGTTACTTTAAGGTGACAATTTCTAAATGAGAGTAAAACTGTGTAATAAGATTTAAAAAATTGGACTCATTCTTAGTTCACCAGCTCCCCAACCAGTGACAAAATATGCCATTAGTGGCCACAGCACGATTCTGAAAATATACCTTCCTTACGAGTTAACGCTTTTTTTTTTTCCCTGTGAGCTAAAAATTACAAAGCCCCGGATTTCATCGCTCTTGCAATCTATTCTTTTCCCCTGACTTCCTGTTTTCATGAAATTTTAATCAGGCACTTAAAATAAATAGCTATGCAGAGCTTCTCTGCCTCCCCCAATACCCGGGATGGATGTTTTGGGTAAAGTGATAGTCCAGAGACCTTGAGAACAGTGAATCCCATTCTTACTTGGCAAGACAAGAGAAATTAAAACACGGCTCTGTCCACGGCTGTGTGCCCAGAGGGGACACAGTGGTCTTGGTCTTGGAGGATCAAACAAAGACATAGTATGTGGGACTTTTTTTTTAATTCTTCTTCCAAATATTGACAGCATTTTGATCAATTTAGAAAGGCAAGCAAGATAAAGGACAACTAAATTATTATGAGTGAGAGAGGGGGGAAAAAAAGGAATAAACCTCAGTAAACTTTTAAAATCCCCTTGAAGTTGAAAAATGAATCATTTAATGTAGAATGCTACTTTTCATGGCTAATGGTTTTTCATGATGTATATTTGAGTCCCCTTCCTTTAAACAAAAAGATGCCTGGTATTTAAAACCTGCCAAGATTTTGTTTTCTATTTGTTTCATGTAATGATTATATCTACAAATGACATTATAGAGATGTTTACTATACTTGTCGCAAAACCGTTATATTCAGGGGTGGATGTCCTTTCTTGGAATACCTCCAGGTTTCATGGAGAGTGAGTGCTATGAACCCAGAAAGACATAAGAATGCTAGAGAATGAATATGGTCACTCGATAAGTCAAAGTGCTAGAAGCCCGGAAAGAAGGTTCTTAGACACACATGAGGAAATCAACTTCCTTGCCTTAAAATGCCAAGCTTCGGTATAACAGTAGGTAAACAGCATGAAAGGCTCTCAAGTCATGAGTGAAAACACGATGAAATGATGTGAGAGTTAACATCATTCAATCCCCATGACTCCCCATGAATCTACTGCTTGTCTCTTTGGTCTCAAACGGGAATAGATTCATACTAACTGCAGGTTTCAATGAATGGCCACAGATGATATACACAAGCACACATCTCCCTGACTCTGAAGTTCCAGCCCCTGGTTTTAAACATTGGGAGATGGGTCTTGTAGGTTAGTGGTAAATGTCTTACAAGTGGCTTCCCAACAAAAAAAAAAAAAAAAAAATGGTGGTGGGAAAACTTGATTGGTAACATTTGCCCATTTCTGTAGTGTAAATACTTCCACCATGGTCAATTTCAAACTGCTGTGATACCACCAAACATGGAGTTGGAAAAAGATGTGCAGGAGCATCACTGTAGATAGTACCACAGATGCAAATAATAACAAGAGCATAGATAATAGTATAATGTAGTAAAATAATCAGGAAGTGAGGATTTTTGAGTACTTATTCTATTTTTTAAGTAGAATTTGATTGTAAGTTTACATAATTTAATTTTTAATAATGGCTGTGTATGATAATGACTCACAACATTGCTGAAAATTTAACGGTGGGCTCTTGTGAGCTAGCACAAACTCACCTCAACACACCAGGGCTGCAAGGGAACCTGGCTTTAGAGCTCCATTTATTTGGAAATAGCTGTGTGTCATTTGTGGTTTAGCAAACTTGCCTATTTCCAGGGATAGACCACATTTTTGGATCTGTGCTAGCTTGGTCTTGGTCCCCCAAAGTTTCCCCCAAATTATAATTGACCACAAAATATCACTGCTGCCCGTTTTCTTCAATATAGGGTTTCATCTCCTTCATTGTCTCCAAATATAGCTCTAAGTTTGCCTTCTTACCTTGCTTAAGTGGAATCTAAATAACCTCAAAAAGAGTTGAATCAACTCCCCAAACAAAAGAAGTCATTCAGCTTTGTGGCATCGCAAGTCAGAAAAGCTAGAAAATACTATTTTTCTTCCTACGAGCCCAGAGGATAAAGTTCCACTAGGGAAAAGAGAGAAGACTGAATTTCCACCAAGTTCCTTTTCTAATGTCAACATTTGGTGACCTCACAAAATAGGAGATCTGGGGGTGCTTCCACCCTGATGGGGGGGGTCCCATCATTTCACCTCGCAATCATTAAGAACACCTCTTGGAGAAGCTTGTGTAAAAATTCTCACCACCGTTTGAAGAAGAAACCATTGTTGGGCAACTTGGAAGAGCCACCTGAGAAAGGTCTCTTTGTAAGATGGCACCAGCAACATGTTGGTTCAACACCAATAGAGAAGAAGGTGACGGTTTCCAAACAAAAGTGAATGTGAGAATTCAGTTCCAGCTGCCAGGGATCTCATATTCCAAGAGTTTCCTCTGCCCCCTTTAGTTTCCTAGCCATGCCCGATTCCTAGGTGCCAGAAGCCCTTTTACCCCTTCTCGTGGCAGTCCCAGTAGCGATGGTGTGATTTTCTGGAATCGCACTCACGGAGAAGAAAGCCAAGTTCATGCGGCTAGATGCAGATAGCTTCTGTGAACCACCCACACTATTATCAACAGACACCATCCCAGGGGCCAGGAAATCATCCTGCTCTTGGCAAAAACCCGGCCACTTGGGTAGGAACTGAGCAAAAGCATCCAAGCCAAGCAAAACTGAGCAAAGCATGGCCCTCTCTGTACTGAAATCCAGATTCAGCATGAAGGATCTTGGCAGAATGACAGCTGGGCTCGGCCCTGGTAAATGTCACAACCATATCTCAAATAACCCATTCTCTTAATAAAACACAGTTTGACTTAAGGCTTCGAGATATCAATTTGAAGGGAGAAGAAAAGGCAAGAGAGAAGCCAGTGAAGAGCTTCCTGCTATATTAACGTTGTTATTGAATGCATATGCTTACATGCACTTCTGACAGAATCATCCAAAACGCTGAAAATGAACTTGGCTGTCTTTGGCTTCTTTATTTACAGTCGCTAACTACTCAAGGATTCTCAGAAATGCAGAGATTTCTTGGAGCGGGTTGTCTACAATAATGTGCCTTTCCTTCAGTCCCATCTAGGCGGCTAATGGGCCAGTGCAGGATTTCCCTGCGTTTGCATATTTATAGGGTCTGCTCCAGCGTCACTGAACGGAGCCTGGTGCCAGCAAAAGGGGGTCAAGCTGGCAGGAGCCTCTATTTCCCTTCTTACCTACAGTCTTAGACAGCCCAAGCCCTTCCCCCACCTGAGAGTAAGACCACCCCAGAGGACTCAACTGCTACGTCCGGTCCGTGGCAACCTGAGGCAGGTCGGGATGTGGGAAAGAACAGACTGGAACTCTCGGTTCCAGAATAAGAGATTGCAAACTCCAGCTGGGCTCTCTCGTTCCTCAGTCATACCTTCCCCTGGACCAAAGTTGGGGGAGGGAGGTTTTCCTTTGGATTTGGATGGACCCTAGTTTGAACTCTGTCTCCACCCCCCTTTAGTTGCAAGTTGGAAAACGCCTTAGCTATCCCGAGTGTCCAGGTGTATTAATAAACAAACAAACAGAGAAAGAAAAGAAAGACATTCACCGTTGGGGAAAGTTGAGTAAAGGGTATTCAGAACTCTATGTCCTATTTTTAGTAACTTCCTGTGAGCCTATAATTCTTATAAAATAATTTTTCAAAAGGAGCATTAATGCTAATAATAACAACAATTTTAATAATATTTCACAGGCTGTTTCTGGAAGAAGGGTTAAACGGAATCATGTATGTATAAGTGCCAGCAGGTGTCGGCATGCATACAGTAAATGTAGGCTGAATGCAGTCGGGATTATGGACCCTAAGCATAAAATAAATGTTATTTTAGGCTGGGTGTGGTGGCTCATGCCTGTAATCCTAGCACTCTGGGAGGCTGAGGCGGGTGGATTGCTTGAGGTCAGGAGTTCGAGACCAGCCTCAGCAAGAGCGAGACCCTGTCTCTAATAAAAATAGAAAGAAATTAGCCGGGCAACTTAAAATAGAAAAAATTTAGCTGGGCGTGGTGGCATGTGCCTGTAGTCCCAGCTACTTGGGAGGCTGAGGCAGGAGGATCTCTTGAGTCCAGGAGTTTGAGGTTGCTGTGAGCTAGGCTGACGCCATGGCACTCTAGCCAGGCAACAGAGCAAGACTCTGTTTCAAAAAACAAAACAAAGTTAATAAATAAATGTTATTTTAACTTAATTTCAAACAAGGGATGATGCATGTTATGTTCATCAAATGTCAGGAGAGTCCTAATTCTCTCAAAGAAT
This sequence comes from Varecia variegata, assembly GCA_028533085.1. Taxonomy (NCBI): domain Eukaryota; kingdom Metazoa; phylum Chordata; class Mammalia; order Primates; family Lemuridae; genus Varecia; species Varecia variegata. The sequence continues at coordinate 117,204,697 of CM052442.1, read as the reverse complement.
TAGGACAAATATAAGAAGAGCTCCCCAACAAATCAAGGCCCAAACAAGTGGGTTAATATTGCTATGTGTTTAGCGGGTGCCCAACCTTGAAGACATCCCCAAATAATTTCTTTTAAAGTCTTGCTCATCTCTACATCTCTTCTGGTTTGAAGACACACCTGCAGATTCCTATTTCTTGGGGAAACTATGGCACGAGTGGTTAGAGGGCTTTCTGAGGTCTCATGAGTCGTTCCCATGGGCCGGGGTGGACATGCATCTGTGATCACCCAGAGCCTTTTCCGTGTGTCTGTCCCACCACATCAGGGCCCGAACAGGCCTACTTTAAATTCAGTGCCCATGAAGAAAGCAAATGTGAATACTGGGGTGCACTTAAACCCTACATTTTCTCAAAAAAAAAAAAAAACCATTGAAATGCCTTTAGAAAATATGTACGGAGCATGCTAAATGAAAAATCAGAGTAAAATATTAAGGACATTATTAATTTTTTAAAATGTACATTTACACAAATAGGAATGAACATATTAATTTATGCCTCAAAAAGCAGAGACAAACAAAAAAAAGACAAAAGGTTAATAAAAGCTTGGTAATTGTCATTTTCATCTTTATGCTTTTCTGAATATTGTAAACTTTCTAATGCATTACTTTTATAATAAAATAAATTAATGATTAATTGTGGTTTACTGTCTCCTTTCAAAATTAGTTATGGCTACCTCTTTGCATAATTATGTTCCTCCCAATAGTAAGTAACAGGGCAGGTCTATGATGGAAGAAATGCAGTTGATTACTCTTGAGCCAATTACCTGTGGCCAGAAAGGGCTCTTGAACCAGCTGATGCTGTGTCTGTTAAGGAAACATTGCTTGGTGGGAAAGGTCCACAAGGAAGAGAAACCAGGAGACCTGCCCTAGAATGGCCCTGCGGGTAAAGTCACAATTCCCTAAGTGCTGAATTCCTAAATTTCCTGTCTCATACAGTGTTTGGGGGGTCAGCGGAGTTAAGGTATATATTGTGAACCCTCTCGGTGAAATTCAGGTACCACCATGAGTCATTTTAACCCTATTGCTAGAGCTTTCACACTCATGCCCTGGCCTGAGTGTTTCTAAGGGGTAACGTCCTCATCTCCCCAACTTCAAAGAATTAAATATAATTTTAAAAAGGCAGTGGGGTTAGAATGAGACAGCCTCTATCTTCTGCACCTCTTCTGTCTACAAACAGTTTTGGGAGGCCCTTTCTAAGCTAGGAATCGTTAGGTTCTCTAAAGAATAAGAAAACAGGCACGAGTGGGATCCAGGAGGCATGATGTCCCATCCTATCATCTGTGTTCCGTGCTCTGAAAAAGGGTTCGGATGGTCTGGGGACCGTAGGGATGCCCCTGAGGAAGGCGCCCCAGCATCGAGTTGCCAGATAAAATGCAGGACGCCCCGTTCAATGTGAATGTCAGATAAACAGTGACAACTTGTTAGTATAAGTCAGTCTGAATATTACGTAGGGCCGACTTACACTAAAAATATGATTTGTCATTTATCTCAAGTTCAGACTGAACTGGGCATCTCGTGGTTTCATTTGCTCCATCTGGTGAACCTACTCCGGCAGCACGTGGCTCTCCAATTACTCGGCCAGAGCGTGGACTGGAAACAGCCCCAACTCCGGTTTGAGAAGAGCCGAGGGAGGAGGGCTGGGGACAAACGGGACGCCTCCCCTCCCAAGGTCTGCAGCATCACCCTGAGCCACCGGGAGACAAATCTTCTACGAAAATAAGAGTGTTGATCCCTGAGAAGCAGCTCGGGTCAGAGTTTCACTAAATAAAAGGAAAAAAGGCGAAACCAACGTGCAGTGGAAGCCTGTCTGTGCATTTCAGGTGCAGTTTATTTCCGCGTGAATCACTAAATCCGATAGACTGGCAACCGCTCAGGAGCCAAACCAGCCGTTCTCTGCTCTGGACAGAGGCTGTAAATTGGCCTCTGTAAACTCAGGCAAGATGTACCTAGTAACAAACAGTTGAAATAAAGTATCCGAATCAGATCATTAGGAGAAATGCAGGTGTCCCTTCCTCATGCTCTTTCGGGCTTTTAATAAAAGATGAACTGTAGCTGTGCGACAGTTGAGGGGGTCCTCTGGGGGACGTGAGGATAATGTGCATCACGAACTGCTCATGCGTGCGTGCGTGCGTGCGTGCGTGCGTACATATGAGTGCGAGTGCGACTGTGCGTGTATGCGCACGCGCGCGTAGTGCCAGGCCTAGAAGATGGATAAAAATAACACACAAGAATCACTTGGTGCCTCAGATGTCTTTGAAGGAGCACATGGACCTTGTCTCGCCCTCCCCAAGTGGCCGACATACCCATGTGGTCAGTGGCAGCTTTGCACAGTTAAAATAAAGAAAACAAATATCCAAATATCCAATATCATTGCTGCGAGCTGGCCTTGGGTCTTTGCCGACATCTGGACAGCTTCACATAACCTCCTGGCCTCTAAAAATAGATATTCTGTGGTACATATAATTTTTATACGATGACTAATACAGGAATGCCCTTTGGGATAACTTAGTGTCTTAGTTTCCCTATTTTCTGTCTATATTTATCTATGTCTTCACCAGACTCTTTGTATAAAAGTGAGACTGTAGCCACGGACCAAGACCATTAGACAAATTATTTGTCTGTGCCTTAAAGGGCTATCCTTTTTATCAACATTAGAGACACTCATATTTTCAAAAGGGCGCAGAGTGATGTGATGCTCTTAGACCTGTTTTGTGTTTCTACCACTTTTCCACACCTAGGGCTAGTCAGAAGGGGTTTCCAGCTACCCTCTGGCTTTTCTATTTTATGGACGACTGAGTCAAAAATACAAAGGTAAACTCATGGACTCCAAACAATTCCTTACATTGCAGCTGGAAACCCCGATGAGAAGGGCAGTGTGGTCATTCACAACCGTGGAACTCTTAGTCTGCATTTTACTTTTATCCTTTCTGAAGAGAGAGAGGGAGAGAGAGAGAGAGAGAGAGAGGAAAGGGGGGAGAGGGAAGAAAAATGGGAAGAATTCAGGTTCCTTCATTGCCTGTCTGGCACCATAACCTGAACTTTTGCCCGGAAGTGAGGATTCCAGAAATGGAATGAGAAGATCTGCTGGGGGGAAAGTCACAAAGATCCATTGCTACTTCCTGTCACCTTTATTTTAACACCAGTGACCTCTGTGCCACCTCCGAGGTGATTAACTCTGCTCATGAGGACGTGGAGAAATGAATTTCCTTATCCAGTGGTGTCCTCTTTTCGGAAATAACACTCTCCCTCCTCTGTTCCATCAAAACAGTCGCTGCTTGAACTCAGTGCATTAGACTAGACAAGGCTGTGCCGAGAGCCCCCTTGCCCTTCCCTGGGCAAGAGCATGTGGGGAAGGGAGCGAAGTGCCCAGAGACAAGACAGCACAAGGAAAGCCTGGGAAACTCACCCCCTCCGTGTTCCATGCACACCCCCAGCTCACCTGGAGGCCTCACTGTCACCAGACTTACAAGCTAATCTCACTAGAGCTCTGTGACTCCAGTTATATTGTAAACTACAGTCCCTGAATCTACCTGGACAGGTGACTGGCCCAATGTGGGCTACGCAGAAGTACAGCTTGGAGACGAGCAAGAAGATTTTATTCCTAACCTTTGAAGTGGAGTGTGAGTTTGTTTTACTCCTTCCAGTGAAAACAGAATTTGAATGTAATTTATTATTATTTTTCCTCTTAGTTAAAGAAAAAAATAGTTAAGTGCCATGCACACTTCTGATTCCTCTTTTTCCTGTGTCTCCCCTCATCTCACCGCATTACCATGTGGTTTTGTTCTTGCAAATAAAGGAGTCAGGCCAGCTGGGCATCCGAATTTAAGAGACAGGGTATCACTCTAAAAAAGTGCCAGAACACTGCCCTGGGATGCAATGCCACAGAGCTAACTAAGCACCCACATACACGTGACTTTTGATGAACTACATGCAATATCATTTTACCTCCCAAAACTTAATGATTTATAGCATACTGCCAATAACATCTACCTTAAAAACTGTGACCAGTCACCAGCTACTGCTTTTTCAGGGTATTGGCTGTAAGGGGCCTAGATATGAAGGAAAGTGAAGGGGATTTGGGAAAAAAAATCCAACATTTGAGCTCGGGCTCTTCCTTGGACAGTGGAGGCTAACCTCTTAATCTCACTAGGCCTCAATTTTAATTTTTGCATTTTTTGGTAGTGATGACAACAATGAGAAGCATGCTATCTCCTTCATAAGCTTGCTGTGAAGATTAGATCAACTACTCTTGTGGAATGTCCACTCTTACCTGCTCAAATATTTTTACCCTCTTTGGTGAAGACTTCTTTGACCCCCTTAGGACAAGGTCATTTCTTCAATTTTGCATTTTGGATCAGCCAGGAAAGGTGAGGCTCTTCAACTCTTACAAACTCTAACAAACAATCCCTAAATTCAGGGGCTTTAACCACCAGAGGTTTACCTCTTGTTCACAATAAATTTCTAATGCAGGTCTGCAGTGGCAGAGGTTGCTTTTTGCATTGTGGAGTTACTGAGAGACTCCGGCCGTTGGCGGCACCACCATTTTATGATGCCACCCTCTTAACATGTGGCTTCTTAGTTTGCTGGAGCAAGAGAGGAGAGCTTGGACAGTCTTCTTAAATGCTTCCACCCAGAAATCACACCAGTCACTTCTGCTCATATTTTATTAGTCACAGCAAGTTACATGATCATGCTGTGTGGTCAAGACGTGTAGAAATATCTTTAGGTCTAGGAAGGGAAGAAGAACTGGAAATATTGGGGAATATTAATACCGTTTATCACACACTATTACATAATATGCATTAATCCTAAAGGCTTGGAGACAGCACCAAGCACTGTTTCTTTAGTTCAGCTATAGCTCTATGTGAGATCTCCATGCAAGGATACAGTTATATGTTCATTATCTGCTTATAAGCCTCTCTTTCACAGTTGGCAGTATTTCTAGAATCAGGATTATGTCCAATTCATCTTAGGTAGACCATGAGTGCTCAATAAATACTTACCAGATAGGCAAATAGATAGATAAAGAGAAACTTTTTCTAGCTACAAGACTTCATGAACCTAGTGCTATACTCAACACAATGTATAACAGATGTCAGGCAGCACTTTTCAACACTGGTAGCCAACATACTTTTTATAAAACTTTGGCCCAGGCAGAGTCCATGGAATTCACTGCCAATCTCTGCCAGTCAACAACAACAGCAACAAAAAGGTGCATACACTCATCCTTCCGTAGCTGTGGGTTCCGCACCCATAGATTCAATCAACTGCACATCAAAAATATTCAGAAAAATAAAAAAGGATCATTGCATCTGTATCGAACATGTATAGATGCCTTTTTCCTGTCATTATTCTCTAAACAATACAGCGTAACAACTATTTATGTAACATTTACATTCTATTAGGTATTATAAGTAATCTAGAGATGATTTAAAGTATACAGGAGGATGTGCGTAGTTTACAAGCAAATACTATGCTATTTTATATAAGGGACTTGAGCATTCGTGGATTTTGGTATGGGGGGTTCTGAAACCAATCCCCAACAGATACCAAGAAATGACTGTATTTCACGATGATGTGTTGGTAGAAAGACGTTCTGTGTATAATCCGGACTGAGACACATGCATCAGGCATATCCGTGGTGTATGCCTGTGTGTGTGTGTGTGTGTGTGTGTGTGTGGTGGGGGGTGCATTTTCATGTACCCAGAGGCTCACCGTGTCTGCACATTCATAAGATCCTGGGAAGATCATGCTCTCGACTTGCCAAATCAGCACATTTTATTGAATGATAAAGTGGGTCATTTGGTGAATCTATTCTCAGCTCAAATCTGCTTTGAGAGAGCACAAAGCCACACTCGAACTTGCTGTTTCAACTTTACAGTCTCCTGGCTTTCTTCTGTGAAGTTGCACTAACAGTGTATCCAAATACACACTGATACTTGATAATAGCATCATCGTCACCAGCCTCCAATAGTCGTTGAGCACTTACTGTACCAGGCATTTTGATGAGTGCTTTGTATTCACAATCATGTTGACATCTCACAAGAATTCTAAAAGGAAGGCACTATTGCAATGTCCAGTCTATAGCTGAGGACATTGGCACTTAGAAAGGTGAAGTGCTTGCCTAAGGTCACAGAACCAAGTCAGTGGGGCTGGTCTTCAAGTCTAGACTCATCCTTAAGTTTCTGACCAAGCCTGGCCATAGAAGGATGTCACTCTGGCCTGGATTTTGCTCTGTAGCTCTCTTTACCCCATCAGTCTTTCTTAACTAGGGACTGGTTGTTGCTGGCTGCACATGGACTTGAGAACAGATGGCTCCTAGAAATTCTTCGGATGCCATGAGATCTACCACCTTGAAATGTCAAAGCAGCAAAATTCAAACCCAGGGGCCCCGGGTGCCAGTGAGACAGGTGGCGTCTTTTTTGCCACATCAGATGAGGTCAGGGATAGAATGTGAAACCTCTGAACCTCAGAATGACAGTCGCCATTGATTGAGCACCTTCTATATTTCAGGCCCTGAATTCCTGGCTTGGAGTAGGTTTCCACGGCATCCATGTGACTTGGATGCTGTTTTACCCCATTTCACAGATGAGTAAACTGAATCTCAGGTGGATCAAGTAAGTTTGTCCTAGAGTTAGTTGATCTGCATAGTCAGAATTTGAGTCCTTATCTGTCTGGCTGCAGAGTGTGAATTCTATTTTATGTACTGCACTAAGAGAAAAAAATTAGAAGGCATTATTTTTCCTTTTAATTTCAAAGACAATTTTGAAAAAGAAGAGTGAGAAGAATGATCACTCTAGCAGACATTAAAATTTATCATAATAAATAAATTTTACTCTTTTACAATAAGAGTTCTGTCCTATTATAAGAATCAACAAATGAATACATCAAGAAAGTGAAACACCCTTGAAACATACCTGTGTGTGCGTGTGTGTGTG
>CM052442.1:117179228-117197223 GCA_028533085.1 Varecia variegata | reverse complement strand
GTGTGTGTGTGTGAAGTTAAAGCACAATAAAAGATGCATCAAAACCACTGGAGAAAGGCAGGCTCTTTTGACAAATCCTGTTAGAAAATTAGTTATTTATGAAAAAAAAGGTAAGTCAGGATCTCATATTAAATACCAAAATAAATTCTAGATGCATTGAAGATTTAAATGCCAGATATAAGAATCATAAAAATGAAGAAAGTACAAGTGAATAATTAACTGGTGTGTATGAGGAAAATATTCCTAAACAAAGAAGCAAAGAAAGACTGTATTAAGCTTGGATAGATTCCATTTACAAACTAAATATTATACATGTGCAAATACAAATATAATTAAAAGGCAAGACATAAGCATGGATGAAATCTTGTCACAAATATGACAAAGGGTTAATACACAACATGTAAATAGCTATGAGAAATCAACAAGGAAAACACCAACACTCATGGAAAACAGGTGAGGTAAGGAAAGAAAAACAGATAATTCATAGAAGGAGGAATAAAAATAGCCACAAATAAAAATCCGAAAAAATATTTGAGTGTAAACAAAGATATAGACACAAGATATTAAAGCAATATGATGTTATTGTATTTGACTACCAGAAGTCTATAAAATGAATAATTTAATAAGGTAGTTACGATGAAACTGGATGTCTTCTATGGTATTTGTGGTAGTATAAGATAATTCAATCTTTGTAGAAAGCAATTGTATTTTAGTATTGAGTTTTAAAATCACACTTATTAGAATTTATACTACAGATATAATTAGAGATTCAAAGATTCACATATGAAGATGTTCAGTATGGTGTTATCTATAACAGAAAAAATGGAGACAAATAACCAATAATAGTTTGATGTTTAAAAGGTTTCATTCATAAAGTATAATATTATTCTGCAGCCTTTTCAAAATAACCTTTGGATAATAGTTCATTGTAGTGCTAAGTGGAAAATACAGGACACATACCTGTATAAGCATCACATGATCTCAATCATGGAAAACACTCTAAAACATGTATGCAACAACATTCTCCAAAGTATTAACAGTGATTATGAGATTATGAGTGATTTTTAGTTTCTCCTTTATCCTCTTCTCTAAATATTAGGCTATTGCTATAATAAAAAAATATATTTTAAAACAAATATGGCCAGATTAGTCTCTCTTGGAGCCTACTGCTGGGAGAAGCTCCAACTGTAAGCTGTTCCTGCTAAAGGGAGGAATGGAGAATGAAGTTGTGGAGTCACTGCTGATAGGATGCCCAAGAGGTCATCGTAGTGACATGCTGCCAGAAGGCAGGTGGAGGACCAGAGGGAGTTCGGGAATGAGGTGGGGTTATCAGATAGGCGAGGGGATGGGGATGCAGAGGAAAAGCTGGCATGGATGCAACACAGCATCTCCTTGCAACCCCCAGACACAGCTAGGTTGAGGCTCTGCTTGCCTGGAGACCCCGGGCTCTGGCTCCACTGGCTCCCAGCAGAGCCCTGAGACCCAAATAATCCTTATACCGATCCGCCAACCACTCAGCCTCCCAGTGAAATCAGCTGCTCTGAATACAAGGGCACCCACACACTGAAAGCCTCCTTGGCCAGCTCAGGAAAACTGGCTGCAGGGCTGGGAGCCTCTTTTGGGATTCTCTCTCCTATCCTCATCCCACCCTACTCATCTTCAACAGATGCCTGTTGCCATGCTCAGCTCGCTGGGAGTCCCTGCTGGAAGCCAGGCCACCTCTCTGGGTGTCTGCATCCCTGTGAGCACCGCGGATATGGCAGCATGACCTTGTGAAGGTCTAATGAGGTAGGTACACCAGGTAGATGTGCTTTTTCACAGCACAGGCTGGAAATAAACAGCATCCACATAAGGACTTACCCTCTTCCGTTACAGGTAGGGAAAGCAGCTATCGCAGGATTATTAGCAGAAGTAAAGAAGCTGGTCCATGAAAGAGCCTGGCAGTGTCTGCTACGGCGCACAATCGAGGTTAAATATTTAATACTGCTATTATACTTACTGCTGCTGTTACTGCTGCTATGATTGACACTGCCACTATCGCCACTACTGCTATTCCTATTGCCACTAGTACTGCTGCTACAACCATTAACTAATACCATTGCTACTGCTGCTACTTTTAGAACTGTGTCACTCTACTACTATTACTGCTGCTGTTGCTACCATCATGACTACTATTCCTGCTACTACTGCTGTTACTGCTGCTGCTGCTACCATTCCTACTACTATTGCTCCCACTTTTACCTCTACAGTTACGACTGCTGCTACTTTGATGACTACCATCGTATTCTAAGCAACCTCGTGCATTTCCAGCAACAACACATTCCAGAATTGGGAGAAATCATTGTGATTTGAATTATCCTGTTTCATCATCTGCAAAAGTCCCCTCACAACTGTCAGACTGTGTACCTGTTGGTGCAGAAAATATTTGTGCCCATAACCCGGAAACTTGTTGAGTGCAGCAAGAATGCGGAGGGTGGAAGGAGTCTGTGTCAGGCCCCGGTGGGGACGCTATGCACATTAGTGCCTGCACCCTCATCCCAAACCCCCCGAAATGCTGCCACACAGGAGTTGTTCTATTTTGAAGGATGAGGAAACTGAGGCTGTGGGTGACGAGGTGATTGCCCAAGTTCACTCATTCCAAGTGCCACCAGGGCTCTTGCCATCAGCTAAGCTACCGGGGTTTTAAATGGTTAGAAAAACGGGATCAGATGCTGGCATTCGCTCCTTCTCCTCGGGGCAGGAGACAGGTCTGGAATGAGAAGCTGAGCTGCTTCGCCCAAATTCCCCTGACTCCAGCACTGCAGTCTTTGGTGACAATTCCCTCCGCCTCCTAAGGAGGATTCAGCAGCAAGTGCTCTTCCTTGCTGGGACGCTGGGTTCCTGAGCTGACCCCGTGCCGGCCGCCACCCAAGAGGGGAGCCAATGGAAGCCTCGCGAGGAGGAGGAAGCAGAAAGGCCAAGCGAGTGTCACGGTGTCGCTGGGCTTGAACGCAAACAGGAAAGCAGTTCCTGGGCCTGCGGGGGCCTCTCGCTAGCTGGGCCTGGTGTCCCCAAGGCACCCCCCTTCCGTGCGTGTTATTTTTGGACCTGGCCATGTGGTGCCTAAGTGCCTGTAGGATTAGATAGAGCCAAGGTCGACTTCCAGGCTGGTGTCTCCCACGCAACAGGGGTCAGTGGCCCCAGGGACGAGGCCTATGGCGGGGTTCCAAATCACACCCCCCGAGACCTTCCCGAGGCCTCTGGATAACAAAGGGAAGCAGCGAGAGAAAGGGGGAACCACTCTTCCTTCCCCTCCAACCACCGCTCTGCACGCCGCACACGCAGCCACCAGATCTGATGAGCTTAGCAAAGCCGTTCCTGGCCTGCAGAATCTTGCAAGCTTGGACTTTCTGGGGCTTGTGCTATGATGGGCGAACTGGGTTTCCTGGGTTGGGAGGGCTTCGCTTCCTTCCCCTTTGGGACTCATACCTCAACCCTGCAGCCGTTCACCGCACTGGCTCTGGCCTTGGCTAATCATCGGTGACCATGGCAAGTAGATAACCATAGACTTTAAGAAAGGAATTTCAAGGTGGCTGGTCTCCACATAACTTAGACTCTGGGCAGCCTTTATATCACAAGCAGAACCTGTCCCATAATAGCAAATTATCCCATGTGTGACACATCCGGATTGTGTGTGTGTGCTCACACGCATGTGTATAGGCGCCGTTTTGTTTTTCTCTCTCTTCACCACGTAAACAATGAAAATCAGTAACGTTTTTAGGTGTTTTAGAAGCAGAAACACGTCATAGTGAATTTTGTGTTTCCCAAGGGAAAGTTGCTCGGGGGTAACATCATGAACAGTGACAACAGTAAGAAAAGCAGATTCTTCTCAGGCTTTTAAAAAGACAAGAAGCAAATCCCCATCCCGGCTACCTGTATCTGCCAATGTTATTCCTCAGTATCTTGGAGACAGGCAGGCGTGGAAATGGGAAGGGATTTCGAGTCATAGATAACTGGGGTCTGATCCCGGCCACGTTAACACGACCCTGGCCAACTCTCGACTCTCACTCTCCCGTGTGTGAAACGGAAGGACGCCGCATCGAAGGCATAATGCTAAGGTTACAAGAGCTGCTTACGCAAAGTGCTTATGGCCGACACATGGTGGGTGCTCAGTAGATGTCTGCGTGTTCTCAAGACGGCAGGCATCCCACCTTTCCACGGCCCCTCTCCCACCTCTCCACAGCTTCCCGTGGGCAGGAGAGGAAAGCACAGCCACTAAGTCACGCTCCTCTTCCAAATGCCCCGTCTTCGGGGATAACACAATGTGGCACTCCTCAACTTGCGTCAAGGGTCAATGCAAAGTCTATAGCTGAGCAATTAGATCCTCCTATCTTGTACCAACATATGGAGCCCGGCAGCCAGAGACCCTCCCATCATTCAATCTTGGGCTACATGGTGATAAAATATTTGTCAAGTTTTAAAAAGCCACACAGCAGTCAGTAAGATGTGGTCAGCTCTAGGGAAAAAAAAGCCTGAATGTGTAACAGAAGAACACATATAAAAATAAGAGGAATAACTATTTAGTATCATGCTGTTCAATACAGTAGCAACTAGCTACACATGGCTATTTAAATTTGAATTAATTAAAATGAAATATAATTAAACTTTCAGTTCCTCTGACACACTAGCCTCATTTCGAGTGCTCAATCGTCACACACGGCAGGTACAGGTGGCTACTGCAATGGACAAGACAGATCTAGAATATTCCATCATAGGAGAACATTTTATTGGACAGCATTGAGTTAGACGTTAAGGGGATTCTGAGTGATTTCAAAGGTTTTATTTTCCTAAGTGATATTCCATCATTATTTTTTTCTATTAAAAAACTTAAATATCAATAGGCAAAGAAAAATACTAAAATAGTATTTATTTTATGCACTAATATCATGTATTACTTACATTCATATTTATAAATGTTATATTGTTATATCACTGTTACTAAAAAATGGCAAACTTGAAATCACAGAAAGAGGTGCTACCCTAATGGTAGGAGAGGCTGATGCTTGGACGGTATTTTCCGTGTCTGGCCAAGGGAGAGGTGAGCCTCATAAAACCTCAAGGTTGTTCTGCACGAACTCCAACAACCTTGGGCCAGGGACCTCTGGCAGGTCAGCACTGTGTCCTTCATTGTTCTCCAAGAGGCCATTTGGCATGCATTTCTGTTGTTTGTTTTCATTCTTAACTCCTAGAATATTAAATAAATGGTCCTTGCTAGTCTTTCCCTCCATGGTTTTAAATTCCATCCTTAAATAATGCGAGGGGGAAAAAATGAGAAAGGGCAAAACACACATTGCAAAGTATACCAGAGAGCTAGAGCAGTCTTGGACCTCGACTGCAAATCCAGCTTGGAGAAGACAGGCAGTGCATGTACTTGGGGAGAGGTGGGGAATGCACAACTGGAACAGCTGCATAACTGAGGGGGCCCAGTGCAAAACGACAATGCAAGGCCCCCTGCTCAAAAAGCATTAAGAATTTCAAGAAAGGGACAGCAGGGTGTGAAACCAAGTGTGGGACTCCTCTGAGCATGGCGCCTTGTACAGCTTGCATGTTCCTGAAGCTGACTCTGATGCAGAACTTTAACTTTTCATGAACCACTGGAAAAAAAAGTGATTCCTATAGAAAATGGTGGACATTCCAAAATCTGCTCTTAATTTTTTTTTATAAGTATCGCTGCAAATCCCCAAAAGCCTCTTATCTTTTGGTCTATCTTTGATCTCAATAATTAAAGCATCTCTATGTAGGCTATTTTAAAATTTGGTATGTTAATAGAAGCAGAGAATAGAATGGTGGTTGCCAGAGGCCAGAGGGTGAGGGGTTGGGGAGAAGTTGGTCAAAGGACACAAAATTTCAGTTAGATGGGAGGGATAAATTCAAGAGATCTATTGTACCACATGGTGACAATAGTTGACAACAATGTATCGTATGCTTTAAACTTGCCTAGAGAGTAGATTTTAAGTGTTCTCACCACAAAAAGATAAGCATGTGAGGTAATGCATATGTTAATTAGCTTGATTTAAGTGATTGATTAATTAGATTAATTAGCCATTTCACAATGTCCACAAACTTTAAAACATCATGCTATAGCCATAAATACATACTTTTTTCAATTAAAAATAGATAATAAAAATAAAATAAAGGTATCATTCCACTGGAAAAACAAATAAAATTTGGTACAAATGCTACCAACCTCATCAAACATTTAAAGAGATTGGATGGACCCTAAAATTTAATTTCATTGGTTAAAGGACAAAAGAGTCCTATCCTTGTGAGTATGTGTCCATGTCCACCTTATAAAATAACCCAAGTCTTCTTATTCTAAACGTTATTACTTGATAACCCAAATGAAAATCAAAATCAGTGTGAGAATTATTTTTTCTTCTCAGAGTGAGATGTTATTAGTCTTAATCCTGAAACTACTTAGAGAATGAGCTTTGCAAACATATACCCCAATTTGTGACATTTTCTTTATGGAGTGGGATGACTTGAGTTGGGAGAAGAGATAGAAAGCTTTGGCATATCAGAAAATGTAGGAAGTGATAAGATCATTTTTAATGTTCAAAGCAGGGGAGTCTATATGCACAGAAACTTCTAAAAATTACAACTATTCCATTTTGTATAAGATCATGATGATGTTAAACGAAACAATTTGGCTTCTATCGGGACACGTTAACTCAGTTTTTGAAGAAGGAAGAAACTGGCTATGAACACTACCCCTTATACCGTTGCTGGGCTTGGGGACCACCTTGTCTGGCCCAAAGTGAAATTGGGAGCTTACTTTCTCTTTCTGCCTCAGTTTCTTCCTCTGTAAAATGGGGAAAATAAGAGCACCTGCCTCATATGCATATGTGTGAACCAAAGATAAAAGGCACATAAAGAGCTTAACCCAATAACAAGCCAATTATTAACATTATTATTGAAAATTGCAATGGGAATGATGGACTTACATGACATGTTTATAAATTGGAAACTAATCAACGATAAATCTAAATGCAGTGAACATAATTTTCTAAAACAGATATTGGGACATATGATCTGACAATTGTTAAGTGCACATTTGAGGGTAATAACAGGAAATTTTAATTCATGTCTATGTTGGGAAGCTGCATGTTGGGACATGCAGCTGACATGGTCATGGGACATGGATACCAGTCTGAAGCTTTTTCTTTGAAAAGTTCCTTTGTGAAATTGGGTGTATGTATCTAGCATCACGGGGAAAGACAATGACACTGATGGTGAATAGATGGGCTTGGTGATACAGGAGCATCCTGTGCTCCCACACATGTGCACACAGCTACACGCACACACCTGTACCTACAAACACACACATGCCTCCACACACACAGCCCTCCACACATGCACAACACTGCCCCTACATACATCCAACTATACACACACCCCTACACACAATTGAAATACATCCTATATATTGCTATCCAGATGCAAAAATAGCTCCCTCTGGAATTGATAGAGCCTGATTCATTGTGAAAGATTATTTAAGATTCATCAGATCTACCTTGGATCAGAAGTTCAGTTGCTAATATCTTAAAGGCCTGTGTTACAAAAATGCTTTATATATAAGATACCATATAGAAGAAATCCCAGAAATCACATAAAAGTGAGGCAGTACTTGGTGTTTGTCTACAACTGATCTCTTCTCTCCCCATCTCCTCTATCCTAGACTCATTCAATTTTGGTTACAAATTATACATCTGTGTGTGTGTGTGTGTGTGTGTGAGAGAGAGAGAGATACAATAGCATATATAGCATAAGTAGTTTGTTTCCTAAATACATTCCTAATACACAACCTCAGCAAAGAAACAACTTTACAAAAAACTGAGATCAGTTGTGTTAATAAACATATCATGGTTTGATATAGGGGTTGTTTTCTTTTTTAGATTTGATTTATCTGTCACTTTCTTTCCAAATTTGATTTATTGGTCAATTTCTTTTCAAGATTTGATTTATTGGTCAATTTCTCTTCAAGATTTGATTAAAACACATTACATAAGTCTTTTCAGATCTCTTTCTAAATATCATATATATTTCTAAGTATGGATGTTTAAAGTCTTTATTCATAAATGTTCTTGATTGATGTCTGTTTTTTCATTAGTTTTCTTTTTTTTTTAACTCCAGGTAGTCATTTATTTCTGTAATCGGAATCAGCATAAACAAACCATAAAGTCCAATTGTGTAATGAATTACTCATATCTCAGATTCAGAGAGAAAAAAGCTTGAGACAAAACAAGGTAAAAACAGCTTTGTGTGGGGGAGAGGGGCTGGGGGTGGTGCACATCGGTTGGTCTTCAATCTCTGGATTGATAGATGCATTGTAAAACAATCCCACAAGAAAGAATTCTAGCACGACATCTTCCATGACCATTAATTGGGCCGATGCTACATGGATGGTATTGACAATGGACAGTCTTGTATCATGCTGGAAAATGTTTTATTTTAATGGGTCCATGGTGCTTTGCTCTGTCTCTCTTCATTGGAGCTTCTGTACAGACTTCGACGAGGAGGCAATGCCCACCAGATACCTACCCACCAGACTTGTGGACTCGTGACAAGACAGTACATATGGCAGGACCCTGGGACACTGGGTGTCCCCGTGCGGGGAGGGTGGTAGACACTCCGGAAGGTAGCCTGCAGCATGGCAGCGTGGGCAAGTCCAGGGCTGAGAGTCTGACAGTCAGAGAGCCCAGAACCACACATCTCCTTGCCCATGCTCCTTAAGCCTCTTTGGACAAGAAGGATGTTCACTAACTAGTTATCAGTGTGCACTTCTGGAATGCTGGGATCTTCTACATCAGCATGCAGTGATTTTTTTGGAAAAGAAATCATTATTCTCCCTCCCTCCTCCAGACATACACCAAACACTCTTTTAGCCTAGTTTCTTCACCTGTAAAACAAAGATATCATTACCTCCTTTGGAAGGTAGTTGCAAGGATTAAATAAGCTCATGCATGCAAAGTGCTGAGCCCAGGGCTTGGGAGATGGTAGCTGCTGTGATCTCTTCCAAAGGATCATGATGATTAACAACAAGGACAACGGAGAGTGTCTGGTGGCATTTGCGGAGCAGCCGTGGTGTGCTGGGCGTAGTGCAAAGTGTTTGTTGATGCATCCGCTTATTAAGCAGAGTAGCCCTGGGAGGTCAATATTATCAAGAATGCCCTGTTTCCAGCTGGGTAAACTGACACAAGGTCAGAACAGCTAGTGCCAGCTCCGTTCCAGGCTGGGGCTGGGTCACTCTGCAGCACAGTTTTGTGTGCTATAAGAAAGCTACAAGATACTGTCTGTAAAAGCATGCTGGAGCTCTAAGTTACTCAACGACTGCAGGTCATTAATGTCAAATTCAAGGTGAGGAACTTGTGTGGTTTCAGCAAGGACTGAACTGAATCGATTCTCTGCCTGGCCCCGGGCACGGCCAGTGCAGCCCAGCTTCAATTACACTGGCCACGTCCCCGGTGTGGAAACCTCCCTTTCAGCTTGACACTCCCCTGAAAATGATCCCCTTTGGTTCCATTTTGTCTGTCCGAAGCCTGACACCGATTTGGGTCATCTTGCAGCATCTAAAAAAGTGCCCTGGCAAAGCCTTGGCAGGAAAGCTGAGTCTCCTCCTCCTAGCGGCCCTGATTTCCGCTAACACGGGGGGCGAAAGACCATAGCCCCCCCCCCCATATACCCAATCTGAGGATGAAATGCCGTTTTCATAACAGCACCCTAAAAAGCAATCATTCCATCAACCAACGAGGACCTCTAAAAGCAACTGGAAAGTAGCTGGTTCCATTTCAGGAGCTTAAGTTACAACTAGCGGAGTCCCTCTGCACGGGCAATCTGTCCAGCGTTGGTGGCAGCATAAACCGAGCCCAGAGAAGCTTCTTTCCGTTGCTGATGTTGCATCTTCATCCATTCCAGCCACACCAGCTTCTCCTTGAGGTCACACTGCTCCCCCAACCCCTGAAACTCTATGAGGATGGGCGCTGAGAACTTCTGTCTCCCACTGCCACCCAGAGCCTAGATCTTGTCTGGGGTTTCATAAACACCCAGGCTCGACGATTGGGGACCATTTATCAACAGGAACTTTAATATTCTGACCAAAGAAATGATGTGTAGAGAAAAAAGGGAGGAAAAGAGAGGTGATAATGAAGATTTTCAGGGGACTTAGGAAAGAGGGCATCCTGGCAGAAAGATTAGGGGGGGAGGGAGAGAGAGCACAACTCCGTGCTCCCCACACCAATTTCCAGTTGAGCCTCTGCTTCCCTCGACACCCTGGGTCAGCTGGTTCACTATGACTCCCACCTCTCTGACTCCTCCCATCAGTAGAACCTTCCAGATCTCACCCTGAGACGGCTCACCACGCAACCCACAGGGACGGACACTCTCTGGGCTGCAACAGACGCTAGCTGGGCATTATCATGCCCAAAGTAGACAGAAGGAAGTGAGTGAGGGGCCACACCTGGCAGAGAGGATGATCCTCACACCTGCAAGGAGGCACAGCCCGAAACGCGCTCCCACTCACGCCTTGTCACCCTCGGCCTTTGCCGACCTCACTCCTATTATCGCCGGGTATAAGTTGCCCAGTTTGGATATGGTAGGATTTTGTAGCCTCTAAGCTGGGCTAGAGGAACAGTCTCTTTTTTGTTAGTCTCCTGAAGTTTCAGGCACAGATAAGATTCTTTCTATATGTAGGTTCCCAACCAAATTGTTATAAATAGAAGAGGAACTCAGAGGCCCCCGGAGGGAGGGGCAGAGACGGCTCCAGACTGAAGTTCACCCCCAGAACCACAGCATGTGGGGCCACCTCAGAATGCTCCCCCCATGGCAGGGGCCATGGTCTTTATGGAGACCCCGTGGCCCCACAGACAGCGGGGTCCCCAATGTGGCGGGTGACAGACACCTGGTATTCACAGGTTCTTTCCAGAATCTGCACACACTACGAGCCAAAATGTGCTGCCCAGGACTTCACCCCAGTCCCCTCCCTTGAGCAAATGCCACTTGTAAGCCCCCCGCTACTCAGAGAGGGATCGCTTGAGGAAGAGACAACCTTAGAGGTGCCAGATCTGCCAGGATTTGCTAGAGGATCAGAGTCCTTGTTGGAGTCAGACTGCACATAGCATCGATGTTCCATCAGAAAGCCACGAGGCAAAGGACACCCAAGGCATTATTTCTGGTTTTGAAACAGGTCCCCACACAGCCATTCTCTGATTCTGTCTTTCAGTTTCCTGCTTGAATTGTTTTCATGGCAGAAGTGCACGCTCCACGGTAACTTAGGGAAACAACAAACGCACCACTGTGGTTCGTTCTGCTGCCACTGTAAGCGCCATCTACCAGACACCATTCTGCCACACCAGTTCCACTTGGGTGCGATGGCAGAAAAGCATGACAAGGACCCCACACTTCCATGAGCAAAACTGAAAGAGCACGGAGGTGTTGGAGATAGGTAGATTGGGGTCTGAACTTCCAGTCTGCTGATCTTTGGGCCTCAGTTTCCCCACCTGCAAAATGGGTTATTAACATCCCCAATGTGACAGAATTAAGAGGATTAAGTGAAGTAAGAAAACAAAGTGCCTGGCACACAGTAGGTGCTCAAACAATGCCAGCTGTCATGCTGCAGCTCTGCCTTGGATCTCTTTTGAGGGAGGCAGCCGTTCCTCAAGGCACAGCATCTCCAGGGCACCAACGCTCCATAACGTAGGGAAGTCTGTGTGGCCCAGCAGTTGGCCGAACAGCACACAGAGGCGCTGGGTCCCTCTGAGCCCAGAGACAGAGACCATGAGAGGAAGGGCTGGTGTGAGCCCATCCTGGAGGCTCCCGGAACCTTACACCACTCCTGTTACAGAAGCCTCCTTTCGGAGGAGGCTCAGGCAGACAGCTTGGAGTCAGCTTGTGCTCAGAAAGCACCTTCATCAAAGAGATGCCTCAGCATCCTGTCTCCGCAACAGTCCGACGTCTCACCCAGAGCCTGTGCACCGGCGTGGCGGAAGTTAGCCCCATCAGAAAGCTGCCAGGTCCCAGCCCTGCTCCCCAAAATGCCAGGGCCTCAAAGGAAGCCCAAGGGAAGGCTGGAAGTTCTCAGTGTTCTTCGCCCTGCCTTCTTGAAGGGGCATGTGGCGTGGCAGACAGGGAAACGCCATGGCTCCACAGCTCTGCTTCACTTGGTGGGATCTTCATTCCTTAGCACTCTCACCACTGCTTAATAGTAACAGCAAAATGATAATAATGCCTAAGGCACTGTCCACTATGTGCCAGGAGCTGTGTAAATGACTGTAGAAGGGTTTCCTAATGTGATCCTCTCAACCACCCATGAAGTAGGGACAAGTGTCTGTGGTGCAAATGAGGAAACTGAGGATCTGAAAGAGGAAGGACTGAGTCAAGTGTCTCAAGTCCGTAAGAGCTGGTCTCTAGCGTCTTTCTTCCTAATCTGACCCTCGCCCACTGGGAAGGTGGGAGAACGTGAGCCACAGCAGAGATGCTGAGACAGAGGGCAACACTATCTCGAGGGAATTTCAGGGCTGGAGGGAAAAGCTACAAAGGGTCAGTGCTTGATCAGAATTCTAGTAGTCTGAGTGGCATCTCAGAAAGAAAAGGTAACCAGACAGAGGACAGGAAGACAACACAGGTGGGAGAGGATGTTTACAAACGAGCGAGGTCCCCTTTGTCCCCACCACTGACTCACTGCACTCTCTCCCGGGATACTCACTAGAAAGGCAATTCCTGAGTTCAGCCCCAGTTCTAAAGACCCAGAATTCATTTTCAAGATGGGTCCAGAAAACTGACCTCTGGACAAGCTCCCACAAGTGAAACCTTTGTACCCTAGAGTTTGAAAAGTGTAATGAACATCTCCCTCGGTTACTCGTGGCTTCCCTGTCTGCCAGTCTCTGTACGGCAGTTGCCACACAGACACTGACTCAGCGTGGTCCTTCATGTGTCCGCCATCAGAGCCCCGGCTCCTCTCACCACTTTGTGATTAAAAGGCAGTGCCCCACTGCAGGGCAGGCTGGGACCTGGCTTTCCCAGAGGCTATGACTCAGAGATGTGGGTGAGTTAAATTTGGTGGGAAGAACTTTTGGTTCAGAGGAGACAGGATGCAAGGGGCTGGCAGATAAACTCCCTCTCTGTTTCTCCCTCTGATGGACTGTTCTAAGGCTCTGTATGGAAATCAACAACTGGCTGCGTCCACTTGTGAGCTGTGAAGCAGTGGACAGCTTGGTACCACATCACCCTGTGTTTTCTTTCATCCTCCTCTGTTTCACATCCCTGTGCCCTGACCCACGCTGCCCTGGTGTTGCACTTCCCAGTAAGTGACAAGTGCTTAATGCTTGCCTCAGGCTCTGGTTTTTCAAGAAACTGAGCTAATACAAGAACCAACTTTTACAAGGCTATAATTCCATAGGTTACAGCCTGAGGTCTCTGGAATGCACTCAATGCCCTTTGATACCTGGCCCCATCTTACCTCTGAGTCATGGTGTGTGGTTAAATATTTAATGACCAGCTCTCCAAGGGTAAAAATCCCTGATTTTTAGTGTCTGCCAATTTCTGTGGTGTAAATACTCCCTAATTTTAAGCTAACAATGTGACATCACTTACTGCAGAACTGGGAAGAAACATGCAATACAACACCAATACAGGTTGAGTAGCCCTAATTACAAAATCTGAAATCCAAAATGCTCCAAAACTGAAACTTTTTGAGTACTGACATGGCACTTAAAGGAAAGGATCATTAGAGCCATTCCGATTTTAATTTTCAAATTAGGGATGCTCAACTGAAAATTATATTGCAAATATTCCACAATCTGAAAAAAATTAGAAATCCAAAACACTTCTGGTCCCAAGCATTTGGGATAAGGGATACTCAACCTGTATGTAGTATTTCTACCAAACAGATACAATAGATATAAATGCCCTCAAGGGCACAAATAGTAAAATTTACTAAAATAATTAGGAAGTGACAATTTTGTTTATTACCTTTATTTATAATTTAATGTATTTAGTTGTAATTTTATATAATTTAAATAGTGGCTGTTTAACAATCAGCTTGCAAAATTCCTGAAAATTTGACAATCAGATTGTGCAAACCAGTAAAAGCTGACGTAAACACTGTGTCTAAGCTGGCCAATAATAGCAAATACAGTTTATAATCTTAGGCCTTTAATCTTCTACTCCATCTTTTTTGGAATATCCTCATCTCCCTTTGAATACCCAGTAAAATCCTATTCAGCTTTTACCACTTAGCTCAAGCTCCCTTCTCAAAGCATATCCTGAGTGTCTATGAGATTTGCCATGATCTGGTTTAGCATATTGGTTATAAATAGTTATATTGGGTTTCTGTTTTCCATGACCCTCAACTATTACTGCCTGAATCCTGCAGAAGGAGACATAAACTGAGAGATCTCATATGAGAGGACTCCAGAATTAGTTGGTAAACTTTTGTGACCAATTCAACCATATATTAACAGAAATTATAGGGGCAGGGATTGAGCAAGGCAAATAGATCCTTGAGGGGCCTTTTAAAATGTGTCTCTGTTATTTATTCTCATCCTAAGTACAATGGGCACTTTCACATTTTAGCTATGTAACTTTGGCTAAGTTAGATACTATCTCCCTATGCCTCAATTTACTCATCTGAAAAATGGGGGTAATGATAATAACCACACCATAAAATCATTTTAAGGATTTAACATACGTGAAGAGCTTAGAACAGTGCGTGGTATAAAGAAAGTGGTCCGTAAGTGCCAGCTATGTTGGAGATTTTCCGTTACGGGTTTTCTGCCATCCTCATACACATACAAGCTCTTTTTGGCCAACACTCCTTTCCACAGATTTCAGCCAGTAAGATTTTTTTTTTTTTCAATTCAATTCCATTGCTAATGCCAGCTATATCGACACTTGGGCTGCTAGGGGAAGAACTAAGAAAGACTTTTCTGCCAAGATAATTTCCCAAAGTTTCTGTTTTTGGAGGAGAAAATTAGACAATGGCCAAGATCAGCAGTTTGAGGGTGGAGGAGGAGAAAATGAGCTTCTCTTTGCCAGCGATCTTGTCACAGAATTTTCCAGGCTCCCAGGTGCAGAGGGGGCGGCAAAAGCTGCCCTGGCCACGATGAACAAGAAGAAACAGGTCCCCAGGAGGGTCGGCCCAAACGTGCACCACGAAGAGACTAAGATTGTTTTGGTTGTGGGCACTTGCTGTAGCCCACAGTTTGTACCTGCTGTTTCCTCCTTATGTGGCCTTGGGCATGTCGGTGCCTCTAAGACTCAGCTTTCTCAGTTGCAAAATAGAGATATTATAGTAACAGCCAACTCTTAGGGTGTTGCAAAGATTGAGTGGGATGATCTAGGCTATAGCTGAACAAGATCAACCTTCAATAATGCTAGTTATCACTCCAAAGACAGAGATCATGTGTCATTTCTTATTTATTCAACGAATATGTATTAAATGTATAGTGTATGCCAAGTGTTCTGTCAGAGGTGAGGATACAGGGTGAGAAAAATAGATTCATCCCAGGGAGCTCAGTGTTGTGAAGGGGACATGTGGGTACTATGGGGCCATGAATCTGAGGCTTCAGATCTAACTTGGGCAGTAAGTGAAGGCTTCCTGCCTTGAGCCAAGGCCTGACGGGCACTGTAAGGTAGGGTAGTGGATGTCCACTGTTGTCATGATGGAAATGGTTTGGGGGCAGCATAGTGGCCTCTCTTGCCCACCTCCACATATCAGAATGTGGCACCTGTCCTGGAACCTGAGCATTGCATGGGGCAAGCCAGCAGGAGACCATCACAAGCCAAAGTATCTTACAGCTGGAGAGACTTACTGTTGGGTTGTTTGGGTCTGTGGGGCCATTTTCTTGGTACAATGGTTGTCAGAAAGAGCCAGAAGAAGTGCGAAAGGGAATGTGTCCATTTATGCTTGAGTTAGAACACACTGAGAGAGTGCACTGGAAACGATGAACTAAAAAGAGAAAGAGAAAGGAAGGAAAGGAGAAAGGGAAAGAGGGAGGGAGGGATGGAGGGAAAGGTCCAATCGACCCACACTCAAGGCAATGTCGTGATTTAAAGTTGCATATTCTTCTCTTTGGCTAACTACATTGATTAGATTTGTCACTTCAAATGATCATAGTCCAGCCCTCTGCTTCTTTGTGCTAAAATGAAAAAGCAATATTGGAACTGCTTTTCTATCATTGTTTATTTTCTCACGTAAGAGAGAAGGGAAAATTGGGGTCAAAGTCTTTGCGGATCAGCTCCATTATGCAAAGAGGGGTGGCTGTGCATGGGGGTGGCTGTGACCCTGGAAGCAACACAGAAGTGGGAGTTTTCACTAAAAGTTGGAGTGCAGTCTTAGGCCCTGTGGACACACCACTGTGTGACACAGATACTGCCTGTCTTCCTAAGCCTTACCATCTAGCTGGAGTTAAATTCAGAATTCCAGTGGGTTTTTTCAGGAAAACAAAACAAACCAACAATCTCCCCTGTGATTCTAGGATTTTTAACCCGGTTCTCCCGTGTGTAATAGGGGCTCCTGATTCTTGGGAAGCTTTTTAACTGAGAGATGAACGCAGAGTAACTCTCACGCTTCCTTTCTCTGAAGGGAAGCAAGTTATTCACAGAATATGTTTATCCTTGGTGGACACACGAACGTCTCTTCTGAACCAACAGAAACACCACAAAAACCCCTACCCAGGGTGTGTCTTTCCAATCTCGCCTGGTTGCTGTGTGTTTGTCTGGGAGCTGTTGACGTTGCTCTAATTGCTGTTTGTAAAACCACAATACAACTCCACCAACACAAGCGTCAAGCCTGAGGACACTGGCTGTGGTTTGAGTGGGTTTAACTATTAACCGAGCTTGCACCGCCAAGAAGACAGCCCGTGGAGGCCCCTGGAGGCTGGTGACCGAAGGTTTGTACACGCACTTGACACTCTCATCAGAACGAACCACTGTTAAAAGCAAACAGTGGTCACCCGACCACTTGAATCGTCCTGAATGTCCACATTGTGAGAACCAAAAGGTTCTGGTCATTCTTTGTCCTCAACAATGTGTATTTAAGCAAATTCTAAACTCATGACAGGTGGCAGAAATTAGACTGGGTCTTCCAGAGGGGCAAGTCTGCAAGTGGCAGGTTTCAAAAGTCATAGCATCCACCCCGAGTGGCACACGTCCCTACCTGTTGCCCTCCCTCGCAATCAGTAGTAAAAACAGGAAATAAATATCAGGCAATTGAAGAGCTCGTGTCTTCCACTGTTTTATTGACTTGTCACTGCAGATAAATTGACTATAATTTACTTCAAGAGTAAATTACTAGATGTTCATAAAAAAAAAACATTGCACATTACTGCCTCTAATTAACATGTTAAACATGATTCCATTTTTAAATTGAAGAAGCCAATGGAAATGAAAAATGCTGATGGTGCTCTGTTTTACTCTAATTTTTCTTCCCTTCCTCTCTATTGCATCAATGTAATGTTTGGCTATCTGATGGGCAGAGGGCAGAAAGGAGAACGTGAGTGCTTGAAAGTTCTCCTACCATGTCACCGTTTGGGTTTTGTTTGTTGTGTTGTGCTGTGTTGTGTTTCTCCCCTTGGTCTATGTCACTAGCAGTATTCTTGAGTGAAATTTCCTAAGTCACACATTGCTCTGGGGATGCTATCACTTAAATCAGAAACACCAAAAGGATTTGAGATGAGTGGGTAGAGGTGGGAAGAGTATGGGAGCCTCCATCTGGGCATTTCAAGTTAAGTTGAACCAACGTAGTGCTGAAAACAAACATATAAACGAACAAAAATGAAGCTAGAATAACCTGAGCTATTTTGTTTTTCTCTGAACATGTACCATTGTGGAAGATGCTGAAGAAGGGAGTCCAGGAACTGTCAGGCCAATATATGCCACATGGGTACGCTGATTACTTGAGCATTTGGGATACAGCAAATTCACAAACAGCAAATTCCTCAATTCCTCTTGCCCAACTAAA
>CM052442.1:117150374-117178728 GCA_028533085.1 Varecia variegata | reverse complement strand
CTCAAACCCTACTTGTGCTGTGCACCAGAAGCCTGAGAAAGTGGAGCAAAAAGAGGGCAGGAGCCTGGGTCCTGAGGTCATCACACCTCACCTCGGAAATCGACAACCTCGCTCGCCCTACGCTGGGACATCTTATGGGGGATCACAATTCCCAGGATGTTCAGACCATTCAGGGGCACATTTTCTGTTACCAAAGACCTGAAACACCCTGGTATAGCCCTCTATATTGTCTCTGGAAGCTGTGGTCCACGGGGGCCAAGTCTGGTACACTACCTGTTTTTGTGGGGAAAAAAAAGCTTTATTGGAACACAGCCAGGTGCGCTCATTTACATATTGTCAATGGCACAGTTAAGCAGCTGCAACAGAGACCATGTTGCCCACAAAGCCTAAATTATTTACTACCTGGCCATTTACATAGAAAGCCTGCTGATCCCTGCCTATAATGTCACTACCTCCCCTCTGCAAGCCTGGCTGGCAGAACTATGCTGGCAGCACTATTCTGAAATCCTCTGAGGCAGGCAGTGTTTTCCCCCATTTTATAGATGAGGACACTGAAGTTCAGAGAGGTACAGACACTTGCCTCAAGTCACACAGTGAGCAACTGACAGCATAGCGATTGGATGGCAGGTCTGGCAAACTCCATCACCCTGTAGTGATGTAGAGAGCCCCTCCGGCTCTCAGGCCATTGTTTGTGAATTAGAAACAAACAAATAAACAAAACCCAACCAACTTGCAGGTAATTATGATGCACGGCCAGGTGAAAATCTGTGTAGGTCCTCTGCTCATTTGTTTAAAAAAAGGTACACAGCCATAAATCTATAGGGACCAATTAAGTGCCAACAGTCTGCCATTAGAGATACAGTGACAACCCCCTTCCATCAAAACGGGACACACCTCTGGCTTTATGACATTTAGAGACCAGTGAGGGAGAGAGATTAATCCACTCATTCTCAGAATAAGTATATCGTCACAAAAGGGCATATAAGATGAGAGGGGGCCAGGAAAGGGGATTCCGAGCAGGGGTGGGCCCCACACGGCACGGCCTCGAGCCCTCCCTGCTGCACGGCCCAGCAAACTCAAGCTTGGCAAGGCGACTTCACGGGAGCGGAGCACGAGACCAGGTGCTAACACAGCCAAACACCTGCAGACGGCTGAGCCTGGCCAGGCATTGGGTTCACACTGCATCCTGCCCCCCCACCCAATCCTCTTGATCACAGCACAGTGCGGACCTTATCAGGCCCATTTTCCAGGGGGAGGGACCCAAGGTCAAAGAGTGAAGTACCGAGCCCCCCGTGTCGGTGGCAACCCCAAACTGGAGTCTCAATGGCCCGAATGCTCAGTCCTGCTGAGATGCTAAGGCTTCTAGGAAATCACCAGTGTCTGACTCCTCCCACCGGGCTGTGCACCTGGGAGTCTCTCCAGGAGGGAAAAGCCTTCCGGAAACCCGTGGTTTGATTTCCAAACTCTCTTTGGCTGTTGAAGCTCTTGAGGCCCTGAGGAAAGCAGGACCCTCTTTCCAGAAAAATGGGCTTGGATAGAATCTTGAAAACCCCCTGGGGGATTTTATAGGGAGTCCTTGGAGGTAATCTTTGCGCTATCTGGGGATGGATAAAAATGCATATAAAGACTACCTAGCATTAAAATGCAAATATTCACTAGAAGGGGTAGTTTTGATGATGCCCTTAGTATGGTTGTACAGCCACATGCATGCACACACTGTCTGATCAGTGGCAGCTGAGAGAGGGACCTACAGAAGACACTGGGCAAGTGAGTCTTTTATTTGTTTTATTTTTAGCCTTTTTCTTTTCTCAAAGAAATTTTTAAAAAGTCAAAAAATGAAAATCACCAATGATACTAGCAACCTAGTTTTATTTTTTTGGTATGTCCTCGATACGGGTCAAATTTAATGAGGATTATATGAAGTGAAGGCTTCAGAACGAGAGGCATAGCCTCTCTGCCCTGTGCCTGGTGCTGGGGGGAGGCCAACCTCCCAACTACCGTAAGGGGTGGCGTTGAAAAGCCCCACTGTGTAGAGGAGGAAACCAAATTTGCTTGAGGTCATACAGGTAACAAGTGACAAGGTGGGAGCTGGGCAAGGACCTCACTCATGGGCAGGGCTCATGGCCACCATGCTGAACACTCCTGTTCTCCTGTGCAAACCACAGCTCCTACCTTTCAGGAGCTCCTTGATAGCTGGGGAGCCACATAGGATACCAGCAGCCTCACTCTCCTGTGCTTAGTCAAAGGACATTCCTAACACTACCGCTCAGCCAGAGATCTGTGCATCCATATAGAGAGCACCATTCCAAGTGCATGACAAGGTTGGACAGGGCTGGGACACAGACTTGCTGATGTCACCTTCCTCCCCACCATCACCTCCATGAACACCCCAGTGTTCTGCATTCCTGGTACACAAATCCCATCCACACAGCAACAGGCCTTCCCATGTCCAGGGAGGTGTGTGCAAAGGGACTTCTCATCCTCAGAAATGGAATCTTCTACCCACCAGCCAATGTCTCTCTGAGTTCTCCGCTCATTTTTATAGGGCTCCAAAGGTGAATTTTCTCCTGCGTGGGAGGACTGGAAGTTAAGCTTAATGTATAAACCTTTATTTTCCAAAGAGACAGGTTGGCCTTCTTGTATCGACAGACTCCAGAGCTTAGATTTATTACAGAATGGTAATCAGGCAAAAGAATAAATACGCTGCATCTTTAATTCATTAATCACCTTGGAAAGCAAAATGAACTACAGTAAAGAAGACAATATGTTTTCGAATGTTGGGGGTGGGGGAAGAGGGGAGTCGGTTTCTCAATAAAATCCAGTTGCAAAAATCCATTTTGCATGCAGATTAGAGAAAGAACATTTTACCTCTGAGGCTGCAGTTCAGATGGGAGCTGGAAGTTCTGCAAAGGAGATTTGGCAGAGCCAGGTGTCTGGGGATGGTCTCTGCTGGTCCCTGGCGTCTTCTGCTGGGTTCCTGTTGTAACTCATATCGTGAACCACATGCAGGTTGAGAGCCCAGGTGTGAGATGCAGACAGGCCTGGGTTCAAATTCCTGCTCTGTCTGGAAAATGGGGGTGGCCTGGGGTGGGCCATTCTAACTCACTTATTGCCTTGAGACATGTCTACCTCATGATAGGTGGGTCTGATAGGTGTTTTATCTCCTCAACATTTCACTTCGCCAGTTTCTCTTCAAACGGACATGGACTGAGGCTGGAAACATGCAGGCCAGAAATTAAACACCAGGTTTTCTGACCAGCCACACGCAGTCGGGGCACCGTTGCAGATGTCATCTGGCTTTTAAGTCCCGGGTCTGGTCCAGGATGCTAAGAGGTTGCCCTATTCTTGCTGCTGTTCTTGAGTCTTTGCAACCTGGAAACTAGAAATTAGCTGTCTTTCCACCTGTTTAATAGACCTACGAATTGAAAAGTAGTAAGTCGGCATCTTAGACTCTGCAAGAGAGCCTTCAGAATGATGTGTAAAGATAGAATGGAAAACAATAATAATAGATAATGTTTACTGAACACTTCTGGGACTTCACGTAGATTACCTCCTTTTGTCTTTACAAGCACTCTTCTGAGGGTTGGCCTATGACTGCGTCCATTTTACAGATGAGGAAACAGGCCCATGGAGGTCGAGTCCCTCACCCCAGCCACTAAGTGACTCAGCTGGGAGGTTAAGAACTACGACTGTGTACTGAGCGTTTCCTGCGTAAGGTACTGTCGCTGTTCGATCTCATTCATGCTTGGCAACAATCTAGAAAGACAGGTCTGACTATTCCCACCTTTACATATGAAGCCAAAACAAGCCCAGAAACTTTCAACCAAAGTTTCTCGGTCTCAGCATGATTGACATTTTGGGCTGGGTAGTGCTTTGTGGTGGGGGCCGCCCTGTGCATTGCAGGATGTTTAGCAGCAACCGGGCCTGGACCCACTGGAGGCCAGTGGCACCCCTACCCCAAGTCATGACGATCCAAAACGGCTCCAGACATTGCTGAATGTCCCCGCAGGGGCAGCGTCCTTTACTTGAGACCCACTGCTTTAAAAAAATGGGTGAAGTCATGCAGGTGAGAACTGCAGGGCTGGGGATGGGACGTGGTCTGCCAACTTCTCATCAGATCGTTTTCTAAATGTTGCTTTAGTCACTGAGGGCAGTCATTCTCCGATGCTCAAACGTGCTCCCTGGTCCAGCATCCCCTGGGAACTGGTTAGAGATGTCAGTTCTCAGGCCTTGTCCCCACACTCCCTGCACCAGAAGCTCTGGGCAGGGGCAGAGCAATCTATGATCCTGATACCTAGCGCCTTAGAGCAGTGTTTCTTAGCCTAGCTACACATAGACTCACCTGGGGAGCTTTGGAAAAAAATATATTGATGCCTGGGTACTGCCCCAGGATTATTGAATTGATCTGGGCTAGAGAATAGATGCTGGGATTTGGAAAGCTTTGCAGATGATTCTCATGGGTGGGCAAGGTTAAGAACCACCAACCCGGAGGGAGCTGTCCTTGGTTCTCAGGTACGCACAGGGCAAAGTCCAACAAGTTAAGTACAAACAAGTGAGGTTGGTCCCATGATCCATTAGCTGGGTGCTTGGACCGAAGCAGCAAAGACTCGGTAGTGGGTCCCTTTGCTGTCAGCCTCACACCCCAGCCCCAAAGCCCCACTCCTGTCTTCGTTCCTTTTC
The DNA here is from genome assembly GCA_028533085.1 of Varecia variegata. NCBI lineage: Eukaryota > Metazoa > Chordata > Mammalia > Primates > Lemuridae > Varecia > Varecia variegata. Next base: position 117,174,048 of record CM052442.1, on the reverse strand, counting down.
TGGATCTCTCGTCCTTTGATTTATCTAAATTTCTAAAGATTTTTGGAAGCTATTTAGTGAGACTGCACCAGCTCAAGAGGTTAAGAAGGCCACTAGAATTGGCAGGTTAATGCTTTTTATCATGTTGGACATGTCTGCAAGGTAAACGAACCATTGATGGTGGTGGAAATGAAATTCAACTTTTCTTTTAACACAACCTAAGCATCCTTCGAGGCTTTGCCTAATCTAATCTCTCCCTCCAGCTCTGGCCTTCCATAATCGTCCTGCTATACACCTGCCCCTCGTCAGCCCTGGGCAAGCCTTTCTACTTGTCCTTTCAAATCCCAAAGCCATTCTTTTAGTAACCCGGCCATGTTCCCTCTTATCCTATTCCCCCCAGCCCAGAACTTCCTCTCACTTCTTCCTAGGTGCCAATGACCTCTACGTTTTCTAAGATCCTTCTGTGACATCTCCAGCCCACAATGATCTCTCACGTCTCTGCTTCTTTTTGCTTACAGCAACATGCATTTGATACTGCTCTGGTCACCAAGTTTTTCATCAGGGTATCTTATGCAGTGGTGTGCTGCTAAATGCTTAACAACCAGCTCTCTGGGTGAGTGTCAGGGATGAGGAAAGGGGCCCTGACTTTATAGCACATTTGCATTCCCTCCTGCACACATTCCCACCATGGCTGATTGTACGCTCTCAATGTGAAGTCCTTGCATGTGGAATTGAGGAGATAGGAATAAAATCCGCTCTTTGTGAGCCCATAGACATGGCCTGTAACACACCACTGATACAGTAAGCATGTCCTGGGAATATGTTCTGTATAAGTTCCTGTGTTAAATGCCGAGCATGAGGAGGAAAAGTGCACTGGCACTTAATAAATGCTGCCCTGTCTTGTTTATTTAACCTGCATAAGAATTCCATGAGGCTGGTTCTAGCATTCCCACCTGAAAGACGAAATGAAGTGTCTATAGAGTAGAAATGACTTTCCCAAAGTCACAAAGCGAGAAAGGGCTGGCATCGATGTCTGTGTAGTTTGCTCTAGTCTGAGGAATACCTCCTATGTGTTTCCAGCAAGGGAAAGTGGTCCTTTGCTACAGCCAACACTAGCTGAGCTGACTTTTCCTTAGAGAGAATGAGTCCCCGAAGATATTCAAATTGGGCTGCACAGAGCCCAGAGTCCCAGGGGAAGGAGGGAGGAAGAGAGAAGGGCCGGGAACTTGGAGGAGCAGCCCCACCCTCAGCATTCCCATTTCTCTTTTATATAGTGATCCCACATAAACTTTCATTTTACAAAACGGTTCCTCTGCAGAAACAAAACAAAATAAAACGACTATGAAAACCTCTGATTCGTGCCAAATCCTTAAATTTATGGAGGTGGTAACTGAAGCCCAGGGAGCTTCTAGCGGTCATTTCCACCACTCCATATTTCTTTCTAACCTGGTACAGTGTTAGCAGACTACAGGAAGAAAATAGCTTAGGGGAATTTTTCATAAAATGCACCAAAGCCCAAGCACCTCTTTTTAAAACCAGAAACTGCTAAGGTGAAATTTTAAGTCTGCCAGGAACTGCTTCCCCTGGACCGAAGGCAGTGGGTTTGAATCTCCCCGTCCTGTCTTCTCCTGGGTTCACGGAGGACAGGTCTACAGGATCTCCAGGCTTGGCCTCACCAACTTGTCTCAACACCCAGTCAAATTCAGATTCACGTTGGAAACACTCGACCCATGTTGGAGACGCTTTCAACCACATTGAACAAAAGCACGTTTTACATAATTTCTCTGCAGACAGCTCTGCCCCTGTTTCAGGGACTTCCCCCAAATGCAACAAGGTCAGAGAATTAGAGCTGCAAGATCTACCCCTTTTCTCGACACCCTGCACCCATCACTCTTCGTTTTTCTCCCCCTGAGAAAAGACTGTGACCGCATTGCTGTATTTTAAGGTATAACTCACAAATTAAAAACTGAAAGAAGAAACACATTTTTCTGTCAATGGCTTAAGGGGATTCCACCTCTAAGCTGCTGCTAAAGCTTTCTTAGTCTTTTTTACATTTGTAGCATTTTGGAGCAATTTGCTGGAGTCAAAGAAAGCAGTGAAATTTCCACCACCGACTTCAAAGCCCCCAAATCCTGTATTGGTGGAGGGGAGTCTGGTAGCAACACCAGAGGGGACTTTTTTTTCAAAGAGATGTGTGTAGGAACGTGCGAGGCATTTTTGCCCTACATCTGCAATTGATGTTAATGGCAGGCACGTGACCAAATCCCCATGGAGTTCTTTCAAAACTACCCCTCCCTCCCTTCCCCCCAACACTTTTGGCTGTGACAATGCAGATTACACAGAAAAGAGCCGGAACAGAGGAACCCCTGCCACAGCTCAATGAACAATATAGGCCTTAATTCAATTAACGCACCTAAGTCTCTTTTATCTCCTGGAGAGTGAAGAGCAAACTCAGGTTGACCAAGAGAAGGGGCTACCTGGATGGCAATTGAAAAAATGAATTCTAGGCAGAGGCAGCTTCAGACGAGGGAAACACAAAAAATGCCAGGGCACTAGCTCTCTTAGTTTATTCCTCTCTTCATTTTTAGCCTACTGTTTGCAAGCTTTCTCTGGCCTAGTCTTCCAATTTCTTCTTGATCTGACCCCCGTCTACCTATCTTGGTTCATGTCTGGGGCAATCCTTCCTCCCCAACTCACACACATAAACACACTGTTTATTCCAGCTGTATCTAGAGTGCTGTATTGAATTAAAATCCCCAAACATGAGATGTGTATAAAAGGGCATTTTGTCTATGAATATTCTGTGCTATAAGATACTATAAAAATTAGCTGCCTAAGAGGTTGACCAATTTATATGCTGAAAACAGTGTACAAGACAGCTTGTCATCCCACATTTTAGTTAAAAGGAAATATCACTATTATTATCAACATTATTATTTATCAGCGAGGTTGAACATTGTTTCATAAAACTATTTGTCATTTCTATATACTTTTTCTAAAAACTGTCCATTCTTCTCTGCCAATTTTCCTATCAGGTTGTTTATCTTCTTATAGATTTATAAGACCTCTTTATATAAAGGAAATTAGGTCTTTGACTATCTTTTGAATTGCAATTTTCTGCACTTTGTTGGTTTTGATGTTGTTTGTGGTGTTTTTGCTATGCATAAGTTTTATTTTTTAAATTTTTTTATTTTATGTTTTTATTTTTTGAGACAGAGTCTCCATCTGTCACCCCCGCATAGAGTGCAGTGGCATCATCATAGCTCACTGCAACCTCAAACTCTTGGGCTCAAGCTATCCTCCTGCCTCAGCCTTCTGAGTAGCTGGGACTATAGGGACACATCACCACATCCAGCTAAGTTTTCTATTTTTAGTAGAGACAGGGTCTTGCTCTTGCTCAGGCTGGTCCCAAACTCCTGACCTCAAGCAATCTTCCCGCCTCGGCCTCCCAGAGTGCTAGGATTACAGGCGTGAGCCACCTCGCCCGGCATATAAGTTTTAAATGTGTATATAGTTAAATTTATCAATCCTTTGCCTTATAGCATTTGGGTTTTATATCAGGCTAAGGAAAATCTTTCCTATCCCAAGTTAAAAATAATCTAGTTTACTTTTAATACATTTGAAGCTTTTGCTTTTATCCATGGTGTTTACAAAATGCCTACATCCCTCCTGTTCACCTCACAAACCCAAAAACCCCCTATCTCCTGCAAAGCATTTATCAAACAGGACCACCATTTATTTTTTTAACTGTCTGTCTGCATCGATAATAAATCTTGAGAGCAGAAACTACATCCTATTTGTTTCCAAAGCCTCGGCACTGTGTCTATTTTCCGGTGTATAGGTAGTGCGCAATAGGTATTTGTTAAATTAAATCTAAAATAATTAAAGCATAATAACTTTGAAAGCAAACCAATCAGAGAAAAAAGATCTATTTTCCAATAGATCTCCAAAAGAGAACATTAAGAAATAGCACTGGTGCAGACACTACATTTCATAAGCTGTCCAGGAGAGGAAACTTAAGCCCCAAAATGTGACCAGGAAATGTCAGGGTGAGGGTCTTTTGAAAATCTGGAAAAGGATTAAGAGAACAACTTCTAAGTTTGCCAGATTGCAAAGATGTCATCTTCATCACATCACAAACTTTTACTAGGCTCCTATCACCCGCGTGTTTGCTTGTTTGTGCACCTAACTGCTTATTCGGGTATACCCTGCCGCATTCCGGAAAGGCTCGGAGACGCTGCTACTATGTGCTGCTCGCTGAGACAGGGCTGTGTTGGACACAAAAGTAAATGAGGCGTGAACTCCGTGCTCACAGAGTTTAGTGTCCAAGAGGAGATGAGAAATTTAAAACGTAATTGTCTTACAAGGTGGAATGAAGAGTGCCTTCGAGTGGGCTCATTTTTGTGCGGTTTAATACTCTGCTTTAGTGGAGAATCAACGTGTCTGACAGTGTGTGATCAAGCACCTTGGTTAATTCCAACCAGTGCTGTTTTCCCTCTGCCCCGTTTGTACCATAGCCCCAGTCACACACTAAATAAGTGCTGGATTATAATCGTGACAAACAATATAAATAACTTACTGACCTCTGCAAAAGTCTGTGCAAGTACTTCTGGAATGTATTTATCCTTGTAACTTGATAACTAAATACATTATTCTCTTTTCTATGCAGAATTTAAAAAAACAAAACAAAACACCATCACACTATTAAAACGAGCCATTCTACCAGCTCAAAATCCTCTGTATCTCCCTTGTTTCACGTGCTGATCGGTGATGAACTGGTCATTTAGGTGATTGTGTTAGACCCATAGAAAGCCTCTGATCATAGCTCAATTGACCCATTTTTCAGAAGAAAAGACTGAGATCCAACCGGCTAATCAGGTGAATGTGACCCACCAGGTCACATGGCTGCTCAGTAGCCAAGTCGAGTTTAAAATTGAGGCTTCTGGGCACCAACTCCAATTTCTTTTCCCTGGGGACCTTACCCGACTGCCTTGGCCTTGCTTATGAAGAAGAGAGTTAATATTAATAAAGAGCTGGGAAGGCCAGATGAAGCAGAGAAAACACAAAGCAACTAACTGTTCATCCCTTTCGATTTCAAAGTGGACATGAAAATGCTAAGCTGTAAGTAAGACATACAGTAAAATGCGGGGAATTCACTGGTGGCTTCTTCACTTTCTGGGTTTCCATAGACAATTGTGTCCCTTGGATTCTTCTACTGGGTGCTCTTAATCCTGGCTGTACATGAGAATCACTGGGAATTGTTTTAAAAAAAATAGACTGATGTCTGAGTCCTACCGGACCCAAGAGGTTCTGATTTAATTGGTGTGGGGAAGGGCATCAATGTTCTATAAACACCCTCAAGTGCATCCAAGATTGACAACCTACCCTCTAGGTTTAGAGACCTGTCTGTGTCCCAATCCTACTCATTCCTATCGCCTAGGGCATGTAGATGAGTCGGAGGTGCCTGTTTCCCTCTCCCAGACTGGGATTAATCATCGCCCACTCCCGGACCAAACTCTTTCCCAGAAGATCTGCAGAGAAGGCTGGCCATGAGGACCCGCCCTAGCCACCGCTGATTGGACGAGAGATACACACCTGGCCACAATGAGCCAATCAGCTATCTCTTCCGGGATTTGGAATTTAGAGTCTCTAACCAACTTCTGCTGGGGCTTACCAGGAAAGGACTCAGTTAGGGTGGGGCCCAGGGAAGAAGGTGGGGATCAGGTATACTCCAAAGCAGAGGAGGCCTGCATGACTTGTGGGGAGAAGGAAGCATATGCAAAAAGAGAGAAGGGAGGGAAGAGGGACAGAGAGAATGACTCCATCCCTGACTATCCCCCGCCCCAGCCAGCTTGTATTGTATATATACCCTTAATAGATACCTCTGTCCTTACAATAAAGGCACAGAAACCTGAAAGCAGAGTTTTTATATCCAAAGAATACCTTGCTGAGACTGTAGGAAATTAACATGTTCCTTACAGCAGCGTTCTCCAACCTTTTTGGCACCAGCACAGGTTTCATGGAAGACAATTTCTCTAGGCACTGGGGTGGTGGTGGAGATGGTTCTGGGATGATTCAAGTGCATTGCATTTATTGTGCAGTCAAACCTCTCTGCTAATGATAATCTGTATTTGCAGCTGCTCCCCAGTGCTAGCATCACCGCCTCAGCTCCACCTCAGATCATCAGGCATTAGAATCTCGTAAGGAGCACACAATCTGGATCCCTAGAATGCACACTTTACAGGAAGGGTCAGGCTCCTATAAGAATCTAATACCACCACTGATGTGACAGGAGGCAGAACTTATGCAGTGATGCCAGCATGGGGAGTGGCTGTAAATACAGATAAAGTTTCACTTGCTTCCTCTCCATTCACCTCCTGCTGTGCAGCCCGGTTCCTAACAGGCCACGCACCAGTACCCCAGTACCCGGCTACAGCTGGGAGTTGGGGACCACAGCCTTACAGTTCCTCTGCTTCCCTTGGGAGGCTCATCCAATCACACGTGGCTGGGCCACATTAGACAGTGATCTGGGTTTTCTACCAGGGCAGAGGATCCCACACTGGAGCCCTGAGGTCCCACAGGGAAGGCAGTGATAGCCCCTATGAGCCATCCGATTACTGTAGAGACCTAGAGGAGTGCCACCATGGTAAGGTTTTCTTTTCTATTGACTGACTATACATCAGTGGAACTGTACCACTGCTCTTGCTGATCTGATTAATAAAACAAATACATAGAATGACAAATAAATTTTTCAGATGATGGGCTTTATGGAGGACAATTAATAAAAGAGTCCTTTGGTACTAAAGAAAAAAAAAATAAGTCAGAACCAATACTTTAGACAGCCATTTTTCAAAACTGCCCTACACAATGCTAGTTCCATGAGATGGTTGCTTAAAAAATAGGTTTCATGTTTGCATAAGTTTGGAAGATATTGTATACCATCTGTCTTGGTCCTTCCCCACAGAGGGTCAGAACGCATATTAGCATATAAAGGCTCTGAGATGGATGATTGCAAAATTAAATGTTTAACTTTATCTAACCTATAATTTCCCTAAATTATTTGACCACAGAACTCCCTAAGCACAGTTTTTTACCTCAGGGGTGGTGGTATTTTTTTTCAGAGGAGGGTAGATAACAACTATAAACTATAGTTCTATGTTTTTCTCAATTTTCCAATCTTGAAAAAGTTATTTTTCAAATTGGAGGGCAGAAAAAACTCAATATCATAACAGTAAAGTTATTCTGAAACAAACTAAGGCTCGCAAGGTATCAAGGTCAAATTTTTATTCCATATAATACTGTCCAAGGCCAAACATGGCCGGGTGTTTATCCTGTGCCAGGTGCTTTACATACATTAACATATTTAATCCAGGTGCTTTACATACATTATCATATTTAGTCCTTTATACACGCCTTTGAGGAAGTATCCCTATCTTACAGATGCGGACACTGTGTATTCTTTTCTGTGTTACTACAGATTTTGCTGACAACATTTTATTAAATGGGGCTTTCATTGGAGTGATTTCATGCTGATTTATCTTCACTATCCAGCAATTTCCTGAGTGCCAATTGTGCACCTGACGCTTTACACATTACAGGGTATTAAGGAAATGTACCATCTATTATTTTTTAAATGCTCATGAAATGACAATCTTTATTTGTTTGAGTAGAAAAGGGTATTCCATTAACTACTAAAATCAAACCACAGTATCATTTGTTTTTAGAGCTGGAGGGGTCCTTGGGGCCAAGACCACAAGAAGTCACAGCTACAAATTATATGTATTTTCTTCTGGGCCTTACTCAATCGCACTCAGACGAAGATGACCAAGAAAGAAACGGCACCTGGGCTCGTACCACATGTGTGGAAGTTAAAAAATGGAGCTGTTTAACTGAGGAGAGAAGGAATCGCCTGACCAGGGCAGGTGTGAGATGATGTCTGTCTAGAACTATCTGCATGACTGTCGTGTAGGGTCGATTGATATTTAAATTGCTTTGTGCTTGAGTTTTCTCATTTGTATAAAGGGGATTAAAATATCTGCCCCTCTAGTTCTTGTAAGGATCAGAGATGGCTAGGTGTGGCTCCCAGGAGATACCCTATCCGTGGCAGCTGTCATCATCATGACCCACAGAGGCTCTGGGCCACCTCAGAAAGGCAGGGCTGGGTGAGACTTCATGGTCTTGAACCCCATGCAAGTTTTCTCTAACTCCTAACAAACCTGTACGGCCCCCAAGTGACCAGAAGAAATGCTAAATATCAACTCTTCTTTAAGTATAAAAAAATCTGATTCTCGTAATTGTCTCCATAATTGTAGGGTTAGAGAACAATAAAAGTCTATCTATAATGAAATTTTGTGATTAAATATTATGGTGCAAAGCTCAAGGAAAAAAATGTTCTAAATCTTGACTGTAGATCCCCATGTCTATTTTAGAACTCGTTCATTGACCCCCTTTTCTACATTTTCCTCTTCATTTTGGTGACCTTTGCAAAAACTGAGCTCCAGATAACTTCTGACCCAGTCTCTCCAAAACCCTGGACATTGGTTACATATGCTGGTGCTCTTGTTTCAAATTTATGTCTCTGGTCCCTTTGTAGAAACATTTTTGAATTTCAGAAAATAAAACCCTCCTAAATGAGCACATAATATGTAGCAAATAACAAGCAGAATGTCTGCTTTGAAAAAAATCATATTTCAATTAATGAAATAATCTGGCATTAATTTTAAATGATCATTTGTTTTTATCAACATTTATACATTTCATTCCTTCATGAAACATTTTATTGTATGTCTATAATGTGCTATGTTCTTTGTGTTTATAATTTATAGAATACATTGATTTGTATTTTATTTTATTGGAATGTTTTGGGGTGTTTATTTAGGTTTATACCAGGGACCAATTTTGTCCCAGAGAGCCATGCCAAGCTCTCCTCAGTATTAATGAATCCCAAGACTAAATGCCCAAGGCTCAGATGAATGCCGATAATGTATATTGATACCTGTGATCAATTTCATCTCCATCTTCACACCACATATCATTTTTCAAATGTAAAGATTTTATTGTGTAGTGCCTCGTTTCTAGATAGAATTCTATAGCCCTATTCATTTCCTATATTAACAACTTAATACTTAAAGTTGAAAAGACAGACAAGAAAATATATAATGAGAAAACTTTAGGACTCCCCCCATAAAGAAGCACTTGTCTTCAATGTGACAAATATTAGACAAGGTCGGACACACAAAGCCTTTCAGAAAGCTATCTTTCCAGTAGTTCGGAGAAAGATATGAATAATTTGGGTTTGCTATTAATCACAAATTATTTTTTTCCTTTAAAAAATTAATTAAGTACACTACATGGAATAAATATTTCAGGCGACCAGCAGCAAAATGGGAAAATACCATGTGTTTGGAGTTTTAGTGCCCTCTGAGTACAGAAATTTATTTGCAGCAAGCAGAAAATAGACAGCAAGCATAAAAATACAGCAGAGTCCCCCTAGTAAAATTATTTATCAAGCTAACAAGGGAGGACCCTTCTAGTACAACAAGCCAGTGAGGAAAAGACATGGCTTTATATTTTACCTTTGGGTTAGCAAACCAGTAAAAATGCCAACTGACAAGCACTTCACATAAACATTTCTTTCTAAATGAGCTTCCTTGTTAGGGGGAAAGGAAAAAAAAAAAGTCTTCCAAGCTAAGGAGTACTATAGCTTACAGATGGAGAATTCTAGCATCTAGCATGCACGCTCAGACCCTTTAGTGCACAAATAATATAACTGAAAAAATAAGGGAAGGTGAATTACGAATGGAGTTTAGGCGACAAATTAGAAGTTTGTTAAAGAAAATGTGCTTATATCCCATCAGTGTATCCTCCTACTTGGATGTTAGAAAAAGTCACAGTTTTGGAAGATGCTTTTTCAGGACTAGCTTTAACAGCCTGAAATGAAACACACACATGTATATTCATATACACAGATATATATGGACTGACATCGCCTCTACTGTACAAACCTCATTGCTATATTTTTTCAAATATTTATTTTATGAGCAAAGCCCCAAAGTCAGTTTTTACAGTTTAGTTTAATGATACCAAACATTGATTATAAATTACAAGTCACCTTATTGCAGCTTGCAATAACAAAAAAAAAAAAAAAAAAAGGAAAGGAAAGAAAATTAAAAAAAAGAAATACTTGAATTGAAACCACACAGTGGCCTAATCCCAATTACATTTTAAAGAACCAGTAAAAAGATGCATTCTCAGACTAACAGCATCCTTCATAGCTCTGCAAATAACTCCTGACCAATTTACAATGAAATCACTCAGTAGGATCTCATCTTTCCTAAAGTGAAAATGTCATCGGTTAACCGTGGCAAACATGGGAAGGTGACTTTTTTATTGTGGAAGGAAAGGATGTTGAGGAGGATGGGGGGGTCTGAACGGCCCTGCAAAATGTTGAGTAGAGACAGAACCACCTTGCAGGAACTGCACCCCCAGCCCTGCCTCCTCACCACTGCCTTGGAGAATAAAAGTTTCTCAACAACAGCGATGGCACATTTTTTCATTCCTAATATTAGCTGGCTCAAATCAAATAGGAGGAAAAAAATAAACACAAATCCTTCCTTATTGTTATTTTTTTTTTCCTCTCTGGAACAGGGTGACATTTCACTGCACCTCTGTCAAACCTCCCACTCTCAGGCAGGAACCAAGCTGTACTCTGCACTTTTCTCCCAGAGACCAATCCCCAAACTCTCCTACTACGTTCCTTAACAGCCTGGTTTGGGAGCTGGGCATGTTATTTGTCCACAAAACTGCAGAGATGGTTTATAGCACAGATCATGTGCTGTTTCCTGACCACAGACCACAGCCTTTGTCACACTTAGACCGGGGTCTTGTCAGGACGCTATTAAGCAGGCAAGGATCAGAGCAAACAGATGTAATATTCTAAATAATTAGGTTCCCCAAATGCCCACGGAGACTGGAGTGTTTAGGACACGTCACATTTTTTATCAATAACTTTATCAATGACAGCTAAACTGAGGCCAGATGTAGCAAGCAGCAGTTACGAATGTTCTCACTGGGTGGTTCCACTGGATCAGTAGAACATCAAGCATGCAGAAAGGCAAAGAGTCCGGGGAAAGAATGAGACACAAGGGGCTTCCAATGTCCAGGGAGTGTCCACAAGCTGCTGGAGGGGTGAACAGCCGGGCACCCTCAGACCTGGGTGGCTGAGCTTCCCAGCCTCAGGGCGTATAGAAATCCTGTCCCCATTACAAACTCTCCCTCCTTCCCTACAAGGACGGATCCAGCTTCAAACCTCCAAACACATCTGACACAGCTTGTGTAGCCTGTGCACTTCTCGCTCTCATTCTACCGGGCAAGGGAGAGAAACTGTTCCAGGTTTTAAAAGGAGCACAAAAAAAAAAAAAAAAAAAAAAAGAAAGAAAAATTAAAAAAAAATTAAAAGTCTAGGGAAAACCAATACCAAATAAACAAAACAGCCTTTGAGCATCGGGGTAGAACTTCAAGTATGTGCTACGCACTGGAGCAAAGAATGAGAAAGCAGTTCTTAGCTTGGGTCAGAAAGGTCAATGCGGGTAAAGGAATTTCTGATCTCTCCTGGCTCTCCTCACTGCTGAGAGGAGAGAGGTGCCAAACATCTCTTGCTGCAGACTTGCACGCCTTCTAAAAGGCAACGCATGATTTCAAACACTGTTAAATGTATAGTGTGCACCTTAAGATTTTTCGAAAGGATTCTGATCACTCCATAAAAAAGAGAGAGAAATAGGAAGAAAAAAAAAAAAGAAAAGAAACAGAAAATTCCATTTTCCTATATAAAATGTTCAGCCCAGTAAGAGACCCGCACGTTAGTGTTCTCCTCTATTTCCTATATATCAGGAATGAACCTCATTTTAAAATATAAACAAGCCGGAGGCACACCATAGCAGTATAGACTCAAGCCCTTTAATTAACTACCACCAGTAACAAAAGGTCTCTATTTTGATTAACTTTGTGGAGGGAGGGAGTCAACCCTGGCATTAGAATCTCTTTAAATAATTACAAACCCCAACTCCACTCTGCTTCTGGCAGCAGGCAGGAGCCAGGGAAGAAGAAAAGAAACTTTGTCTGTAGAACCCAATTTAAAGGAAGAGCGACCTCAGGGTCAATTTCTCGGAGCATTTCAGATCAATTCAATTCTCACCTCCAATGCCTACCTGCTAGCAAATGAACTTACTGTGCTTTTCAATAGACCAAGAGGACTAAAAAGAAATCGTCACTAGCAGCATGTGAAAAACCACATGATTAGATGCTGCATGCTCAGGGAGAGGGAGAAAACAAAATCCTACCAACAACATCTCCCTTCACCTCTTTTTCTGGACTGTCATTCTCACTTCAGGGATGATGAAGTTGTAGGATGCAACCCTGGATTGTTTACTAGGTGTTAATATCTTCCAGCAGCTTACACTGGAGGTCACTGCTTTGTGGCCACCTTGTCTCCATTGACGATACCTATAAACCCCCAGTTGATTTGATTTTCCCACCTTGCATCTGAAAGTGGTCCCTCCCCTGTTCCACTGGGCATTAGTTTCTATCTGAAATTACGAAAGTGCTAACAGCTTATAGCTTGTAGATACAGGATGGAGAGGCACGCTGACATTTCCCACCGGCATACCCCTGTCTTGGCATTTTCCAAATATTGCAAAACGGAGACCAAAAACAAACCAAAAAAAAAAAAAAAACAAACAAAAAACTCAACCCTGCTGCTTCACTCATTTATTGCTGATAATTTCATTAGGTGCCAGGGAAAGCAAAAATACTGCAGACACAAAACAACAACTTTACGACAAATTTTTGGATGGAGCAAATGAAAGACTCAGCAAGCAGCAGGTGAAGAGAGTCTAAACATTGGCATCTGTGAACGGCAGCAGTAAATCAGAGCTTTTGGCAGGTGACTGAATGTGTGCATTTAGAACGAAAGCTCTTTTTACAGAAGCATCACTTTGTTTTAAGTAATGAGCGTTGCACTTTTGCAGAAATTCCTTCTTCCCTTTTTCCCCCTAGATGCATAATGTTTCAAGTTGCGCCCTTCAATGGTATGCCAGAGTTAACTGCAAATAGTATGAGTTCATATGGCATCGTTAGGCCAGTGACCCTGCTCCTGCTCTGCTATAATTAATTGATTAAATAAGCTCAGTTGCAGGCCTGTGCCCACAGAAAGAGAAACATTAGGCAGCCTATATAGGGAAGGGAGTGTGGTGTTGGTTAGGGAGGAGAATAATCTAAATAAACAAACAACAAAAACAAAAAACAATTCGGGTGAGTCCAAATAATAAAACACTTTAAACAGAATTGTTTCCTCTTCTTTTCTCAGTGCCAGCGCCTATGTTGATGTAACTTGCTGGAGACATACCCATGAAATTTGTGATTGGTCCCTGCTCCAAATCTGAAAGCAAGAATGCGTTTTCCTCTTTCCTGTCTTTTGAATGGGGGATTTACTATAAAAACAGGGTATTTTAGGATCCCTGAGGGGCCTGCAGTGAAGACAGGGTCAAGACCAGTCACCTGGGCTTTTCAAACAGAGGCACCAAGAAATCAGAATGAACAATCTGGGTTTCCACGGGTCCTCTGCATGAGAACATCTGGTTCACCCTTTCTGTTAAAATACAGTAATGGGTTCTGCAAGGGAAACTAGGTTATGGCTTCTTTACTTTTATATTTGAATGAAATAGCTACACGCACTGTGCTAAGGCACCCACACCGACACTGGGCATTTGGGAAACCACATTTATGTTTTATTTCTGGGTGATTATGGGCAACATGGGAGGACAGGTATGCAAATCAGAAACAAGATTTCTGAGCACTTTTACTGTTTTTGGCTGGTTTTCACTCTGGTTCATAAAATAATAAAGACTTCCTTACATTTGACAATTTTTTGAATTCATATCATCAGAATAGGTACAGTCAGGATAAAAGATGTCCACTCTGCCAATTTTAAGACTAGAAAAAAAAAAAAACAACTGATGGGTACCAGGAAGTGCTGTTTATACCAGTTCCATAAGCTTCTCCCATAGGTAACAGGAAAACTACAAATGGGCCTCTCCCCTACATATGTGTTCCCCTGCCCTGCCCTGAGGCAGCTCTGTAAGGCTTGGTTGCATCCGGATGGGTCTTAGCCAATGTCAGGAACATCTGAAATAGGCAGAGCATAGACATGAGCAGGCTAAGGTCTGTCCCCAGCTCTGAACCAGTGTTTCAGCACATAAGATGCAAGAATATGTTTTGGAGGCCTACTTTCCACTTTGGTGCAAACCATGGGTCACTGTGTTGTCTCCTTGGGACAAGTCAAGCTAGAAGACAGCCTTAAAGGTGGCTAATTCGTAAGCCACCTTAGCCTGAAGGTCAAGCAACATCATCACACATTTCCATGGCAATGGTGCGACCATGAAAAAGTTTATGTCAAATCCCCAAATTGGGTGAACGATGTACAAGCAGTGTGCAATTGTTGTCTATGTTCATCTTCGTGATAGAAGACCTTTTTTGGAGAAGGCACAATCTTGATAAAGCCGGCATTTTGGTTGATTTGCATATGGTAAACTGTAACATGCACTAATGGAAAATGTTAGGATCAGGATATGCTACCTAATTGTGTTTTGATGCCACTTGGGATAAATATTTTGTAATATGTCCAAGAACCATAAATATAATCTAGACTGTGTTTCTGAGAATAAATGGAAGGTAATTAAATAGCTTATGATTTAATTGTCATACCCTAGCCTAAAAAATTGCCAAAAATAAGCCACAAAGTTGTACATGGTTGAAATTAGCTAGAGAGCAGGAAAGCTAGTGGTTCACCATTTTTGGCTTCCATAGCTGAAATCCCTTAACCAAAGTGACTTTCCAGGAAAAAAAAAAGTAAACTAAGTAACTCTCCCAAGAGTACCAAGTATTGAACTTTTCATATATCAGCTTATAATATCTAATATCACAGAGTAACTTCAAGGAATTGTCCTCTTTCTCTCCAAATTCCCCATCTGATCAAATGCCTTTCTCTTCTCTGCTCTCACCTGTCAATCATGTTCACAGCTGAAATTTGATTTTTCTCCCACTAGTAACCTTATATGAAATATTACCAGGAGGTCAGGACCAGTGTGAACCTTGCCTTTAAAGTTCATTAACTCTTTGCTCAAAAATGGATGGTTTCAATGTCACGGAACCTGCCAGTGGACCTAAATCATCATATGTAATAGATGGTTTTCAAATGGCAATTACAAAGACAAGGACAAGAAAGGAATAATGTATTGAAACTGCATGCATACACTTGGACACACAAATTAACCCCAAAGGCATACATTGCATTAAAATCTATGCATGGGAACTATTAAAGAAAATGTTAATTTTGTATAAGGTTAGCAAAGAAATCATACTAAAAGGTTAGCAAAGAAATCAGATCATACTAAATAGTCACAGTCCAGTTATTCAACATAAAACTCTCATCATAGCACCGCGTAGAAGTAAGTAATCAGATACTATTTTGGAATAGTGGGAAAAAATGGGGTTCTGTTTTTCCAATGCTCTCCGTTCACTGGATCCTTAAAGTGCCTCCTTTGAAAAGAGTAGCAATTTGACAGTGTGACTTTTGCCCCCCTCAGTTTTGCTAGAAACCAAAAAATGTATTTCATGCAAATTTCTCAGCAAGCAAAATTTTTAATAAAAAAAAAAGTTCCATTAGCCAATAAAAGGTGACAAGAATACATAAAACTATGACACTAAGTAATTATCGGTGTAAGAGTGTCGGTCTAGCTTTCCAAATGAAGAGGGTTCATAATTAAATTCACGCTGGGATACTTGTAACTGAAAACCCATTTAAATAGCTCTATTTCATTTTTTTAGCAGATGAAAATCAGATTTCTGCCTCCCACCCATCTCCTCCTCTCCCTTTCTGTCTACAATTGAAGTGGGGAGTGACTCCACAGTCACATTTGGCTGCAGAAGTGGGGGACATACTGTGCTTGGAAATTACACTAAATTTTCCAAATGTGGGTATGGACTGAACATAAGTGACTGCACATTTTCAATGTTTACAAGGCCCAGGTACAGTTGACCCATGGCAATGGATGCTAGTTACACAGCTTCATCCAAATTGTCTGACATTCAAGTCGAAGGACTAGCCCTTTGAGCGTCCAATAGACTCCCGTCCAGTAAGTCTAAGATCTACTCAAACTAGATTACTCTCTACCCCACATTTGTGTAACGAAATAAATACAGAAAACAAATGCATGCCGGCTCTCACATGGATGGCTTCCGTTTATGTTATATGTGACACCCGAATACTAACACTACGAAAACAGGATCTTTCCTCGTCTACAGAATTAGCAGCATTCCTTGCATGCTTTCATACTTTCCCCCTCCTGAAAAACTCACTCCAGCAAGCGCATGCAAATCAAAAATCAAGATGTACCTCTTTGACTTCAGGCAACTGGAGTTTTCACATCACTGATGTAGAGGATTCCCTTGGGTACCTGATTTAGTAAATATATTAAAATAAACAAAGGGTAATTAATCACCACGAAGAATGTTTCAAGCACAGTATGCTACAGGCAGCCTAACAATCTATGGAAAGGACAGCGTCAGACCAAAAGAAGAATGATTTCGTTTCACCTGCTTTTGCAGAGGAGGGGTCGACTTGGAAGGGGACAGCCTGCGATACAAGTTCACTCCCTCTGAACTGTTTCTTCCCCACTGGGAGGCTGAGGTGGCCATAACCCACTGGCTGCCAGCCTGGATCAGCTCTGAAGCTGTCCTCAGTTCAAAGGGATCCAAGTGATTCCGGGTTCATCGCATGGGAGGATTCGAATCATGTCTGATGGGTTTCTCCCAAGTGTTCCCAGACAGCCCGTCCCTCAGAGAACCACACTGGCCCAGCCCAGCTTCCACGGACAATTTGCTAGGACACGTTCTCTTCCATCTTCCCCCTCCTCCTCTGTTGCCCTGGTCTATTCTGCTGGCACTGCTGACCTTAGCTGCAAATGTTCTTTTAACAAACAGAACCATTTAGATACCGCCCCTTTATTTATTAACTTCTTCTCTGTGTAAATTAGTAGTGGGGAGTGCTTCGAATGGTGATATGAAAATGAGGTTGCTTTAAAAAAAAAAAAAGTCTTTTTGCTTCACAGCGAATAACAAAGCACAGTAATTCAAAGTAGTTAGCTCTCTATGGTTCAAAAAACCCTTATTGCTATTAGCTGTACTAATGTAAGTGGCAAAATAATTATCATTTACTGTACAGAGTCCAATATTTTCCAGACAGCAGTTTAATAACAAAGCAGACCTGTCATTTCTTCCTATAGTTAGTCACACTATACAGGTTCAGACTGTCAAAATATATTTAAAATCTAATTTAAAAGATTCAACATGGTCACAGCAAATCTGTGTACAATAATGGCGATAAACTACTAAGTCAATCTAATTTTTTTTCCCAACATGGATATTCAGTTACTTTTCTTTAATCTCCCACACTTTTATTTGGATTACCTTGCAATTGGGGTGAACAAATAGACTATGCTCAGGCACCTGCCGAATTCTCTAGGCTGCTGCAACTGAACATATAATCTTTCTTTACTTACATTTTCACTCTCTAATTCTTTCAAATACCCTTTGTCTAAATGGTAAGACTATGCCCAAAGCGCTGGGACAAATAAATTTGTATCCTAGTATCTGTCGAAGCTGCTCCAAATATATTAGGTGCCTTCATTCACATTTCATTGTTGGAAATGCTTTTCAAATCTTAAGGGACAAACTACTCTTTTTCCTGTATTCGTATACATTAATTAATTTCTGACCTAATATACTATTTCTATGCAATACAAGAAGAAAAGAAACAAGAAACATACTGAAATTATAAAACCTGGAAGTGTATCAGTAATACCAATTGTTCTCCATTTGAAATTCAGATGGCTAATCTCTAAAATAAATAAATAAATAACTTCCCCTATTGGACTACATTTTTTTTTTAATCTTCAGAAACAACAGATTCTTTTAGAAACTCAGGTGAATAGAGTTTAAAAGCTTACAAGATTGTGGAGAGAATATTTTTATAATTCCTTTGGGGCGTTGCAAACATATGTTAAGCTTCGGCAAGGAACATTTACATGAGATCATATACTTATGAGGCATTTTTCAATTTTAGAAAAATATTACAAAGCAATAATTGGATGTAGGCTTTGCAAAATGCCCCCTTTGCCTTCCTGACCGTATCATTGATAGTCTCCGTTATTTTGGGAGGAAAAAAAAAATCAGGCCTCATTAAATGCGATATTTGGCATCTTGCCTGAAATCTCATAAAGTAGATGTCCTTTTTAGATCATTGGTGTCATTTTCCTCAAGATGACCTCTTCTCTCTGGCCACCTGGGGAACCTATCCTGTTATCAATGCATTTACTTTCTAAAGGTGTTGGGGGGGGGTGGCGGGGGCGCGGCGGCGTGTATTTTGTTTGCACACCTGAATAGAGTCCAAAAGCCATTGTGGTTGGTTTCTCTGTTCTCATGACTTCCCCCCAGACCAGTTATTCAGTAAGGGTGGGTGGGGGAAAGGGGGTCTCCCATGGGCGTAAGAGAGGAGATTTTTGAGCTGGACCACGATGATATAATCTAAGCCAGATGTCTGACAGCACAGAGCCTCTGACACTTGGATCTGTTTACCTAACAATTGGAGAGTATTCTTTAAATAGCACAGTCGTGTGCACTGATATTCCAAGGAAGATTTAAAAGGGGCTCATTACCTGCACAGTGCAGTGAATTAACATGGCCAGTGCACCCTGCAAACAGGTCACAGACTGTCAGCATGTGTCTCCACACTCCCCTGGGTCACAGAGTCTGGCCAAGGGAGCCTACCTGCCTTGTGTATGGGGAGATTGTTCTAAGGCCAGAGTCACAGGCCAGGTGCCGAGCATGCCTACCAAAGCACAGAGCTGACTTACGAACTCTGCCCCGGGATCATTTTTACTTCATAAAGTAGAAACTGCAGGTTTATCTTTTAATAGCTTCCCCTCTTTACAATGTGTTACCTTAAAAGGCCCCACAATTAAGTAAGTAAATACATTTTTAAAAGGCAGATGAAAGAATATGTTGAAGTCACTGTTTGAAAATAGAGAGACACAAATATCACCTTCTAACAGACTGAATCTTAGGATTACCACAGATGTTTCCCCCCTTCTATCAAAAAGGATTGTTTTTTTAAAATCTGAGTCTCTCAGATGCTGACTTCATCGCTTTAGTTTCAACATATTTCTCTGGACATTAATAAATCCTTTCCTAAGAGAGGTAGAGAGAGGTAAACTCTTTGATTTTAAAAGATGCAATGATAACTTGCCTAACTTGATTACTCTCACACCCCGAGGGTCCCTGTAAGGAAAAGGCCCTACATGGAAGGGATCCTTTCTGCAATTAGTCCTTTTAAAGTTTGTCCCCTTGAGACAGTTCCTGAGTGTCTGAGGTTCGTCCCGAACTGTGTTAAATCCAGGAACGCAAGCAAAACCCTCATCCTGGCGCTGTCGGAGCAATCCCGATAAAGTTTGCTCCACTGGTTTTGTTTTATAATGTTCATCAAACTACACCACGGAAAACCCAAACCGTATCAAGAGTTCCATAAAGATTTTAAAATATGCTGCATGGATTTCCGTCTTTGCTTTCTCTTTTTCAGTCTTACTCTGTCTCTAGCCAAAGCTGAGTGAGAAAAAAAAAAGATCTGGAAAATGGGCCGGAAAATTAATAGAGTAAAAATGAAATGATCTGGAGCCGATGATCTTATTTACAGAAGATTCCAGCGGATGGGGGAGGGGTCTCAAGGTGAAGGGCACAGCTGTCACGAC
The DNA here is from genome assembly GCA_028533085.1 of Varecia variegata. Classification (NCBI taxonomy): domain Eukaryota; kingdom Metazoa; phylum Chordata; class Mammalia; order Primates; family Lemuridae; genus Varecia; species Varecia variegata. The sequence goes on along the minus strand of CM052442.1, from coordinate 117,154,210 downwards.
TGAATGTCCCTCTCCCCCTCTCTGAGCCCGCCCAGCGGGGCAACTGTGCAGGTAATTTTGAGATCCCTGCTCTAGTCAAGGGAGTCCTCTTGGAAAACTTAAACCAAATTCCATTTGAATTCGAGCCCCCTGTGGGGGCGCGGGCGCCTGAGTGGGCCCTGGGTCCGGGGGCGCGCTGGGTGTGGCCGTCACCGGGGACACCCAGCGCCGCGAAGTCTTGGGCATCTCCGAGGGGCGCTGCGTTGCCGCCCTACCTCAGCTCACGGTCCTCCCTGAGTCTGTCCGACTGCAGGCTCACACCGAGAGACTTCCCGGGGGCCTCAGGCAGTCGCCGGGACCCGCCTCCGCCACTGGCGCCAGTGCGTGCGCACCTGCTGCGCGCGCGCCTGGCTGGGGACCCCCAGGGTGGAGAGCGCACCCAGCTCCCCTCAGCTGCAGCCACTAGGCTGGGCCAGCGAAGCCCCCGCAGAGGCAGAGCAGGTGTGTAAAGGACTGGGGGGAGGTGGAGTGTGTGTGGGGAGATGGAGAGGGGCGTTCCTCCTGGAAACTGGGAGAGGGGACAAACTCAGCGTCCTTCCTGCCTTCATCTCCTCTTTCCTCGCTTCAGGATCCTTGCACCAGAAGTTCAAGGCGGTGATAAACATCCCAGAACCGCTTCCCAGCTCCTCTCCCCGTGTCATCCCAGGCCTTCCTCCCCATCCCTGCCTTTGTCTGCGCTTAAACTGGGGCAGGGGTGACTTCTCGGGTCCCAGGCCTCAGCTCTGGCGACTGCTTGCTGGCCTGAGGGCAGTACCCTCCGAGGCTCTAGAATGGCCACCAGCATGGGAGGAAGAGGTGCCCCAAAGTATGGGAAGGACACTGGGATGGGATAGGAGGCAGGTGGTAAGGGGTTCTAGCCCTGAGGCTAAGGACTTCACTATTGTTTTTAGGAATCTGTGGGGAGCTCAAGGCCTGTCAGTAGCTTGTGCCTCACCCTGCAAACAGCTCCTTCCTGGGGGGAGGTGGGGACCCTGAGAATGACGTGGAGCTGACCCCTGGTGACTGGGGGTCATAAGCCAAGGTTGGCCTCTGTTAGCAATACTGTCCCCAGCCCTGCATACTGGCCCGTCCTCTCCTCTGCTTTCTGGGCCTAGTTTAGGATTGCCTATTGTCCTGGGATCCTGCGGCCTGTTTTCCCACTGGGGAAGCCCCCAAAAGGGGTCATAAACCCACTTCTACAGGCCTCTGGGAGTGGATGAGGTCAGGCAGAACCAGGGCAGATATTGGTGGCAGAAAGGAAATCTACACCCTGCCCTAATTTTTCAAGCCGGGGTTCCCTTTGCAAACATCCTTGTTGGGGTTCTGGAAGGATAGTAATTTTCACTCCTCCCTGCCCAGTTCTGTAAGGTTTCACGGTCTCTCCTGCTCCCTAACAGAAAGAACCAACCACAAGGAAAAATGGTTCTTTGGAATCTTAGCTTGGAAACAGGCTGGGAATCAGAATATTTAGAACAGCGAAATTCAGAACTGAAATCTCCGGTTTGCAGCTCACACCCAGGCCTGGGCTGGGGGCTGAGGGGTGGGTTGAGGAATGTGGGGGGCAAACACAGAAAACTATTTCCTCTCCCTCCACCCCTTTTTCCCAAACCTCAGCAGATACCCCTCCCTCATCCTCCTTTCTGGAATTAATGCCCCTGTCTAATCTTAACTAATGATCCAAGATGAATCTCTGCAGAAGGGAGGAATGTGATTTTGCAATCCAAAGTCCTAATTATAGGGAAAATTGTTATTTAATAAAAAAGAAGGAAAAGAAAATGAATTGTGTTGAACAAGAAAAGAGGTGCTCGGTAGATGACTGTGGTATGAGCAGGGAACTACACATTCCGGTCATAGCCTCTGTGGAAAATGTGTTTTGAGAGTTTCTTTAAACTGTCCAACTCTGATGCAAATTCATATCAAGATCTGATTTCTGTGTGCTGTTGATTTGCACTTCCTATCTTGGCCTTGTTCTGTTGGGCAGACTTGTGGAAAACACACAAAGGGCTTTCAAATTTAAATAATAAAAAAAACTGTCATGATGTCATACAACTTGCAGTGACCATATAAATATTGGCATAACATGTCTGACTGGTCCAAAATGTCACCACCATCGGATTGCAGATTGATACATTTATAAATATTCAAAAGTTAAGACATTAAATAATGATTTCCTCAAATTTCTCATTTTGATTTGGTCCCTAAAATTGTTTTCAAAAAAGAAACATATGTGAGCATATTTTAAGGAAATGGATAGCCGGAGCTTGTTTGATCCAGCGTATGTGTCTACTGGATCTGACGCTGGCCACTGAGCAAGTGGAATTCAGACTGGTGGCTGGGATTATTCCTGGGCCTCTTGCCTTCGAAGTTCTCCTTTCTCCTTTCCCTCATTTCTCACCTCCTACAGATGGTGCAGGGAAACAAGGAGCCCGAGATTTTGCTACGCCTTCCTGCAAAGCAATTTGACTTGTTTGGTTTTTGTTTTGCTTTGTTTTGTTCCTCTCTAAAGGGGAAAGATGCTCCCAATTTGTGGCTGGAATGTACTTCTTTATGCCTTAACAATCATGAGACAGCCTGAGAGACTGAAATTCTCTCACCCTGTCCTGTACCCGTGCTAGAGAAAAAATGCTAGACAGAGCTGGGTTTGTTCAGGAGCTGGGGCGGAGCAACGCTGGGAGAGATTTCCCCTTTTCTGGGGTTGTTTGATGTTTGGATTTTGAAGATCTATATCAAAATCGAGAAAAGCAGTGTCATGGGAAGGTGGGGTAAGGCTCTTGCTCTGTTTTTAAACAAATGCAAAAACAAATCCTGATTCAGACGGCTGGACTCTGGACCACTTCCCTTATAACTATGGTATGCCCTGCCCTGGACTTGGAACATCTTTTAGCTTTAGAATGAGCTAAGAGTGAAACAAACTTCAGAGTTTCTCTTATTTTCTTCCAAAAAAAAAAAAAAATAATACAGGCACAGGCCCCAAATTATTCATTCAGCATCCCAAGGAATAATCAATAGAAGAGGTAAAAATTATAGCCTATCACTGCAGATAAAACTTCCCTAAAAACAAAACAAAAAACTAACACATTTCTTCAAAGAGGGACAAAACTATTTTTTTAAAAAATCAAATGACAGTGCATCATCCTGAGAGCCTTGCAAATCAGCCATCCAAGGCTGCTGACTTCCTGCTCCCTCTGAGTGAATGTTTGTACGAGAGCTCAGGAGAGCTGGGTTGTGTGTTTCACTGGCACGGAAATCAGATGGCTGAAGGTTGTCACTCATGTATTTTAGTCTTCCAACCTATCTCAGTCTTTAACTACTGGCAGGCACAAAAATAGAGATACTTGTGTGGCAATCGGACTTTTAAATCTATTGATTGGTCCAGTATACTGGGGGAGCACATTTTATAAAGCCAAGAGTACGTGAATACGGAAGTAAGTTGGCCTAAACAAAAACAAGGGCAACGACAACAAAAGCCTCCCAATGTACTGTACTCGGGAACCTTTGAATGTGTCATAAGCAACTCCAGTTATTTCGACCAGGACACGCTGGGAATGTGGCTACTGGAACAGCTGCGTACCATGTTTGTGAGGGTGGCCACGATTTGCCGCCTGTTCACTGCTTTTCACAGGAAAACTGGTGGTTTGGCCAGGGGAGGTTCTACTTAAGAATAGAAGAAGTATCTAGGATTGATGTTACTAAATAAAAACGACTGGGGTGGGAGAAAAGATCAGAGTGTTAGCATCATGCATTCAGTAATAAATAGAATATTTCCCATCGGAGTGGTCTGTGTTGAAAGGGGCCCATGTGGTTATGGCATTGAGACG